>JAWPHD010000544.1:0-441609 GCA_037043455.1 Cyrtodaria siliqua | reverse complement strand
CATTTTGTTATCCCCCATTGTTATTTTATCTGAAAAAGCATAGTCTTAAAAGAAATGTATGTGTTTTGACTTATAAAATAACATGAAAATCTAAATAATTATATATTTTACAGGTATCACATAACATGACTTCTTGAAGTGTAATAAAGCTATGGATTATTTAGCGTAATACACTAGTGCATATAGACACAGACCGAACCACTGTGTTTGTGTACAATAACAAATACAAGTCCAAATTACGTGCATGGTATACATACAATACATTTAGAAACCTTAATATTCATCATTAATTAAAATCTTACTTTATAGAATGCACGTAGTAACATTACTAATTTGGTTTGTCCCTTTATATGTAAAGCAGACACGTTACAACTTCGCTACATAGCTAACGTTATTATTTATTTATTATTTATTTTAACATGTTGCATTTTAATTCCCAATGAAAAACATTTACTTTTGGGCAGAGCTAAGACAAACAGGGTGCAGCTGAACTTGTTTTTGTTTTTGGTAAGACGTAACATGCTCTTGACTTTCACGCGCTAATTGCCGTAAGTTACGATGCGTGCAATGCTGGCAACATCGATGTTCCAACACATTATCGCTTGCCAGAGTTTCACAATACAGTGTTTTTTTTATGTGTTTTGTGAATGCAGCCTGTGCCCATGCCATTGTGAAAAATCGCGGCATTTTTCTAGAAATTGTGAAAATTGTGAAATATTATAACAAAAGAGAAATAAACTTTTTTCACTTTTATTTTCACAGTTTAATATCCCTTGGTTTTAAGTTTTGTTTTTGGTAAATACAGACTAGTTTTAAAGTATCCTTACTGGTCTATATATATATATATATTTTTTTTTTTTTTTCAGATTGTGAATTTTTTGGATATAATTGTGAAAAAAGTATACTTTTTGGCATTGTGAATGGGGCCGAATTTCGGCCCAAAATTAGGCATAAAAAAAACACACTGCAATAGTACCCTTTGGGAACAGTTGTAACTCTAAGCTGGTGAAAATGTTCTAAAACTATGTATTGAAGCTTAAAAACACTATTTTTACCACAAATACATGAATTTGCATTCCTAAATTTTGAAAAACATACATAACAATGTAAATAGAAGGATTGAATTTGATATAACCATTTTTATTTGAGTATGAAAAATAACCCTTGTCCTACTAAGGGCGACTACAATAGCATTTGCGAGTAACTCTGGTTTTACAATGTCCGGCTGCTTATCAGTCATTTCCCCCCAAAACACCCCTTTGTAACATAAATGGAATGATCCATATTACATTACCATTATACATTCATAACGGGCTAAGGGTTAAATCAAAGTTAACAAGAAGCCTTTGGGCTGCAGTATTTTAAACTCACCAAATGTTTTTCACACCCCATTGGAAGATTAAAATATTGAATAATTCAATCATTAAATTTCTCTTACAAATTGCCGCCGTAAAAAATGTAAATTGGCACAAATTGTAAGTGAAATTATTACGTGTCGTCAAAAGTGTGTTCTGACAGACAGACAGGCAGGCAGGCAGGCAGGCAGGCAGATATTTCTATTGACTTAGATTTTTTCATTTACTTCTGTGATATATAGAATCTTACATTCGTAACCGAGTATA
Organism: Cyrtodaria siliqua; assembly: GCA_037043455.1. Taxonomy (NCBI): domain Eukaryota; kingdom Metazoa; phylum Mollusca; class Bivalvia; order Adapedonta; family Hiatellidae; genus Cyrtodaria; species Cyrtodaria siliqua. Next base: position 439,987 of record JAWPHD010000544.1, on the reverse strand, counting down.
AATTCTTTGGATAAAATCAATAATACACTGTAACACATAATACACAATAATAATCATGTAAGATCGTCTATATACTTAATTCAATGGAAACGGAATCATAACCTGGTCTTATTAGAAAATCTAGGATAACATGTGAAAATAAGCTTCCACCACCCTGCCAATATGAATCAGTTAATGTACCACTGTTTTGAGAGATAAAGTAAACATTGTCCTGGGTTCGGACAGGGAAAATGACCGATAACAGTAAAATGTTTGTTTTTATTTCTATTAATCACTGATGATTTCTTTTTCGAAGCCCTCATTACAGATGTCAAATTGTCTGAAATCCAGTGTCAGGGGTATACATAGTTCCAATACGTCAGTCAAGTCCAATTAACACATACTTGTCACAGACAGCTGGCTATGACAGTCGTACCAGAGAGACTGAAGTAACTCAAGTAAATGAATTAGTTTCTAAAAAATTATTAATTGTAAGGACTCCAAAATGAATTCCAAAATATTCACCCCATTAAGAACAAAAAAACATAACAAAGAACAAAAGTCAGAACTATTTATTAGTTTCTAAAAAGTTATTAATTGTACGAAAAAGTAAGGGAAACAATAAGATTTCAAATTTTGACGCCAAAATTGACTCCAAAATATTCACTCCATTAAGAACAAACGAACATAACAAAAAACATAAGTCGGAACTTTTTATTAGTTTCTAAAACGTTATTAATTGTACAGAAAAATATGACTCCAAATTTAGACTCCAAAAATTGACTCCAAAATATTCACTCCAAACTTGACCCCAAGGTCACTCCAAAATGTCACTCCAATTATTCACTCCACTCCACTCCAAGACTCCACACCAAGACACCACTCTATATAATATACTATGCCCATTTGTACAGGGACTTTTCTAACTGAGAACTGAAATTTATTGTATTTAATAGATCATGTTGTTCTAATTTGAAGTAAAGAGTAGATTGTTCTAATTCGAAGTAAAGAGTAGCAACATATTCATTTGGTTGAAAGGTAAAGACAAATGTGTGAAAAAAAACATGGCAAGGCATTCTGTGTAACTGTTGAGATCGTCCTACATTTCTGTTTTGCTTATGCTCGTACTAATAGGGTGATATCATGCATTCATTTTGAATGTTTTTCAGTACAGGTTCGTGATATCACATATGCAAATGACTGATATCATTCAATCATATTCAATCATATTATATAATTCGATCATATTACTGATTCCAAAAGGTGATGTTACGTTTTTGTATATGTGATAACAAAAACTAGTATTAACAAGAGCTGTCGGAGAACAGCGCAGCTCGATTATTCGATTTCTCAGAGAATTATAAATTATATAGCTAGTATATACCATCAGAAAACAAGGCTAAAACAATGTGGGGTGGGGCTGGGATCGGAACATAGCTATGTGTAAGAATTGACCAAAACTACACAGAAATATGTAAAAAAAAAGTGAGTTTTGAGTGGGGGTGGGGGTGGGTGGTGTGGGGAGTGGGATGATGAGGGCAACATATATGTGTAAGAAGCTGTGTAAGAATTCACCAAAACAACACAAACATATGTAAAAAAAAAATCAAAAAAAAAATCGAGTTTTGATTGGAGATGGTGGAGAGGCGGGCGGTGGGGATGGCAACATATATACACAGAAATATGGTAAAACAAAATAAAAATAAAAGTATTTCGAGTGGAGTGGGGAGAGGGGGGGCGCGCAATAAAAGTATTTCGAATGGAGTGGGTGGGGGGAGGGGGGGGGGGGGCAAAGATAGATATGTGTAAAAATTGACATAAACAACACAGTAATATGTAAACAAAAAATAAATGGAGTTTTGAGTGGGGATGGGGGGGTGGAGAGGCAGGGAGTGGGGTGGAGGGGGCAACATATATGTGTAAGAAGCTATGTGTAAGAATTTACCAAAACAACAAAGATACATGTAAAAAAACAATAAACATTAAATACAAATATTCCAGTTTTGAGCGTGGGGGTGGGGTGGGAGGGGGTGCAACATAGCTATGTGTAAGAAATGACTAAAACAACACAGAAATATGTAAAAAAAAAAAAAAGTTTCGTGTGTCTGGTGGGGGGGGGGGGATTGGAGGTAGCAACATATATGTGTAAGAAGCTATGTGTAAGAATTTACCAAAACAACACAGAAGTATGTAAAAAAAAAATCGGGGGGGGGGGTGGAGCGGCATGGGGGGGGGGGGGGCTGGGGAGGGAGCAACATATATGTGTAAGAAGCTTATGTGTAAAAATCCAAAACAACACAGAAATATATAAAAAATATATTTAAATATAAAATAAAAATATTCTAGTTTCGAGTGTGTTGTGGGGGCTGGGGTTTAGGCGGGGGAGGGGAGGCTGTGGGGAGGGTGCACCGTATTACTTTTAATACAATTCAGTGATATCACCTATTTGAATGAGTGATATCACTGATTCGAATAGGTGATATCACTGATTCAAATTTAAATAAGTGATATCACCTATTCGAATCAGTGATATCACCTATTCGAATCAGTGATATCACTGATTCGAATAGGTGATATCACCGATTCAAAACGAAAGGGTGATATCACCTATTGAATGGGTGATATCACATATTTGAATAAGTGATATCACTAATTCGAATAGGTGATATCAATCTTTTAAAACGAATAGGTGATATCACCTATTCGAATCAGTGATATCACTCATTCAAATAGGTGATATCACTCATTCAATAGGTGATATCACCCTTTCGTTTTGAATCAGTGATATCACCTATTCGAATCAGTGATATCACCTTTTCGTTTTTACAACAAAAAAAAATACAGACTTCCCCCAAGAGTATTTTCACGGAGAACGTTTTATCACATAACGTCCCTGGTTAGCAGTGTCGAACACCCATTTAATATTCTATTGTATTACACTCGTGTAATACAACCTGGAACGATTATGATTGGTTGAGTTAAACCTGTAACACTACGCAAGTTTATTAACTGAAACTATTTTATTTATTACAAATTCACACAGATCTGAGTCATGAACTTACTATTTGTGACAGCTTATACAAATAATGCACGTTATACAAAACATTGTTGTTGGTTTGTTAAAAAGTTGGCGTAAACTGCTATTTTGTAAAGAGGTAAAACACGAACTCTTTTATACGCAACGTCATGTGTGAGACGCGACGTTACGACGTCACATATTTTATAACGTTTTGGCGCTAAAGTGTTTCTGACGTCGTGGCGGTTCTATGTCCATCTGAATTCATTTTTACTAATTTGATTGCAATGTTAAGTGATAAAAAGGATCTTAAACTCGTTCCCATTCCATATAAGATTTATGAAACTCGTTATGAATTATTTTTAATTTTAACTCGCCTAAACGCTCGTTAAAATTAAAATAATTCATAACTCGTTTCATAAATCTTATATGAAATGGGAACTCGTTTAAGATCCTCTATATACGTCACTGGTATTATATAGTGTTGCTAACGGTTAGTTGTAATACTTAAATAATAACTGTCCACTGTGTTTCTCAGTGTACTTGGTGAAGGGTGTGTTTATTTACAACTTGAATTACTGTATCAAATAATAGAAAAGGCATAGAAAATGAAATTATATTTTGCGGGGTTGGGGTTGTGGTGGGGTGGTGAGTGGGGGTGCAGCAGTACCAAATTTTCAGGATCTATTCCTGTAGGGGTAGGTTTGGTAGGGTGTATAACCCTTCTGCTGTGTGGGGGAGGGGGAAATATCCGCATCTATTGCTGCAAGAGCTGATGCGACCATAACATGAAAGCCGGCCATTATATGCCGATGACGAAACAACCTGCCCAATGTTGCAACATACGCTGATTTTGAAGGTCTGTCTATTTAGTCTATTTCTGGATTGGTAATCGGTGATATCACTGATTCGAATAGGTGATATCACTCATTCAAAATGAATGGGTGATATCACCTATTGAATGGGTGATATCACCTATTCGAATCAGTGATATCACCTATTCGAATTGGTGATATCACCCATTCGTTTTGAATAAGTGATATCATTGATTCGAATGAGTGATATCACTGATTCGAATAGATGATATCACCCATTCAATAGGTGATATCACGCATTCAGAATGAATCGGTGATATCACCTATTTGAATGCGTGATATCACCTATTCGAATCAGTGATATCACCGATTCGAATAGGTGATATCACCAAATGGTATTAAAAAGTAATACGGCGCCCCATATAAACACAGCTTACACGCAAAATTTGATGTGAAACAGACACATTTTAAAGGCTATCAGAATTTAGGTTCCATGGGAGCGCAGGGGTTACAGGAACCAAAGTTACTTAAGCAGCCCTTAAGATAATGCTATAAGGAAGCTAATGGCCAAATTTGTTTGTGCTAGGGTAAGAATTGTAAGAGATATAGACTTGTAAACACAGCTTACACGCAAAATTTGATGTGAAATGGGACACATTTTATGGGCTATCATAATTTGGGTTCCATGGGAGCCCATGGGTTACAGGAACCAAAATTGCTTATGCAGCCCTTAAGATAATGCTATAAGAAAGTACATGGCCAAATTTAGTTGTGCCAGGATAAGAAATGTAAGAGATATAGACTTGTAAACACAGCTTACACGCAATCCTTGATGTGGGACGCCGACGCCGGGGTGATTACATAATATTAGTTATTAGGATTCTTGACAGGGGACATGGGCTCACATTCCCTGCCTGGAAATTATATTCATCCGAGCCGTTAGGCGAGGGGGAATATATATTTCCAGGCAGGGAATGTGAGCCCATGTTCCCTGTCAAGAATCCTAATTCATAACTTTGCATTACAGAGATGTTGAGATTTTATTCTATTTTCAGTAGGTGATAAAATTTGTATTACTCGGTTTTTATCCTTAGGTTCTATAGTTAAATAAAAATCTTTGGCAGAGTAAAAAGATGTTAATTTTCAAGATTTTGATTTTAAAATATACCTATATTGCCACATTTTGCATAAATGTGCAAGAAATAGGCAGGGTTTTAAAAGAATCACACTGTAGATACCTTAATTTTAACAGTAAACTTGGTTGAACATCAAGGATAAAGACCGAGTTTATCACCTACCAGAATGTATTGGTTATGTCTTATTTCTGGTCACTGATTGGTCAGTTTTTTTGATGATGCTCTATCAAAATTAAGAATAACGAATTTGTCATACTTCAAAGTTGTAACCATTTATTTAAGAAAAAAACAGTAAAAAACAGTAAAAAACACGCTTTCATTTTTATTGCGCCAATTCCCCCGTAACGTGCCTCTAACTAGACGTTGTTTACTTTCGTGACGTCATCGCTCTTAAGTCCTTAAATTTGGCGGATTTTTTAATAAAATAAACGTATTTTGTCATTATGTTAATGTTTTATTATCTGTAAAATTGCCAAAAAAATACACTTACGATTATTTCAGATTTTTACACACAGTGGAAAGCGCAGGAAAGTGATAGGAAGGAAACAATCGGCGGTTTCCAAAACGAATCGGCAACGTTATCGTCGCCATTTTGTTTTTGTGTATTTGAGTAATGGGGTACCTACGGGGAATTCGTCCTATGTTCACGTCTCGAGACGTAGACATGGTCTACGGCGCATTGACCAATGAAATCCTGAGAATTTTCTTTGCAGTATGACAAGCTCTCTTATTCTTCGAATAATCGAGCTAAAAAGGCATGTAAAATGATTTTTTTCCCAGCAAGAGTACTCTAATGTGTCAATCCTAATCACCATATTTAACTCTACCGTATTTGTAGATTATTTGCAATTTATATATTTTATTGAAATACTAGATATAATTTCAATCTATTAACAATATCAAAAAATTTAAAACGATTTGTAGGATGTGTTAAACATTCAACAGAGTAGGAGTAAATACAGCATTATGGCTAATTTCTTGAGAGTTACATAGTTATATTGTGTACATGTATATACTTTTTATTTATTTTTAATCAAATAAATAGTAGTTAAAGTTCAGATACCGGTATGTTAATTTGTATTTCCTAGAACAAAAAGTGAAATAAAACCTAACTTTTTAGTGTACAAGTTTCTTTTACAAATTATATTTCCTCATAAAACTGACCCATGTCTGTTATTTTTGTAAAATCTAATACTCCTGCTGGTCATTTACGACCCCTTGGAGTGTAAAGTTGTTATCGTAATTTAATGCATTATTTACATTAGGGTGTTAATCAGATCCTTAGAAAGTGGGGAAAACTTGAAAATCTTGCATAAAATGTTAGACTGACTACGCACTAACCTGTTTCCGCAGTGTACAAACGGGCCAAACAATTTTCAGAAAATGGCTCCATTTTCGTAAAATGGCTGGGTGAACAGGGGATGGTTTATGAGTCCCATACCACAATTTATTTTCACGCAGGGTTACTGTACACTATTTTCCAACATATGATCTTCAACGCTGGGTAACAGACAATATTGTCTTTCAACTTTATAGATTGTCCTTTTTGAAATAAGCACACAGCAGAATTAAGTTAGCTGATGTGTTGCTGAAGTTACCTGATATGGTATACCAAATTCTTAACTTTACAAACAGATACTCGTCGACACGCGTTTTTAAGGTTAAATGGGGGTACATCAGTCCTTTTGTTGGGATCTATGGGTTCGGTTTAAAGAAACTAACCCGCCAAATAACGGCAAAATTACACTAACAACCGATTATCAAAACTCTATCAAGGTGATCAGGTCGAATAATATAATATTGTATATGTACCGATTAAAGGTAACGGTTTATGCACGGGTTCTTAAAATAACCGTGACTAAATATGCGTACAATGAATTATGAGTTGGTAACTCTTAATTTGATGCTCCAGTTTTGAGGTTTGATCGGGCTGGTTAAAGCCGTTTATACTGTGTCTACAGAGTTCGGATTCTCAAAATACATGTATGTAAGGGCTGTTTTTGATGGGATAGCTACTTTTAAATTAACATTACGTGGTCCGAGTGTCACCGTTTGGGTTCTATCTCTTTCATATTACCCTGGGTTCGATATATATCGGAACAGAGATGGTTTTCATCAAACAACGCTTAACTCCATCCGCGAATATATAAATATTCAAATATAAATATTACAGAAATATTTATCTTCGAGTACAAAGTACAACAACGTGTATCTCTAATGAAGCCTCGGCAAAATGCCCTCTATTACATTAATTAAACAATAACCCCGTCAACCCCTTCTCCAAGAAGCAAAAACGGGGTTGGCTGGGGTATGAAATAAAATCCTTATTTCCCCTTAAAAATGTGCATGTTATAAAATTAAAACATTTAATAGGTAATTTCAGGGAGTATGTATAATTACTCCCTGGTAATTTTTAACAGGTTATCGCATTTTTTCAGTAAAACATATTTGCGAACGTATTTATTGTCGAAATATCCGTTATAAAATCCTTCTAATATAAGATTTATCATCGCTTAATGGAATTAATGCGGGAACACGTAATGCAAATAATGATAATACAAGTATTGTAGTCTAAATCATGGATACTATGAGCCTAAAATGAAACTCATCATTTACAAGGACATATCAATGTTGTTTCTCCACCTGTGGGGCGGGCGGGTGGGGTGTTAAGACTTACCCCCGGGATTAAACGCAGACGGATGAGAATTAGACTCCTAAGTATGCACGCCCCCCCCCCCCCCCCCGATGGAGGGGGTTGGGGAAGGGAAAACATCGATAGATGCATTATATGTGTTACCCTGGGTAATCTCAGCAAGTTAAACCCGAGTTAATTCCATATATATCTATGATGTTACACCGCTGCCTGCCGACACCACATTTATTTATATTGATATATGGCATTGTTATCATGAACTGGCGGGAAAAAATATATGTGTTTCGAGAAAAAGCCTTATGTACCCCCGTTTTAATTCTATTGTAGTATCTGGACATACTGACGTACATCTGCACGCGTGCGCCCGTGCGTAACATATACATGCTATGGCATGAGTTTGTCCAATGAAAGGCACACCCCTGTTTCCCCTGTACTGTAATCCGCGCGCTGCTCTAGATCAGTACGTGTGTGCAGTTCAGCCATAAAGTTGACAAAACAAATTGTTAAGAGCGATTTACTAAGACAATAGAATTCTATGCTGTTTTTTTTTTGTATCGGTTGCTGTTGTGTTAGCAGGTAATATGTGCTTTACTGTATGGTTTAATTTATTTTAATTACAGTTGATTGATTCTTTACCTAAATGATAAACATTTTATGCCGTCGTTGTCAAATCGATTTTGAAAACGACTGCTGGCGCACACGTGCACGATACGAGATACATAAGCTGTACCGCAGGCCTTTAGAAAGCTGTACTTCAGGCCTACTGTACACTACGAACTATAATTAACCAATTAGTACAGACATTTGTGGTGATATCTTGTATTTTCTGATTAAGGTGCATCATTGCATATTTATATTTTATACGCATATGTACCTCAAATCCAAGATGGCCGTCACTATGCGGTTTTAAAAGCCTAAATACATAATAACGTTAGCAGATATGGGGATTGGTTTTGGTTTCTAAAGCAAAACCAATCCCCATGTTCCCTGAAAATATGACCCAATTTTCCCCTGTTCCCGAAAAATATGTTGCTTTGTTCCCAGTTTTTTTTCCAATGTTACCCAAAGATATTACCAGTAAGGCCAAAAAAAAAAATACCTGTGTTTCCGGTGGCCCGACCAACCATTTTTTTTTTATTTGTTCTGAACAATGATTTATCACAATATATCAAGGTAAACTGACATCACAGAGAAACTTTCAGCTGTATCATCACTTGTATGGGGTTTATGAGATAAATACATGTAAAATGCCAACCTACAGGAAACACACTAATTTTTTAGTTTCCCTTGTTCCACAAAAATAAATGCCCATGTTGTCGGAAAATAGCTCATTATAGCTAATGTTATAATTTGTTTGTGAAAACCGACTTAAAATAAATATTCTTGTTTCTTGTATGTTCCCTGGTTCCCCAAAAAAATAAATATTCTTGTTTCTTGTATGTTCCCTTGTTCCCCAAAAGCCCTGGGAGACCCTCCTCATTCGAATAGGTGATATCACAGATTCAGTACTAAATAGGTGATGTCAACTATTTGAATTAAGAAATAATAAATACGTACCTATGTTTTATCTGTGAAGAAAATACAGTTAGGAGTTGGATGGTGGTAATTAAATCACGAGTGCGTTAGAACGAGTGATTTAACGCACTCGTGATTTAATTACTCGCATCTGACTAGCACAAGTGATTTAACGCACTCATGATTTAATTACTCGCATCTGAACGACTAGCTGTATTTTATTCACCGATAAAACACAGGTACATATACTATTTATTTCGATTCTAACACAATAACCCCATTGTTTACGCTATTGTGGGGGCACTATATATTATTTCGGAGGTCAAGGTAATCTGGCTGCTATGTTTACAGGCTGTTCCATTGGGCTCCCCCGTATGCAAAGTTCTGCACGGTACACTATGTTTAAATACACTAGTAGTCACGTGACAAATAATTAAATTATTGCCCAATTATTTAAACCCAAAGTGTTTATTTATGCTAGGATCCCACTATCACGATTCGCGGCACGATTGAAATCGTGGTCTTAATCGTGGACTAATCGTGGTGATCCTATCAGATCTTATCAGATCTTGAGGTCAGTCGTGGCAATCGTGTTAATCGTAGAAAATTTTTGAACGGTTCAAAAAATTTCTACGATCAACACGATCAATTGTCAATCGGGATCATCGTATCAGATCGTATTGCATCGTAACAAAGCGCGACAGATCGCATCTAATCGTGCTTCCAAATCGTGATGATCGGAATCGATCTTAGACAAGACAAACACCACGCTCTTTTGGGATGTGTTGCGATATCCCACGATCTGTTACGCTCTGTCGGGTCCCATTGCTCAAGACCTGACACGAATGACTCACGAGCAGATAGGATTTGATACGAGAAGATGTGAGTAAATGCGAGTAGATACGAGTAGTTACGTTTTTACACGAACGCTCATGATCTGTTACGAGGCGATAATGTAAGTATACAGTAAAACTGAAAATGCCACGTTGTCATCATCCGCAACTCCTGCCATCATCAATGGTTGAGGGTTGTAGTGTTCACTCTGTAAAAGTTCATGAAACAATGAAGCCCATGGTCAGTCGGGCTGTATATATACCCGTCGGGGTCCAGTCGTAGCTCAAATCGTGATCACCCTCGATCATGATCGTGAAAGACATCGCGACCACAATCGTATCCTATCGTAACGGAGCGCATCGGTTCGTGATGAACGTATCGGAACGTATCGGAACGTATCTGCACGTACCAGATCGTCCCAATTCGGGGAACCCTATCGTGATGATCGTGTCAGATCGAGACCCAATCGTGGACTCGATCGAAACAATCCTATCGGAACGTATGTGATCGTATCTGAACGGGAGATCAGACCGTGACAGATCGTGACACCTGAAATTGACAAATCGTGACCAGATCGCATCCGAGCGCAACAAATCGTATCAGAACGTATCGACTCGCATCACCTCGTATCCAAATCTGAAATTTCAGAGAAGTTCCACGATCAGCTACGAATGGCCAATCGTGGCGTTCGTAACGGATCGCACGACAGTGGGAACCTAGCATTAAGGATATAGTCTGTATGCTTTTGTTACAAACAACATATCATATCATTATCGTGTTATAGAACAAAAACGCAATATCCAATTGTTTATCAAATTCAAGCGTATTCTCGTATTTTGTTTAGCATTTAATGTTCGTTCGGTGTCAACAAACAATAGTCATTTAAACAATCTTGATTGTCCAAGCTTTTAATAGTGAATCAGGCCTAAACAATTTTTTTTTGTGTGTTTCTGGTTTCACCCTGTCAAAAAGTTAGGGTAGGTAGGTAGGAAAAAGTTTTTTTTTTAGATATTTTTTTTATATATGTTGTTCACATATACTATGCTATTTTTGTACTAAGGCAACTTTTTGATAACCTTTGCAATCAAGATTAGATGCTTAACGACTCTGGCTAATAAAATTATCATTTGAATAAAAAAAAGAAAACATTTTTTTTTTTTTTTTTTTTTTTTCGCTAAAAATATTTTTTTTAAGAACTCCTTTATACCTTCAAACTATGATACACACAAGCGCATGATTAATTATCACTCATCATGACATGTACTTAAATCACATTAGGCCAAACAAAATAATATGTGTGGTTCAGGTAACCCGGCCGACCCTATTTATTTACCGCCGAATCACCGACCCTATTTATTTTTTTTTCGGGTTGAGAACGAATTTCCGTGGGTACGTTCGGTAAAGAGTACGAAACACCGCGGTACGAAACACCGCGAGTATGAAACACCGCATAATACAACGTGGCGTTTACTTTCGAAAGATGTATTCACTGCCCAAAAAACAACTGATGAAGGCAGTCGTAAACCAAGCTACATTGATCGATATATTTCAAGAAAATCACCACGATTCTGGCTTAAAAACCAGTTCAGTTCAGTGTTTCGCCTACAAGAATATGGGAGATGGAAATCCCTTCGAGTTTTTTTTTAAACACGTGACACGATCAAGAACATATTTAAATAAAATTGAAGCCGTTTTCTTTCAACTATGTACGTTATTAACGGTGAAATATTATAATAAATTTTAATAGTTTAAATATCAGTGTTTTCCAGAAGTGGGTGGGACACCGTTCACTTAAATACAGAGTGCAGACTTTGCATCTTTGCAACCCTCTTGTCAATTTCTTTTTAATATATTTCACTTTCAAAAAGGACTTAAAAACAGATATGTGCATTTTCATTTTATTATATCTATCTAGATCTACTGAATTCAAGGCAAGGTTTTAATATTTCATAGGGACACCTTATGGAATCAGCCCCATCTTGCCTTTTTCTGTCTTTAAAACTCCCAACACTTTCAACTGGTCTGGGATGAGTGTGGGGTGAAATGAGGCTTCCTAGCTAACGGCTTATTCGCTGCCGGAATGGCAGCGACTCTTATATTAGTTTAGTAATTGCACATGGTAAGGTAGTAATGAATAGTTTCTTTGATTTTTTTCTCTTTGATAACGCAATCTTATAAATACACATGGTAGCAATGAACAGTTGATCTGTGTTGTAATGCACGCTTACGCAAACGCATCCCATACATGTGAGTAATTCTATTTCTGTAATGAATCGGTTCTTTGAGTTTTTTCACTTTGATAACGCAATCTTATAAATACACATGGTAGCAATGAACAGTTTATCTGTGTTGTAATGCACGCTTACGCAAACGCATCCCATACATGTGAGTAATTCTATTTCTGTAATGAATCGGTTCTTTGAGTTTTTTCACTTTGATAACGCAATCTTATAAATACACATGGTAGCAATGAACAGTTTATCTGTGTTGTAATGCACGCTAATGCAAACGCTTCCCATACATGTGAGTAATTCTATTTCTGTGCTGATGTGTACCTTTTTAGTAATTTCACATGGTAAGGTAGTAATAAATAGTTTCTTTGAGTTTTTTCACTTTGATAGCGCAATCTTATAATTACACATGGTAGCAATGAACAGTTTATCTGTGTTGTAATGCACGCTGAAGCAAACGCATCCCATACATGTGAGTAAATCTATTTCTGTGCTGATGTGTACTTTAGCACGTCGTGCTACAAAGGTAATCAATTTGTAAGGCATGTCAAGGATTCGCGTAGCACAAATTGAGAAGAAAGTGTCTGGTAATAAAAACGGTCATGGCGTGTTAACGTCTCCGTGACAACTCTTTTTTTTTAATATTGTTTTAACACCCGTGACTTGGTCTGTTATTATGTTAAACTTTGTTCCCAGAAATAATGCTATTTTCTTTCGGCAGCTATTTTACGCTTGCGTAAAACCTTGCTTGTATGGTTTAATATAATATAGTTCTTTACCACTCATCATGCAGCTATATTACAAGCAGGTTAGCATGCAGCAGAGGATGGTTAACAGCCAAAGGGTACCAGCACAATAATTTATCAATTTGCATTTTATACATGTCAAATGAATTTATTTTGCTACTTTTTTTTAAATACTGTCCTGGTTGCATAAAGAGCCAATCACCAAACAAACATATTAAGCAAAGTATTACAAAAGTATTAAACAATGGGGTTTTACCTATTTTTGGAACGTGTCGAGAGAAAAAAAAAATCCCTACCTACCTACCCTGTTTTTTTTACTAATGTTACCTGAACCACACATATTATTTTGTTTGGCCTTATCCAATCAATTACGTCACAACCCTTAATCTTATCTAAGTAATCCTATCCAGTTTTGTTTGTCGCTGACAATAATAAAGCCGAGTGATACACAGCTAGCACAATGTGACAACACCGTATCTCTGCCAGATTAGGCTTGTTTATACAACTGTACCATATCATCCCTTATTTTTTAATAGTTTTATCTTGATATATTTACATTAATTTTTAATTAATCCTTCATTTCTTCATCTTTCGTCAGTTTTTGCGCACAATATGACCTATTTATGTGTCGACGTGCCGTAAAACACCATTCATTCATTCATACAACTGTACACATTTGACCTTGAGGTGTATTTCACACCGATAACTTGCGTGTGACTTAATCCTGTGTAGAGGGATTCGGTATGGGGTATTTTTCAAGATGATATGCAACATGAATCGAGTAAATCAAAGCACCACGCTTGGGATTTAAAGGACAGCGCTAATTTCAAGGACAGCACAAATAACAGTCTTCGAACTTTACCAGATTCTTTAGTTATGGTCTTTGATTTAGTTAAAAAACTGTTTATTGCCCGAAACTTTCAAAAAAACGTAAATGGCAGTCACTCACTTCATTGATGTTATAAGAGCCATGTTAGCCAGTAGAGCGTCCACAGGCCCTCTTGGGCCTCTTGTTTTTTCTTTTTTTTTTTTATTATTATTATTTTCATTATTATAAAAAAAAAAAAATATTATTATTATTTTTTGTTTGTTATTTTTGTTTATGTTTTTGTTTATTAAATCGACTGATTTTTTTTAAATTTTTTTTTTTGATTTTTTGATTTCATTATTGTTGGTGTTAACGCCATGTTAGCAGGAAGCATTGCTATGATTTCTAGTTGTGCCTAATGGTTTTTTTTCCGATTCGTTGATTTTTGATGAAGTTACGGCCCCTTGACATTTTTACTTTTAAAATTCTTGTCGGCGCTACTCCTCCTAAACGCCTTGTTGGATTTCGACGAAACTTGGCAGGAAGCATCGGTTAGATGTCTAGTTGTGCATATTGCGCTTTTGTTCCAGTTTGCTGAGTCATGGCACTTTGACATTTTTACTTTAAATTTCTTGTCGGCGCTACTCCTCCTAAACGGCTTGTTGGATTTCTACAAAATTTGGCAGGAAGCCTCAGTATGATGTCTAGTTGTGCAAAGCGTGAAATATCAATAAAATCTTGGACAAGTTCAAAAAGCAGCTAGATATTGTTAGTAACGACAGGTTATGGCCCTTGATTTGTTGAAAAATGCTATATTGTATTTTCCTTTGTTAAATCTGTAGTTACTTCATGTTTTATCTGATCTTTACCATATTCGTTTAGAATGTTAATATAACCCCCCACTCATTTTTATGAAATTTCATTCATAGAAGAAGTGGGACAAATTAAAAAATACCCATGCCAGACTAGACACAGCAGACTTAATGCCCATGATTACCAGGTGAGCGATCTAAGGCCATCCTATCCCAGTTGTTTTTGCAATGTTTTAAAAAAATAATGATGGGAATTTTATGTCGACAACCCTTGATATAAGAGCCGTTTTAGCATCCACAGGCCCTCTTGGGCCTCTTGTTTTTAATAGAATGGCATTTTGTTTTTAATAGAATGGCATTTTGTTTTTAAACAAATGCACTTAGATGTCATCTCAGCAAAAGCAAACGGCAAACTCCATTGTTTTTAGTTACTAAAATGTTTACAAACTTTCATTTAAGCACCATTGACGTTTTTATTTTTACGTCCAGACCCCATTAGGCGAGACATGTGAATCCACGGATTTCTTGTTGTTATCAGCCTTTGTAAGTTCTTTTAAAATTATCTCACCTTTTGGTTTAGGTTTTATAACTGAAACTAATTTATCAGCATCCATTTTTCCTAATTCATCTCCAAGTCTTTTGGAACAACCCTCTATGATTTGTTTACCAGCAGTTTCTAATGCTTTCTTGCCTGCTGTATTACAGACTCACTAAATATTGTTGATCCAACTTTTGAAAAATGTCAATATATCAGCCACGGTTAATCTGTCTACTTCAGCATAAGTTCCCGTGCTATTGTCGTAAACTTTTTTTAATCGTGTCATATATAACTTATGTTACATTAATTCCTTTATAACAAATCGAAATGATATATGAACTCCATTAAGATTAATAATTTTACCGGAGAAATCGGTTATGTAAATATTAAAACTGTTAATGATCGTTTTCTTTACTTCACAGAACCCGACTATTGTCGGTTCATTTTTAAAAGGATACAATCTCGTAAGATCAGCTGTACTTATTTCATAAATAACATCCCCGTATGATCCATCAACAATAGAATTATTTATTAAATCACAGTGGATATACAATGTATCGATAGAATTTGTTATGTTTGGTGTTACAGTTCCAAATTTAGTTTTTTTGAATAACTGCATCTTTGTCAAACCCAATCAAGGTGTGCAAGTTTGTCTCCCTTAAATCAAGTATAAAGTTATTATGAATGGTAACTAAACATTTAAATCTTATCGAGTCCAATGCCATATTGTTTTTCTTGCCTAATATTAATGGTCTGTCAAATACAGTTGTAAAATCACTCGGTGTATTTGAGCTGTTAATTATTCAAGCTTTTTATGACGATAATACAATTTTTTGTTCCATTTAATATAGGATAGATTAAATGAAAATAAATCACCTTTGTAAAACAGTTTAAAAATTGATTTTTTCAAAATTGAAATCTTGAGTGCTACTTCTTATTCTTGGAAAGATAGTCCAATAATGAGATTTTGAAAGTTATAATTCAAATGTTCCTTTTGGTACTCGTTTACCATTTTCTATTTCTATTTGAGCCTGTGTCTGATCAATACTTAGAGATATATTAAACAAACTAAAACATTCTAGATCAATGTCTGTATTTGTAACTGTATATGTAAGGTCTACTTCAACTATATAACGCCCGGGTTTTACAATTACTACGCCGATAAAACGTCTATAACATATTTTTCACTTTTTATAAGTCGATTGGTTACAAAAGTAAACGCCTCGAGAAAAGCATCACGTTTGGTTCTTTCAAGTGGTTTTCGTGTGGGTTACGACGCATAACCAACGTTATCTTTTATAATACTTATTCCGTCTATTGTAGCTTCAAGAATTAGAATCCGACTTAAATATTCTACTTTTACTTTCAACTCATCAATAATGCCAAGAATTGCTGTGTGTCGACTATCAGACTTTTGATAAAACTGTTTCAATGAAGCTATTTTGCCATCAAAAGCTTTGCTCCTTTCATCCTGGACAGCTTTCAATTGCTTTGAAGCATCATCAGTAGCAGTTTTAAGTTGATCAGTGTCAACCAGTTTGTTCAGAGCAGTTTCCAGCGTCCTGCTGCAAACCATGTTCTTTTTGATGTCTTCAAACTCTTTGTTGATATCGTCAACGTTAGTGCTTGTCTTTTGATTTGATATTTAAATTTGATTTATTTCGGTAGCAAAAACAGTTCTCATTAGGTTTGAAGCATCAGCAATAGCAGTTTCTAATTCATTGTTGTCAACCATTTGTTTATTGATTTCCTTAATTTGCTCATTAATACTTTTGTACACCAACTTGTATTTTTTCACCCAGCTTTTTATAGAGATCACTCTCTTCCAGTCCATCTTCTTTCTTTTCTAACTCCTTTAAAGCATCACCCAAACGTTTTATTTCATCTTTTAAACCGTTTTGAATTTCAATCATTTGCTCACGGTTTACTTGTAACTTTGTTTGTATTTGGCTTAGTTTATCATCAACACCTGTTGTTAAATCTTTCATCATATCTGGAATTTTATCAATATTAAAATCACGTATGATCTTTGTTATTCTTTTCAAAGTAAATTGCTTTGTTTCTGCATCATCAGATTTTTCTGGATTGCCAACATTGGTAATTTTATTATTATTCATGTTAAGATCGCTTTTTAAAAGATTTTCCTGGTTTTTACCCTTGTGAAGATAATAAACCAAATGTTTTTATTTTACATACTCAGACAGCACAATACCAAAATGTGTAATATTAACACTGCCAGTAGTAACTTCAATCAGGGTTACCGTTACCATAAACTTCGTAAAACCTTTGCAAAATTTTATTATTGTAACCCTGATCTTCTTTCCAAATATAAATGTAATTGAAGGACTCTTCTGCGACAAGGACTATCACAGCCTGACTTCTATGGTGATGTGATTTATAAACTTCGTAAGATTCTTGGTCATGATCACTTTCATACTATCTTTGTTAAACTTGTTAAACAGTTTATCAAAAGAGGTTATGACCCTATCATTTTGCAACGTACTGCATGCTTGGTGGTGGACCCTTTTACAGTTCGCCACTATGCTTTCCTCTTTAATTGTACGATGACCGGACAGGCTGTGGACCCTATGATGACGCCTACCTAAAACCCATTGGGACGGTGGCGTTTGATGTTTGTCCATGATCTTTCTTGTCGTGCCCTTATTGGTGTATTCTCTTACTGCTCTGGCTTCTGCCAAGTCATTGAGTACCTTCATTGTGGCTTTCTAGGCTATTGTTTTTTTTGTATTATATTTACACGCGCATATTTGTGTTTTACTTATATTGCCTATTGATGCTGCCTTGTTGGTTAGAGATTAGATCATGTCGGGGATTTCTTTATTTACACTGTCCTGTTTTAATGGGATGACAGTAGGGTAAGTGTGAGGTTTGGTGCACCCTAGAACCGGTTTAAACCCCCAGTGGCCTACTTTGCCACTGACCGTTCCAAGTCGGTAGCCCTATTGTCAACCCTTTTTGTGTTTGTGATGTCGTTAGCATTTATTATTGCTTTTGCCTTCTTGTTTGTCTGTTTGCGTGTTTGTTTCTGTGTTTTGTGGTTTACTGTCCTCCTTGAATGCTACTTTCCCTGTCCGATCTTTTTATATTTCTTTCCTCACCAAGATCGTTAAAAAGCCCCATTATATATAATATGATTAGATTACATTTTACCGATGAAGCTATGCCTTACTAATTTCCTCGGACGATCAAGATACAGAAAGTCATATTGTTTGTCAGTTGCTTTTTTGTAATGATCTTTACTTACGTCTTGTTCTCTGGAAAGAATGTTTATTTCATTTATACTTGGAGTTGCGAAGAAGATGTAATGAGAACAATTATAAGCGGATGTCTTTTGGAGTTTTGTAATAAGATTGAGTTAAATAAATTACACAACAATGTTTGTGTCTTCCCTAGATAAAATAATTAATAATATCGTTTTGATTGTGTTCACAAACATAATCATCAAAAATGACTATATTCGTATTATCTGAATCTAAAGTATTCACAGGGATAACTTCATCATTTGAACATTCTAATATGTCTTCAACTGGGATTTTATTATTTCTTGCTATCTTTTCAAGCTTTTGTGATAAGGCCTGATACTTAGACTGCTCCAAGTTTTTAGCAAACAAATAAATCTTGTCATAGTAAACTAAAGGTTTTAATAGCATGTGAACTAATGTGTTTGTTTTGCCAGAACCTGAATTACCGCATATAAGCATTCTAAAACAACGGCCTGGCATGAAGTTACATATCTGTTTAAAATTACCGATTTCTGTTTTCAGATCATAGTTTGGAATTTGCATTATAATAATACTTAAATAATACTTGGATAATACTTGTTTTAACTTGTCTTAACTTATTTTAACTTATCCTAATTTATCTTACTTTAATGTAACCTTATATTAAACAAGTCGTTGTTAAAATGCAAAGAATTAACAGATAAAAAGTAAAAAGCGAGTGAGCTTGTTAAAGAATACGAGAATAAAGTTATCCGTAAAAGACTAGAAAAAGGAGCTAGCCGTCATTTATACACAGAAGTACTTAAACCTGTAAGTAGCGAAATAACAGAGCAAACAAGGCGGCTAGCTGAACATTTTATTACCCTTCTAGAAATACGCCAACAGTTGGCTATTCTTCCTGAGGCAATACGCCCACAATTAGTTGCCCCGCCCGAGCGTGGAGCTATAGCACCACCAACGCTGCCACCGCCACCGCCACCTCCAACGCTACTACCACAACACGTTTTAAAAAAAAACAGCTATCAGGCAAACCGTAAATCCTAAAGACCAAGCATCGCCGACTGATCTCATGGAGGAACTAAAGCAGTCAATACAATCTATACCAAAATTAAGAAAAATTGCAGAAAGAGTGCTTAGGCCAAAACCTGCCGAACCCGCAGAAACATGATTTGAAAACATCAAAGAAATACGTACTTCAATTGATCCTGAGGAAGAAATACTAAAAGAAATAGAAGAATAATGGAAAGAAGAAGAAGAAGAACTAGCTGCGAGGCCTAAGAAACTCAAACCGATGTATGATATTGACTTTTATTATATACCTATCAATATTATATACATAGTACCTTCATTTTCTTACAATGGAATACAACAACCTGTATCACACTACAGGTTATCAGTATGCTACTAAAAATAGAATTAGTATCACTAAAAATAGAACAGCGGTTTTTCCAATTATTCAAGCAAGTTTTACGCCACTATGCGCGAGAACGTCAATACGACGTTAAGTCATACAAACAAAAGAAGTAGGGCAGACAAATGAACACCAACACCTCAAAACTACATACATTTTCCCGCTGCACTTTATCGAGAAATGATATGCCTTATTGAATGTGTATGCAATATCAATGCAAACATTTCTATGTTAATGATGTGTAAGAGGTGTATATTAAAAGGATCATTACTAGAGTAACGTGTTCTGGAAGTTTGTATCACCACTCATAGGTAAATGCCCGATCAGGATCACACTCGAGGCTCCGCCTCTCGTGTGATCCTTGATCTGGCATTTACCTACTCGAGATGATACAAACTTCCAGAACACGTTACTCTAGTAATAATCCTATTGAATGCTGGCATAAATAAAGACGTACTTGATAAGTATGATTTGCCAATACCAACTGAAATACCAGGTATTACTGACTGGAATGCTGATTATGATGAATATATTAAAAGGGCTGGAGAGATACGCAAGGGAATGATTCCCAAGATAAGAGGTCTAGACACAAAAATAGACAACCTCGACATGGAAAGACTCAAAGAGAAGTACGCGAAGGCGAAAACCACTACAACTAAACTTAAATATTCAAATTTAATCAATAACCCCTAACACCTAAAAAAATATAAAACTCAGTATATACTAGACCATATTAGTCTGGATGATGAACTGAAAGCTATATATTTATACATACAAAGGTTACCTGAGCGAATTCTAGCAGCTAGTGAAACTACACAAAAGACTGGCAAAGGGATGCAACAAAATAAAAATTCCTACAAAATCAACAAAGATGGTCATTACAGCATGTTACAAATTGATTTTCCTAAGCTTGTTGGTAATCACAAACTTATTGTCAAACAAGGAGAAGCAGTTGTGCTAGAACTAAAAGTAGACGATGATTTTATAGACTTGATAACAAAGCGTTACAATAATAAAAAACGTATTCGAAGCTGTCTCAGAATGCTTTAAAGGAACTAACAGAATTATCTGGTTTACCAATTCATAAAGGTTCTTCAAAGTTTAAAAATATTTTAGGAGGTTGTGCTGATGTTGAATATTACAATAGTCCTGATGATTTGATTAATGATCTAGAGTTGGTATGCGGAAGTATCGAATCAGGAAATAATAGTCCACAGTTAATAAATAAAGGTATTAGCATAATCGATGAATTATTAAAAATAGGTAAAATATCATCCGAAGAACACGAGTAACTATTTTCTAAATATTTTGATTAAATTATTTTCTAACTGTAATTATACATGAAAACTAACGAATAATTAATTGATTACTTTACGCGACTCGTGGCTGCATACAGACGTAGCTATACATTATGAGGTATTATAAGTTGGTATTATAAGCACAACGTTACAAATTACCAGTGGAATAATTGGTTGTGGTGCTTTTCTGGCATTGGTTCCAGCAATTCCTGTTTTTGTGGCTGTAGTTGGTGCAGTTCCTCCAATAGTTGCTGTTTTAGTAAGTAAAACAAGAATAGCAGAAAAAAAGACTTTGTTAAAAACACTTCATAGGAGTTTTACACAACTTCTATCATATGTCCAAATAACAATAGGACTAGAAAATGATAAAGAGATAATTAAGATTACCTTTAATAAAATATTAGAGATTCAAAAGAATGATAATTTCACAGAACCTCTGGAAATGTATATGAACAAAATTAAGTTAAACGGTTAATGGCATTCAGTCGTAATTCTTTTTCAACTTGTTTCCATATCCTATCGTACTTTTTTCTAGTAGGTTTTGTAAATCGGTTTTGTTTCTTTCTTTTTTTTAATATTTTAAATATTTTCTGAAAAATGTATTCAAATTTGATTGATCTTTTCAACCTTCTATTTATCCAAAATCTTTACAATTTTGTAAAACAAATCTTCAAATCTTTGTCTATTTGTAGAACACAAATCATATGCTACCAAATATTTATCCAAATGGTACTTTCTGTGGTAAATAGTTTTCCTTCGGTTGTAGTTGTAACCTGTGATGAGATTATAACCACAATTAAGACAGATACGTTCATTATCGAAAACTTCACAAGTACAATTCACACATGCGTAAGTACACTTGTAAACAGCTTGGGTTTGACACAATATTTACAAAGTTTCTTTGTATTAGTCATGTAAAATAAGATGCAATCTGAACATACTCCATGGAGATCAATAGTGTCCAAAACACTTTCACAATATTTGCAATTCATTATACTATAATATAACATTATATTTTAAAGTTAAATCAATATATAGACTTAAAAAACATATCTTGTGTAATATTATAATGGAACATGTAGAAAAGAAAATCAAAAACGTTAAGAAAAATCAAATGACATGTGCTAGAATAGTTGATTTTGAAAATACAACAAACTTGATAAAGAGTTAATAGTTTTTACAAACTTTCAAGATCTGACTGAAATAATTATAACCATGGCACAACAACTAAAATTACCATGGAAAATAAAAATCCCAGAAATAAACAGGTTGCATGCATTTTGTAAAAAAAATAATTCATCAGCAACTCGTGGTTTTGTAACTGATGATTCTTTTATTCCTTACTACAGCATTTTGTTAGACAACGGAATTGATATTTTTGTTTATGCCGGTTAAATAAAAATAATATAATCTAACCAGGGAATAAATATTTTACTTCAAAATAATTAAATTAAATAATTATAGGCTTAAAGAAATAATCTCATGTAATATTATATAATGAATATTCGAGAAATTGAAACATCCCCAAAACAGTATAGCAAGGTTTTTAAAGTAAATACTATCAGTAATGACCCGCTCACTCAACTGCAGCAAACACAACCAAGCGTTATAAAATTTCTTAAAACGGAATTAAGAAAAACGGGCGGCTTTAAATTAAGGGTTGATGTGAAATATACTTTTAAAAAAACATCGATGGGAGACAAAGAAACAGGTCCTGCAACCACATACAAAACAGCTTACTTTAATTCTAAAGCGGCAACAATATTAACCGAAAACAATATTATCGAGGCGCTGGACAAAGCACGTGAAGAAATTATAACTAAAGTTTGAAATTGGGTTCAGATGGGAAGTGGTTGGCAAATTGAGGTATTAGATGCACACTACATAAATCGAATAAAGTATAAGCCTTTACATGGAAGCTCTTATTTAAATTTGCCAAAAGAACTTGCTTATCCTAAAAAGGTTTAATAAAGATACAAAATGAAAAAGATAACGAATGCTTTAAATGGTGTCATTTGGCTTATAAATGCCCTGCCAACAATAAACCTCAAAGAATAACAAAGTACACAAATCATATTGGTGATCTTGATTACAAGGGAATAACATGTCCTGTTACAATTCAACAAATCCCAAAAATAGAAAAACAAAACAATATTTGTTTTAACATATTTGGATATGAAAACAATCAAGTATATCCTTTGTACATATCAACAAATAAAGCAGAGGAAACATGTGATATGCTTTTGATCACCGAAAAAGAAAAAAATCATTATGTATGGATAAAAGGTATTAACAGGTTAATGTTTAATCAAACATTACATTCAAATAAAAACTGGTTTTGTAAAACATGCTTGCAGTGCTTTAAATTAGAAAGGGTGTTAGAAAAACATAAGACTGTTTGTCTTTCACTTAACAGAAAGCAAGCAGTAGAAATGCCAAATAAGAATGAAAAGATTAAGTTTAAAAACTATGTCAGGCAGCTAATGGTTCCGTTTGTTATATATGCTGATTTTGAAACAGTAACCGAAAGTATTTATTCAGCACCAAATAATCCTAAAAAATCATAGACGGAAGCATATCAGCAACATACTGATTGTGGCTATGGATATAAGGTTGTTTGTTGTTATGATGATCAATATTCAAAACCAGTTGTGACATACAGAGGACCAAACGCTGTTTACGAGCTTTTAGAAAAAATGATAAAAGAAGAAAAGTGGTGTAAAAAAGCTATGAACAAACATTTTAAAAAAGATTTGGTAATGTCACCATGAGAAGAAAAATAATTCGAAAACTTTGAATCATGTCATAATTGTGTCAATGTTTTTTTAATAACTCTTAAAAAAGATAACACAGGTCGTAAAGTAGCATATGAAAACTATATTAGAAAAGTTAGAGATCATTGTCATATAACTGGAAAGTTTAGGGGAAGCGCTCACGATATATGTAATATTAATTTCAGGCTGACTAAAAAAATACCTGCTGTGTTTCATAACTTGAGAGGATATGATTCTCACTTCATAATACAACACATCAGAAAGTTAAAAACAAACAAAAATGTTATACCAAATAATATGGAAAAGTACATGGCTTTTATGTTAGGACAAAGTTTGGTGTTTATTGACAGTTTCCAGTTTATGTTTCAATCATTAGAACATTTAGTAAAACACATCCCCTCGTTTCAGTATACCTCTCAGGAATACTCTGGCGACAAGCTAGAATTAATAAAAAGAAAAGATGTTGATCCTAAAAATCAAATTACATTGTTGAGTGCGATATTGAGTATCCCAAGAAACTGCATGACTCGCAAACTGATTATCCTCTTGCTCTAGAAAGTTTAAATATAAAAGATGAGTGGTTGTCAGACTATTGCAAAAATTTAAAACAAAAGTTTAAATTGGGATCTTGCAATGTTAATAAACTTGTTACGACGCTAAAAAATAAAGAAAAGTATGTCGTGCATTTTAGAAACTTAAGAATTGTATAAAAAGCTTGGATTAAAGGTGACAAAAATACACCGAATACTACAGTTTGACGAATCGGAGTGGCTAAAGACATACATAGACTTTAATACTGCCAAGAGAACAGCTGGTAAAAATGCTTTTGAAAAGGATTTTTTTTCAAACTGATGAACAATTCAGTTTTTGGTAAAATTTGAGAAAAAAATTAATGTTAAATTAACTCGCAACGAGGAGGTCCTTTTAAAATATGCAGCAAGACCTTCATTTATTCCTTGTAAAATGTTTAACGAAAATGTACTTGCCATAAACAAAATAAAAGAACGATTAGCTTTAACTCGTCCTTGTTATGTTGGCATGTGTATTTTAGACTTGTCAACATATTTGATGTATGATTTCCATTACAACTACATTAAAAACAAGTATGATGAACAAGCTAAGTTAGTATTTACTGATACCGATTCCTTGTGTTATGAAATAAAAATAAAAGATGTGTATGCAGACTTTTACAAGGATAAAGAACTTTTTGATAATTGTTTTATGATCCAAAAAGTAAGTTTCATTTTAATAATAAAAATGTTATTGGCAAGACGAAAGATGAAACGTGTATTACACCTATTGTTGAATTTGTTGGACTACGAAGTAAACTATATGTTAGATAATGAGGTTAGTACAAAAAAATGCAAAGACGTTAAAAATTGTGTTGTTAAAAAACAAATAACACACGATGATTATAAACACATTTTACTCACAGCAACGGAAGCTCATCACAATATGAAAGTTATCAGATCTAACAGTGAAGTAAAAAGAGAGTGAATGGGAACATAATCGAATCTCGCACGATCTCGTATGGCTAAAACGAGAAAGATAAGCGTCTCTGTACATAATCAGAAAATTCATCGTGATCGCTGGGCGCTCTTTAAAAATGCTTATAACTGCGACAGGTGCGCGGTTAACGCTATCAGTCAATTGTTATGAATATAGCGGAATGGTTTCATTGTACCGGTAATCTGATTAGCGTTAATCTAGTTGTAATAAAGATAAACTTGTTACACCTTCGTTGCTATTTTGACGCTTCTATACATACACATATTCTTTCAAGGTTTATTAAAATCAAGGTTTATTTATTGGCAAATGCTAACCTAATTATTAGTAAGTGCAACTGGTCTGTGGTTTATCTAACTTCTTTTTTTTTTTTACGTTTTCAATTATTAATGTTCTCAATTCACACTCATTTTTTTTGATTGAATTGTTTTATTTTTATATATTACATAATAACACATTTTTAAAATACTAGCATCCGTCTAAGTGGAACTTTTAAATATCTTGTAACATGACACAGTAACTCGCAACACCGAATGAGATAATTTTGTATAAAAAAATAATATCACATGAAAAACTTGTAATTAAACACGTAAGTGGGTTTTAGCAGTGCAGATACATCAGTTTAGCATTAGTTATATTTTCCTAATATTGTCATATTAAAACGGCATAACAAATCAATTTGTTACTATGATAATTTGTTAAATAAAAATGAAACATTAACACACTTATGCGTGTGTTTTTTGACAAATCCGAATTTACATAATCTATTTCTTATGTGTTTAGTTTCATAGATGCATATAATATAAATAAAATTGTAAAATAATAATATTACACAATCATGGTATATATTCGATGTCAACACACCACGGGTGGCCAGTGTTTGCCAGTGATTTATGGCCTCTTTGATCTAAACAAACATCCTGCTTAGGACGGCCAATTAGCCACGGGGCACCGTATAATTATGATTGGAGAAACCCTTTATATCTTTTGATCGCAATAAACAACTGCCATAAAACCCTGCGTTAGTGCCGCTTCAGTTAACGTTTTTTTGCGTGATTATATATCTATGTAGGTCATATGGGTTTGAGACCTTATAGTAAAAAAAATACTATCTCCGGGACGCATATGGTGAAATGCATTGGAAAGCGCTTAATTGATACAGACATTAAAAGTTTTTGTTCGTTGTTCAACTGTTGGAAAGGACATTTAATTAACCAAAAGAGCACCAACACAGATGGGTTGAATAAGAGTTTTTAAAACATAATTAAAGCGTTTATATCAACAAAAAGTGTACCACTACATTCTTTTATCATATTTCTCGACATCGAGGTGTTTTTATTGGAGGAATTAACTAAAATTAAAAAATCTAAAGCGGATTCCTACAGCATCGTCGTTGGCTAGAATCGGCCATGTATGGCCGTTTTGGTCGACACTCTATGTCGTCTTTAAGACAAAATATTAGACAAAATTAAGGTTTTTACATAACAAAAAGTGTACCACTACATCCGTCAATCAAACCAACTAATCCGTAATCAAGCAATCCAGTGCCGTATGCACTGTTTCGGTGGATCACTGATTGTATTGAGACGTCCACATGTATTGCATGCCATCTACTGGACGGAGCACATTCATGATCAAGTTATTACACATCTCGCTGACATCTCTCACGCAATGAAGGTTGGTCACCTTTAAATTATTGTCAATGAAATTAGAACATGTGCTTTTTAATAACACATATACGCATGTAACATTCATAGACCGCCGTCAAGTTATACAAGCATTCAAAACAAACAACTACTAGAGCAAATTGGATTGCTGGCCAACGTAAATATCTACACTTCGCTGATATGTACACATATTGGTGGTAAACAAAGCATGTCTCAACCGGGACTCTAACCCAGGGTCTCCGGTTTACCGTACCAGTGCTCTACCAACTCAGCTATCGTGGATATGCGGTTAGGAATCGATTATTCACCATTTACCTGCACCCGGTTATATATTAAATATATCCAGAAAGAAATAATGCCTGCATCATTTTGAATACACTAAACACATACATTTAATTTTCTAATATTCCACTCCGGTTTGAATGTCTGTCTTCATAAAACTTGATAAATCGAAGTTTGTGTGTGGCTTTGATAGGATATCGTATGCCGCTGCACTGAAATTCCCTCAAGTTATAGCTGTTTTACATAATATTTCCAATTAATGTTTGACTAGTATTATGCCACCTGTCTAGAGAAAAGCAGTGAAATTGTCCAATGATAAACGACTTGGATTCGGATCAACGTTTACCTTTAAATGATAGTGAATTAGCCTATTTTCCGATGTTGTATAGTGCTTTTAGTAACAGTATAATAAGTAATTACTTAGAAAACAATGATCGATATTCTCGCAGACGAACAAATCATGTCAGGATCACATATTTACACTAAATAGTCTCGTGAGCAATTATGTTAACGTTTTCACAGCCTTTATATATATCTGGATAAAAAAAATTACTTAGTAGATCTTGACATGCTACTTTATAAACTTCTGATAAATTGCGTCGACGGAAAGTTGTATAACGCGGTGAGGTATTTTTACTCAAGTTCAATATCGAGCATGAGGATAAATTATAATAAGGTTACCCAGTGATTCGACTGTGCAAGGTGTGAAACAAGGGGATAATTGATCACGTTTGTACTATTGTGTAACTAGACAAGTCCTATAATGAAACTAGACAAGTCCTGTAATGTAGCTAGACAAGTCCTATAATGTTAATATTTTTATTACCTATTATTCCTATTCACAAGTTACACATAGGTAAATATAGGCAAGTGTGCAAGTTGCAATTTAGAATGAGTCTGCTATCTTAAACAGTGTGCGATCGAGTCTCCGACCAGGACTCCCTGACAGAGATTGTATCAAGTCTCCACTATGTTCTTATTGAGTACAATCTTCAAGTGCTGAACAATGGCTGAGTCCACATTAACATAGCGACTTTTATATCCCTGATTTTGAATACCACGTGTTTTTTGAGTCCTATAATTGACCTATATAACTGGTTTCGAAACTAGCCTAAAGTAGTTTCAGACATCACATCTCAACATTTTGGAGTAAACAGAATAATTAACCTGGTTTCTGGACCAGTGCATATATAACATCGGTGTCACGAGCAATGCATAATTCTTTTATCATCTACTAGTAACAAATAGCTATGACCCATGACTTGACCAGTACAAGTGTCAGGCATGTGCGTCAGAAATGAACAAGTGAACTCTGTAAACTCTTGTACATTTCCCGGGGACATGTAACTTCGTTTATTGACAAGGCCTTGCCTAATAACATCAGTCAAGTATGTGAGTCATAAATGAAGAACAACTATCGACTCCAAATTGGTCATGATAATTGACACATATCTTCGAATAATTACATAAACTATATATGGCTTTACTACATGTTTTCTCTTTTCATCAATAACATTGTGAACGAGTTAAATGCCATTGACCTTGGAATTAAAACTAAGCATACCAAACTGTCGATAATATTGAATGCAACTGCTGGCATTTTACTTATGGCAGATTCCGAAATCAGCCTGCAATCCATGTTAAACACTTTACATGAATGGTGTAAGAAATGGCGAATTTATATAAATACTTCAAAGTCAAACTGTATGCACTTCCTGAAAAGTCGTTCAATAGATCAGAGTTCCAATTGGGAATAATATTTTGGAGACTGTCGAACAATATAAATATCTGGGAGTTATATTCCAGGAACATTGGACTACTCAGTACAATCTGATGCAAATGCAAATTACTCTTGGAAGCGTTGTATCAAAAATCCATAACTTTCTATTTTATTTGTATAAATAACTATTTTACAACTGTGTTATTCTGATTCAAGGGCTACAGTGCCTTTGTTTGGGGCTTACAACAACCTGACAATGTACATTATCGCGCGATTAGATACTACCTAGGTGTACATAGGTTTGCGCCGAGACAGCAATTACTGGTTATACCGGTTGGCTGCCAAGTCAGTGCAGACGATAGGTATAGATGTTATGGTATTGGAAAATACTTATCTTACTAGACATTACTAGGATTACAAAAGTAGATATAAAAGTTGAACAGAAAATGTAGCATTCAAGGTTCACAGTCAACAACAAAAACGCACAGAAACAAACAACTATAAGGATAAAAAAAGGCAAAATATAACATCACATCGATAAACGTTGATAATTGGTATACCGCTTTGGACGGTCAGTGGCAAAAATGGCCGCTTGGGATTTAAACCAGGTTCGAGGGTGCACCAATCCTCATTTTTACCCTATTGTCCAAAAAGATAAAAAATAATAATAAGGGACTGTGTAAATAAAGACATCCCCGTGAGGTAATATTCTTTAACAAACAAAGCGGCATAAACAGGCAATGTAATGTAAGTATATCATATACTTCATCATGTTCATATTAATATAAAGAAAAGCCAGAAAGCAAGTTCGCAATGATCTGACAGAAACCATAGCTAAACAACAGAATAAATCATTGCTGGTACGACAAGACAGGATTTGAGACAAACATCAAACGTTACCGTCTTTTGAGGATTTTCATAGTGATCATAATTTGTACGGTCATCGCACAATCAAAGAGGAAAGCATAGTGGTAAACTGTAAATGGCTCAACAACTAAACATGCAGTAAGTTACAAGATGAAAGGGTCACAACCTCTAAACGTTTTAACAAGTTTAATAAAGAGTGTATGAACGTGTTTATGACCAAGGATCTTACAAAGTTGTAATCCACATCACCATAGAAGTCAGGTTGTGATAGTCATTGTTGCAGAAGAGTTCTTATATTACTTTTATATTTTAAAATTAGACCATGGTTAAGATAATACAATTTTGCAAAGGTGTTTCAATGTTCATGATAACGGTAGCCCTGGTGGAGTTGCTTCTTTGATATACAAAAAATACGATTATTTAAGTTCTCAATTCGACTAAAAGCTCTAGAGAAACAAATAAGATAAGCCTTAGGTTAGGTACACCTTATAATAGGGTTTGAATCCAAATCGGCTTTTCGCTCATGGCCCTTCCAGTACGTTATCCTGTTGCCAGCCATTTTATGTTTGTGGTGTTACATGCTTTGCTTTTATATCTATATGCTGCTTATTTTAAACGCATATTTTTGAATGACAGAGTTCTGTGAAATTTGCATTTCCTGTTCGACTATTTGTTTTATCTATTGTATAATCGGTATCGCCACCCGTACCATTGTTCTTATAAAATATGCATTAGATACATTATAGATATCATCATCATTATCAGCAGCAGCAGAAAAAACAGCGGCAGCATGGATCATACGCATACCGATACGTTTCTATGCACCGCCTCTTCACAAAACTTATAATAGATATAATAGCCTTTTAATTGTCCTCATAGCGTACGTCAATTACAGTTTCGGCGACGTATCATCATCGTCATTTCATCGTCATTCATCATCATCATCATCATTATCAGCATCAGCATCATCATTCTCACAACGAAAGCGGAGGCTTATGAAAGGCTATATTTGGCAGTACGCGACCTATATACACAATGATGGAAGTGTGGTATGTTCGGCTACTTGCTACTGTTGATGCTAGTGTTGCTGCTATTGCTGATGTTGTTGCTGCTTTACTGTCGCCGCTGTTTACTGTCTCACACCTTTATTATCTCTTATGAAATTTCACGGACCTAGAGACAAAAGGAAAACAGAAAATAATTCTATTTTTTCTCAATTTTAGGCAATGTTTAACTTGAAAAATAGGTTTTTGTTTGCTTTAGCATACATCTGCAGTGTAAAAGACAGATGATTTAGAAAATACCATATTGATATGAGGTTATATTCAAATTTCAGAAGTGTTTGACCTAAGCACCACATGTTCAACTGTATGCATTTTGAATTTTCCATAGGGGTTACATACACATGAGCGAGAAAAAAACCACCATGGCTAACTTATGTATTTTATTGTTTTAAATTACTGGTCTTGGCTATACTGAAGATATTAAACCAATAACAATACCTGCTGCCCAGCTTTGAAGCTCAGATGTTGGAAAAGGCTGTACAGTAATTCTATGGGAAAATTAATTGATGTGTGAGACCACCATCATCATCATCATCATCATTATCATCAACAGCAGCAGAAGCAGCAGCAGAAGCATAATCATCATCATCAACAGCGGCGACAGTAAAGCAGCAACAACATCAGCAATAGCAGCAACACTAGCATCAACAGTAGCAAGTAGCCGAATATACCACACTTCCATCATTGTGTATATAGGTCGCGTACTGCCAAATATAGCCTTTCATAAGCCTCCGCTTTCGTTGTGTACGATTTATTTGCAAAAGTGAAAGTGTGTTATTATCGTCCCTTTAAATGCTTTATGAAATATGGAAATATATATTAACAAGTTAAACAAGTATGATATAATGCAATTATGGTGTATAATTATTTATATAATAGCGGAGTAAGTCACACGGGCGGCATATGGCAATATGGCACAATATTTATTTTACCGTAACCTATATGTATCTCCATATATTATAGCTGTCTTGCACTACATCATCGTGGTCATGATCATAATTATCAGGATCATGTGTATTTCTTTTTATTTTGTAAAACACGAACTCAATTAATATAGTTCAAATTGTTGATGGTACTTTTGTGAAATGCACAAAGGAATTCATACAAGGGCATTTAATAGTTGTGGAATTATGGTAGAACAATTTCATCTAATTATTTTGTTAAAATGTTGCTTTTCCCAAAATTTCGAAATTCTTCTATTATTTATAAGTGCTTACTTGTTATTTTCTAGGTATAAAGACTTTCTACAGTCGACAATTGCCCAATAGATAACATCTATATCTTTGATACCATGGTCAAGACATATATACCACTAAAGGCAGGAAAAGATCAGCAGTTTCAAAACCCTTTATAACGAGTAAAAAAAGTATGAAAAGGTACATTTGGAAATCGACGAACACGGAAAGTACTAAATAATTTGCAGTCTCGGTTTGATTGAGACATTTCATGAACGGTAGTGAAAAGTGCAGTATTACTATTAGCTCATTTCAAAAACTAGTGTGCAGGTTGCATGTCCGTGACATAAGGTTGCTCGGTAAAGAATACTTTGATCACCTTAAAGTGTTCAACTTAACGTTAATTAATGTGCGCTTAACTCTATTTGGTATCGAATGAATATAGGTTGTGTCTTACCTCCCTCCAATGCAATATGCTTATTCGCATCGTTAAGTACATTTATGTTGAAGCATACTGTTTATGAAGGAACCGTTACCATGACATTTGATTACCTCTCAGTGCATTGTGTGTCAACTTTGTTTTTCTCGATGTAGTGTTTACCCTTCTTTGTCTCAGATGGTCAAATACTTGCAGCATGTATTCATGAAGACTCTATCCTATACATGGTCTACGTTTTGAAAGTTGACCTAAATAATTGGCTAAATAGTAAAGTAGTTGAATAGCCAAATTTCACAATGACGGCGTTGCGCCAGATTTAAGCAGTGTGTGTGTGTGTGTATACATATATAAATTAATAAATGCACGATTGAACTATTCGCATTGTATTCTAAAGGACGGTAAGGAGGAAAGTAATAAATACA
Source organism: Cyrtodaria siliqua (assembly GCA_037043455.1). Classification (NCBI taxonomy): domain Eukaryota; kingdom Metazoa; phylum Mollusca; class Bivalvia; order Adapedonta; family Hiatellidae; genus Cyrtodaria; species Cyrtodaria siliqua. Next base: position 407,037 of record JAWPHD010000544.1, on the reverse strand, counting down.
GATATTTCGCAAGTCTCATGTATAACTTTCTAAACATTGTGTATGATTATCACCTGTTATTTACATGTGCATTATTATAATCACTTTTGTTTACATGTTTACCACTTTGATCACCTGTTATTTACATGTGCATTATTATGATCACTTTTGTTTACGTGTTTAATACTTTGATCACCTGTTATTTACATGTGTATTATTATGATCACATGTTACCTGCATGTGTATTATTATGATAATCTGTTATTTACATGTGTATTATTATGAGCACCTGTTATTTACATGTGTATTGCTGTAAGTAAGTCTGGTCTCAGCGAGATGGCATATTTAAACACCTCGATGGGCTGAGACAGACTCTCTCTTTTTGTAGCATGGTGTACTTAGTAACACTGTAACATCAGAGTGAAAATCGTATTACAAATTCCTCTACCTGTTAGTTGTAGTACAGTATAGCCAGGCCCCTTTTGCTACCATAAATAACACGATTTAATGCTTTGCATTCATCAATGAAAATGTAACCGACCATGCTACAATCACCTATTATTTAGATGTGTACTGCCATGATGATGTAAATTATAATGATCACCTGTTAGTCATGTGTGTTTTTCTACGATCACGTTATTTCCCTGTACTATGATCACTCACGAAGCATCGCAAACTTACGTTCAATATTATCGTATTTCGTATAAGTATTTGCGTACGGTTACGATAAAAAAAGTTCGTAAGTTAGTAAAATTTGCTCAGTCAGAGAATCAGACTGATACTTTTATAAACATCCGGTTTACATTCAGCGCGCACCTGTCAAAATCGTTTTGACATACGACAACGAACAAACGACAACACTAATCAACAATGGAGTCATCCGATAAACCGAGCCGAAAAGGAAATTGGTCTAACGACCAAATCGAAGCCCTTGTAGACGGATATATTGAGTCCAGAGGCAGGCTGAAGGGGAAGTTTTCAAGTACCCTCACAGCAGCTGCAGAAAAGCGTGCGATATGGGTGAATATTGTGGCTAGGTTTGTGAAAGATTTAAAATTATCTACGTGCATGATATGTATTCTGGCCATGTAAGTCATTCGATGGCTGTATCTGAAGTGGTGTTGGTACAATGGAGGTATATCATTAGAGTGAATGCAACGCACGGGTTTTGACCTTCTTTTTTCTGATGTGCAGGCAATTGGTGACTGCCTGAAGTAAAGGCAGCTTCGACATTGTCCTCAATGATATTAGATATTATAAGTCAGTGGTTCTCTCAGTGTATTGATGTTAAAAACTGTGTGTTAAAGTTAACAAATAATTGCATACATGCAGTGACGTAGCTGGACGAAAAATATGAGAATGCAAAATGTAATCCATTTGTGGCGGTCAATCTCCCTTCCCCACAACCATTTTTTTTGCCAAAGAATATAATTGACCAGTGCGTTTTTAGGCCAACCGTTTTATCGCAGGATGATCCTAGTGGTTGGGGCTAACACAGGAAAGAATCAATGACGGTGAATGCATTTACATAAGTTTAATGCAACTTTTAAAATATGTTAAATATATATACAATTATCAAAAAAAATCAAGCAAATACACAGACGAAATATGAAAAGACTGTTCACATGAACGTTTAAGACGTTCTTAGTATTATCACAAATACTGAATGTGTCGACTGATTATATACGACACTAAAGTGTTGTTAAAGTTATAACAATGTTGATGTGCACACGAATTATGGTCTAGCGCGATGATGGTGATGCGCGAGAGCTCATAAAGATGATGATGCGCGAATATAATGGATGATTGTCATCAAATGCCTTCTATAAGGGTTGATGACGTCATAGATGTGGTAATTAACCTCCACCGAGGTTGTGAATGAAGTTCCTCCAATGAGGACTGATAAAGGGCCCACCTCGTGTCCCGTGGTTTGTCGCTACTAGAACCTGGCCATGTTGCGCAGGTACGGAGACCGTCTCAACCGCTCCTAACGTTATATGTGGAAGATTAGCTCCACTCCGGAAGGCTTATCTACACACCGGGAGGCTTATCTGCACCGGACGGTTTATCTGCACCGGACGGGTTATCTGCATCGGACGGGTTATCTGCACCGGAGGGTTAGGCTGTAATAATACATACGTTTTAGATGTCGGTTCATAAACACACCAATCTTATATAATTATCATTACACCAACAAATCATTATCTAATAAATATATGCACGCCACTCTCTAATTATGATGAGTAGCAATGGATGCATATTCTACCACGCCATGTATACGCGTCGAACATGTATACTAGTCATTCATCTCATTGTTAACTAATGCAACGTTATTAATTCAATCGTGTATTACAATCACTGAGTTATACGCCTATGATACAACGTTATCAAATTAATATTGTTTTACAATTAATGATCAATTATAATAATTACATCTAATAATGTAACTTCAAAAACACACACTCAACAAAAGAAATAGAAAACAAATGGAAGGCCGAATGGGGCTTTGATGCAAAATTTTCCTCATTCTCTAGCTCAAGTAGAGGAACGACTATTCATTTAAAAATACATTTAGTTATGCTGTAAATAATGAATATATCGATCCTCTGGGGAATTTTATAGTTTTAGATGTTACAATACAAGAGCAAAGGATGACTATTGATGTAGTTTATGGACCAAATGCAGACACACCTCAATTTTTTCAGGATTTTTTTAATGTTGTTGAAAGTTTCGGTAATACTTATTTTATTATCGGTGGCGATTTGAAAGTGCCATTAAATTACGAGATAGATACATACAACTATAAACATAAAAATAACGTAAAATCAAATGAAACAATGTTAAACATTATGGAACTTTTAGATCTATATGACATCTGGAGAATTAGTAATATCAACAGCAAAAGGTACACTTGGAGGGGTCCCTTTAATAAAATGGCACGCTTAGACTATTTCCTTGTCTCGTCTGACTTTCAAGATTGCGTAGAGAAATGTTCAATTGATATTAGTTATAAATCTGACCACTCAGCCATTTCTGTGCACTTATTATTTATTGATCAACAACGGGTCCGGGGTACATGGACATTTAATAACAGCTTATTAACAAATGCCGAATTTGTAAATATTGTCAAACAAACTATTTCTGAAACAATAGACCAATATAAAGTGAACAATTTAAATGATGAACAAGAAATACGATTGAATATAGATGATCAACTATTCTGGGAAACGCTTAAACTTATGATTAGGGGCAAAACCATATCATTTGCTTCCTTTTTAAAACGAGAGAAAAATAAGAAAGAAAATGAAATAGAAACTAAACTTAACCAATTACATGTTTTATTAGACAATGGGGACAATTCTGTTAAAATGAAATTGATCAATTACATATAGAGCTCAAAACAATCCGGGATGAAAGAATAAGGGGAATTATTTTAAAAACAAAAGCGAAATGGAAAGTAGAAGGGGAAAAATCTACTAAATACTTCTGCAATTTAGAAAAAAGGCAATACACAGAAAAATTAATACCTAAAATTATAAAAATTGATGGAAATGAAACAACAGACTTAAAAGAAATAGTTAAAGAGCAAAAACAATTTTATGAAACTCTCTACAGCTCTAAACCTTTAATAGCCTTATCACAGGAAAACGAACGTTTATTTTTTGATACAAGCAATCCTTTTTTAAACAAGTTAAACGAAGAAGAACGCGACTCGTTAGAGGGACTTCTTAGCATAAATGCATGTTTAAATGCTTTAAAAAATATGAAAAATGATAAATATCCAGGTTTAGTCGGCTTTGCAGCTGAATTTTATAAAGTCATTAGGAAAGATATTGGTATTTTTATGGTTAGATCTTTGAATCAAGGATACGAGTTCAAGTCGTTATCAGTTACTCAAAGGCAAAGTGTGATCACTTGTCTTCCTAAGGAAGGCAAATCAAAACTGCATTTAACAAAATGGAGACCTATTTCGCTTATAAATGTGAATGGGAAAATTGCATCCTCAGCTATTGCCATTCGAATTAAACCAATACTCCCAAAACTAATATCGGAAAGTCAAACAGGGTTTTTAAGAGGACGACAAATGGGTGATTTAACACGACTTATAACTGACCTTATTTTAAAATATGATGAAGAAAATATACCCAGACTTCTTGTTTTACTAGACTTTGAAAAAGCTTTTGACTCTTTAGAATGGGAATTTATAGAAAAATGTTTACATTTCCTTAATCTTGGAGATTCAGTTTTAAATGGTTTCACACTTTTTATAATAATGTATCTAGTTGCGTACTGAATAACGGACATTGTTCAGAGTTTATTTTCAATCCAAAGAGTTGTTCGTCAAGGCGATCCTCTTTCTCCATATATTTTTATTATATGTGTTGAATTTTTAAGTATCACCCCGATATAAATGGTATACGTGTAAGAGACTCTGAATATTTATTAAACCAATATGCCGATGACTCCTCTCTTTTTCTAGAGAATAATGAAACATCATTTAATACTGCCCTTCAAACTGTGGACAAATGTTACCTTTGCTCCTGTTTAAAAGTAAATTTTGACAAAACCCACATTATATGGATAGGAGCAAGAAAAGGTCGTCGCGAAAAACTTCATACTGATAAACCAGTTATCTGGAATTATAAAGGAGATTTTAAAATTCTAGGAATAACTTATAACTTAGATAAAGACAACTATTTTATAAATAATATCACGATAAACTTAATAAAATGAAAAATCTGTTAAACGACTGGTCTTTTAGAAATATTACGCTTATTGGCAAAACAACAGTTATCAAAACGCTTGCACTTCCCATCATAATTGACTGCTTAACTGTCCTTCCTGACCCCCAGACCCCATTTTACAAGAATTTCAAAATATTTTACTTAATTTCTTATGGTCGGGGAAAATGGATAAGATTAAACGAACGGTTATAATAAATTCAATAAAAAACGTTGATCTTAAGTTTCCAAATATAAAATCACTAAGCCAGTCACTGAAACTAGTATGGGTTAAAAAACTTTTAGATACTGAAATATTCTCACCGTGGAAAACACTTGTGCTAAATGATCTAGACGAGTTTGGTGGATATAAAGTGTGGTATCTCCATAAAGATGGAATTAATAAAACAGCAAACTATCAAAATAGTTTTTGGAAAAATGTAATGCATTCATGGGCTTGTTTAGACTGTGAATGTATCACAAACGCAATTGAAATGTTATCAGAACCTTTATTTTATAACTCAAATATGGCTTTAACCTGGGATTTAAATATCGTTAAAGCTTTTTGTCAAAAGGGGATGTTCTTTATAAATGACATTGTTAGTGAACAGTGTAAATTATTGTCCTATACAGAATTTTCAGATAGATATGACATACGGATTCCATTTACTATATACTATGGTCTACTCAATGCAATTCGAAATACATGAAAAACAAGTATTAAACATGAAACTAGAATTGAACATCCTATAAATAAAAATATCAACAAATTAAAGGCAACAAAAAAGGTTAACTTTTCTTTTAATCAAGAATTCTTAAAATATTTCAGAAACACCTAACAAATCCCAGCAAAAAAGGAATAAAGAACATGGAATAGCCTTACAAACTGTGGACTGGGACATTTTATACGAACACAATTTTAAAATAACTGATGATACCTATCTGCAGAGCCTGCAGTTCAAAATATTTCATCGTATTTTGTTTACCAATGCCAAACTTTATCAGTGCAAAATGTCCGAAACAGAACTTTGTACGTTTTGTAACAACTCGAAAGAAACTGTTTTACATTTATTTTATGAATGTATGTATCCAAAAAATGTACCTTAACGTTTTTTTGAAAAAATCAAGAATCAATGTGGTATTGATGTGAAAATAAAACCCCAGGAAATTCTCCTATATGTTGAACAGAATGAAAACGTCATTCACTCGATAATTAATATTTGTCTTCTCATTTTTAAAAGTTATGTCTACTCCTGTAAACTGAAACAATGTCTCCCAAAGTATAGCGTTTCTATTGAGCATTTGAAGAGATATAAACACCTTAAATTATTCCCATTATATGTGTACCCTGAAAAGAAATCTAATGCTATCAAAGCGAGATGGAACACTGTGAATAATATCTTTAACAATTAAACCATAACATTCACAACGTTTATTCCACCTTTTAATACTGATGCTTTAAAGGTGTATATTAATGTTACTTTAGTTTGTACAGATTTCATTCAATGTCTGTTCTTCTCAATCTAGTTTCATCGAATGTATTCTTATATGCAATTTTTGCCTAAAATGTGTTTGTATTTATATCATGTATGCATGTACACGTATTTATATCATGTATGTATGTACACAAGTGTCTGAATAAAATTATCAAAAACAAAAAAAGTAACTTCAAAATCATATGCTAGTCTCAAGTTAATGTTTGCGAAACATAAAAGCTAACCGGATGTCGTGACATCGCCAACCAAGATGGCGCCGCCCACTGAATACAAATGTATGATAAAAGTTAATAAAATAAATACTGACTACATATTGCCTGTGCATTTCGCCGGTTCCAACCTCTGCTCCAACAAAGTAACTTTCAATCAATCCCGGCCAGGACTTGAGAACAATGCATTTTGAAACCGACGTTCCGCCCAAAACATTATTTCCCACGTTATTCCGTGATACACGTGGCTAAATCCGCAGTATTACATTCTACACGAAAGGACCCTTACACAATTTTGCCTTTAAGGAGATAGACCTTTTACATGCATTAGCACAAAACTAAACGTATTAAATGGTCCTTCCGGACGCCCTATGGCGGCCTCTTAATATGTGCACGCTTTTCCGTGTTACCTGAATGTGAATTGGTTTCAACTGAACAATGGATCAGCGTGTGACTGACAGTTGCTTACAAGAGCTGTGTACGACCAATACGCTCTACTCGTGATTATTTTGTGACACGTTTTAGCATTACGAAAGTTTAAAAAACTGTAAATGATACAACTTTTCCTCTAACCAGTTTTGTTTCTATTTGCTTTTTTTTTTGTTCAATCTGTGTTGGTGTAAATCGTTATGCACCTGGAATAATTTATTGCAGAAGATTGGCAGACTTGTTTTGAGAAAGCTCATTGGTTCTTCAAATTAATTGCATATTGAGTCATGCTTATAGGCTTAATTTATGCTCATCCTAGTTGTAAACGACATTCAAAAAATATTACAACTCTAATATTGGAAGAAGAATTGGAGGAAGAAGAATAGAAGAAGGGCAAGAGTAAACATTAGGTAAATGAAAAAATATTTAAATATTACATTGCAATCAGACATCTTTCTTTCTCTAAAGCTTTAGACAAGGTTTGTGTACATCAATTTGATTTTGCATATTCTTCTATTTTAAACAGGGTCAATAGTAAGGGAATAACGACAAGGACCATGAAAGAGTGCAGGAAAAAATTATCAGATCTAAAGACGGCTACGAAGAAAAAAGAAAGGGCAAGACGGAGGGCGGTGAAACAAACTGGTGAGGGCCCACTTCCGGATTCCCTGAAATCCTGGGAGGAATCGGTAGGTTTTTGGTCCAGTCAATACATAGGTATGCAGACCGGGGCAGACTGGTATGGTATTCCCCGTCTGTAAATGTATATATAGAGGATCTTACATGAGTACTCATTCATTATTGAATTTATTAAACGTGTTGGCAAAATGATATAATGCGGGGCTCTTGCCGAGCATTATATCATTTCTGCTAATAAATAAATTCAATAATGAATGAGAACGAATGTTAGATTCTATTTATCACATAATTTACATATCGACTTTTATTGCATTTTGTATGTCGTTTTAACACGCGATACCGACATAGACCGTGGGAATTGGATCATAGTCATTATCGATATTTTTTGACAGCGCATACTAGGATGATTTGCATACTTATATAACTAGTGGTATATCGAAAATATAGAATGGTGTTATTCAACTCCCACGCCGTAAGTTTTGTGATATATATATATATATATATATATATGTTCCCAGTACTGACTTTATAATGAACACACGTTTGCAAATATACATATTAGAATAATTAAAATGACTGATAATTAACACGACTTTAAATGTAGTAGTGTAGTCTTTCCAAATAAAATAAAAGATCAATCAAACTTAATCTTTACAGAACTGGTAAAACAATGTGCCAGTTTGTGCAACCTTTGGAATGCAGATTAAAACGCTCTCCTTGGTATAATATATATAAACAAGTATCCCATGTCTTCCTTCCTCAATATTCAAAATGTAAAAATGTGTTGTCTTAAAACGTGTTAATAAAGCAATATTTTGTATATTTAGATTATTGAGTGTCTACCAGAATGTATTGTCATTGGTGTTGAAGGAGGTGTTGATACTTCAAGACATACTAGTAGAGGTAAATATAAATACTCTTTTAATACATTCTCAGTTAAAGGGACACACACCAATCCTTTTTTATTTAAACTCACTGCGTCCCAATATTTTTTTCTACATAACTCTTTTTTCAATCATAAATATTAATACTTTTGGAATATTTCTTACATAATGCATAGAACCTCAGTGACCAAGGAACACAATTATGCAATTAATATCAGCGTTATGCCCCTTGGATCATAACATTTTCTAATGTTGATACACTAGTGTACAAACAATGAATTTGATACAAGCAATACTTTTCATGCATAATTCCATTTAGTGCATTTTGAAACATAAACGTAAGTGTACAAGGGGCATAAGTATGGAGTTAATACCAACAGAGTTACGCCCTTGGAACATAACATCAAAGTGATTCCAATATAGCGCCCACCCCAAACAGGTTTGGTGTGGATATTAAATACAACAAATTAATTGTTTGAAAAAATATTCATATTTTAATTCGAGAATTACAGGTGACAATCAAAATGTATGCATACACTATTTCAGATTGCTTCAGCCTTCAGTCCTTTCACGTTTTGAATGTGTTGCTCAATACTGGAATAATAAATGTTTCATATGGAGAAAAAAACACTTTATTTATCTTCACAGAAGAGAAGTCTGAGAACAGTGCCAGCAGTACTGTTAAGAACACAGCAGCTCCATCAGAAGGTATATATCGTATATCACAAGTTCAACATATGGGGTGAAAAAAGAATATAACCGTAACACTTTGGAATGATATAACAATAATTATTAATGCATGGTGATTTTCCTCAATCTAAACTTTTCTGTTCTTACTGCTCAGTTCTTATTTTTTTCTGTTCTGAATGCCCGGTCAATATAGGTGACAGGTCTATAGCTCTGACTGATAGATACACTTAAATATACACATGCATAACACACGCTTCTTAATTTGTGTATACCCCTGCTAAACGAAGTTCAGAGGGTATTCTGGTTTGACCTTGTCGGTCTGTCTGTCTGTTTGCCTGTCTTGTCCGCTCTGTAACTCCTATCCTCCTGAAGCAAATCTCATGAAACTTTATCAGTGGACTGCTTGTAATAAGAGGATGACCCTCTTATTTTGAGGTCAGTTGGTCAAGGTCACCATGATTGATGATCCGACCTTAACATTTCTTGTATGCTCTGTAACTCTTTTCCCCTATAAGCAAATGTAATGGAACTTCATGGTTGGATTGAGTATTGACAGGTTGACCACTATTGCATTTGATGTTTGTAGGTTATATAATTAATTAAATAAGTAGGTTATAATATATAATTAAATTAAATATTTAGTTTTCAATCTTTTCGACTGATTTTACCATAAGTTGAAATATATTACTAGTGCATTATTATCAACATTAATATTAATTATTGAACAAATGCGACTTATGCAGAAAAACTAGCGGTACGCCGTGAGTTTAAAAAAATCAAGATCGCCATGTGTCCGACTTTTATTTTTATAATTATGCAAATTATAATAACTTGTGTTCAGTAGTTGGCTTCAACGCCCATGGAGGTACTTGCCAATCTTCCGTGTGATTCAGCGAGATGTGAAGGTATTTTGTTTGTCTTTGTGAATTTGTTTTAAACACAATAGAAACAAGTAGATGCAGTCATTTATATCCCCTGCCAATGCCTATTGTTTTAGCTCTAGTGATCAGAGATCAGCAGAGCTTATGCCATGGTTCAGCAAACGGTATCTGTTCGTCCGTATGTTCATATGTCTGTATCTGTATATTTTTTTGGTGACTACTCCTCTAAAACTACTCAGTGGAATACAGGAATTTTGGCCATAATGTCTTGTTGGTCTTATAAAATAAAAAGCAGGTCGATCTGAAATTCATGATGGCAGCTATAGCTAAAAATGAATTTGAAAAAAGAGAAGTTTGTGGCGTCTACTTCTAAAAAAACATAAGTGATATTGATTTGGAACCTTTGCCAAAATGACTGGTACGACATGTAGTTGGTCCTAAACAATATTTTGATTCGACGTCAAACATGGCCGCCAGCATCCATCCTATTCACATGGAAATATATAGGAACAAGAGGGCCTGTGGACGTTCTACTCTCTAAAACAGCTTTTATCGGGAGATCAGGATAAGTCGTCGGTACAAAGCTTGTGTTACCCGCTATAAACATGTGATGATTTGTTGCAAAACTATACCTGTTTTTATTTTCTAGCATACTTTAGTACAAGAAAATATAATAAGCCATGGTTTTCAACAACCGAGTCAAGTTGATCATGAAAAATTGTGATCGAGTGATCAGATCAAAGGCATAACTGATCGATGATTGATCAAATCAACAACACTACTGACAATACAAACATATGATTAGACTATGTTTAACTATAAAGCAAACATAACATAAACCAAGGTTTTTAAAACAAAGTTTGGTAAAGTAAATAAAAGTTAAAAATTTAAAATAAAGTTTGTAGGAATCTGGATCAACAAGTTGAACAATGCAGTAAGGGAGATATTAATCTCGCAACGCATGAAAGTGTGATTCAAACAGATTCACGGTTAGTAAGGTACAAACATATGATTAGACTTGATTTGTCTTTATAATATAAAGTAAACATAACTTCAAACAAGGCGACCATTTTGATTATACGACGATAACGAAATACAAAATTTGATAGAGACCCACTCAAGGAACATGTATATGATAATTCATTAGAATGGAATAAGAAGTTTCGGACATGTCGTTTGAAATTTCCTTAAATTTGACCTAGTTTTAGCCATGGCGGCGATCTAACACACATCTGAGGCTCACTATCCCAAAGATCATTCTGATAAAGTTTCAACAAAATCCTTTAAGAGGTTTCAGAGAAGATGTCATTTTTAACTATATATCCTTTTCCTTTATAACTCTATCTAATATTTGTCTCATCATGGCGGCCATTTTCATTATTCGACGATAACAAAAAACACAAATCTGATAGAAGCCAATCCAAGGTACATGTATATGATATTTCACTGAAATGGATTACGTGGTTTCAGAGATGTCATTTAAATCTCTTTAAATATGACCTAATTTTAGCCATGGCGGCCATCTTGGATGACTGAAGGCCGCGAAAAACACACATCTGAGGAAGACTATCCCAATGATCATGGCGTTCATGAAAAACACAAAGCTGAGAGGGGGCCTACTAAGTAACATTGTTATAAAGTTTCATCAAAATCCTTCAAGCAGTTTCAGAGAAATTTTCGATTTTATAAAATCGCTAATGGACGGACGACGGACGAAAAGTGATCGCATAAGCTAGAGCTAAAAACTTCTCCATTGAACACATGTTTTACATAAGTTATATAAGTAAAACTTGTACTCCTGACACTACTTGATTGGTTTTCATGAAACTTTTCTGAAATGTTGCTCTTGGTGTCTAGCTGGTCCTATTAAGTAAGGGTGACGAAAAATTCAAGATGTCTGCCACAACTAAAAAATAGATGTTAAAAATATAATGTTATGGTGACTACTTCTAAGTGATATTGATTTGGAATAAAAAACTTAGAAGTAGTTTTTGACGTGTTATTGAGAAATAACAGGACGAATGATTCACCAATCAGAATGCAGTTAATATGTGTATTATTTGCAGTTTGTAATTACTAAACCCCCACACATCAAGTTTTGTGATCTATCCTTACTCCTTTTACTTATATATAAAATTACTGCAAAATGTATTTACAGAGAGTGGTCATACTTCCAAAGATTACAAGAAGGTGAAAAAAACAGGTATATTGTTAAGGCTTTCCACATAAATATTGCATTAATATTACTTAGTTGACTTGATGAAGGAAGTGCAAAATATGCCATTTGTCATGTTGTAGACATTTCGGTCGGTATTGCTTTGCATTTAACATTTTACACGTAAAACGCAATGTTTCTTGTTTTAATATTTAGTATATCTTAAGAATAGTATATCTTAAGTATTAATAAATAAGTTATAATAAGAAATACTGAAAAGAAAGTTTATAATCATCTCTGTAAACTGATATCTGATTTTTCCTGTTTTCAGCATTAAATGAATGAATGAATGGTGTTTTACGGCACGTCGACAAATAAATAAGTCATATTTTAGCGCAAAAACTGATGAAAGATGAAAAAAATGAGGTATTAATTAAAAATTAAAGTAAATATATAAAGATAAAAATATTAAAAAATCAGGGATGATATGGTAGTAATATAAAATATATCTAAATCAACAAAATTATTTTCAAGGTAAGTCCAAGTCCAATGTGCTGAAAGTTAAATACCAGCATGTTTCCCCCTACAGAACTGTCCTTGGGGGCTGCCATATTTGTTTACATGCAAAACCGCAGTAAATATTTACCTGTTTTTGAGTTGGGGTCAATCTCACAATTTCATGTTTAAAAAAAACATTTGGTAAAAATAAATGCTCTCATTTTAATAAATGTTGTTTATTAATTAATTAACAACTCTGAACATGTTTTTTGAAACATTTATCTGGCATGTTTTAATTTGTGTGACCTTTCACTTCTGGCTGAGGTCACTCCTGGCAAGGGGCGTTGCCAAGTCCATGCTATATTTAGGATACCGCAACCTATAACGGTAAATAACAAGTAGGAATAGAATTAAATATATTGTTTCACACACTCGGATTGGATTGGCTGTATAGTAAATGTGAAGTTATTTTCCAAAATATATATTTTTTGCAAACCAATAAATAAGTGCTTTAAAGATGTTAATGTTTTATCAAATAAATTGTTTACTTTTCCAAATACATGATTTGTACTTGATGTGAAGAGTGTGATACATCTGAAAACTTCAATAAATATTCTTTAAAATGTTTACTTTTGAATATTGTTTTTTATTCATATTTTTCTGTTATTATAGGCTTTAAAGTTGAAATGTACATATCAAAGGTATTGTTATTTACAACCTACTGGTTAATAAGCCTGACACGAAAATCTCCCTATTTCTATCCCAAGTTTCCCTATTACGACCAATCTCCCTATTTGGCCTGTCAGAAGGTATGGCAATTGAGGATTTTGACACGATATTCATACTCAATAGTAATTTAGGTGTTAAGTCAACAACTATTTCGACTCCTCTACGAGTCTCATCAGGTGGTGACAGCATGACCCGAGAAGTGTACATCCTATAGATTTTCCCACGATAGTTGTTCGTCATTGTCCGTCATTGTCTGTCAGCCATGAAATGTGTCGCCTACTCCTCAAAAACATGTGCCTATGTAAAACAACTTGGGGTGAAATATCATCAGCAAGTATTGATGTATAGGAAGTAAGGGCAGATAAATCGACTAGAAATTAGAGGCAGTATTTCATTTTATAATGTCACGTTTTAAGTCTTAATATCGTAAAAATGATATTGCTATGTGTGGGATTTATTAAGTATTTTCTTTTATTGTTGTTCAATTGCAAATATTCAATGCCATTGACATGTCCAATAACTGACATTCCGTTTGGCAGAGTTATGCACCTTTTCATAGAACTTTAACCTGCAACTTAACCTAGCTCATAACTTGGCAAAGTATTGAGTTATGGTCATAAAACAGTTTACAGCTCCTTGTTTAATGCAGAGTTATTTCCCTTTTCTTAAAAAAACTGAATTAATAAAATATTTCTGCTCTACAGTTCACAAAGGATTACACCAAATCTTCAACGTTTTTATTAACTTAGAGGCCCATGCTGAAAAAAGCGCATCACATGCGAAGAAACAAGTATTCTGTAGAGCACCGTTATAGTTTTATAAAACTCCACATGTTGCCTAACACGTAACAGACATATCAAGAGGCTGCTTGGCTGTCGTCTTGATCTTTATTATTGAGGTAATTTCTAAATAAATTTGGCTATTAACCTTTGTCGAATTTGATGTCCAGTATATGTAGGCTGTATATCGTAAGGTATGTCATACTTGTCAGCTGTGCTTTCTGTGTCAATTAATTCGGTTCTGGTAGTCTGTCATCAATGGCTTTGTTGTGCAGTCGCATGCAGGCTACAACCACACTTGAATTGTTTCCGGGCCTAAATGGCAGCGACCACCAGTCTTGTGCAGACATCGAAAAAAATACGCATTATTGAGATTGATGTGATGCAAAATGTGACAGTCATCACATACTAGAGCATACAGGGCATTGAGGGCATTATTGTTTTATGAATTTAGGACATTTTTAAAAGAACAGGAATAACTAAATGTATCATTAAACTATAGTGTTATTATCCTTGATACGTTATTATCCCTGAGATAACCTGTGCGGGATGATTACTGTGAATTTTACTGGCGTTATTAACGTGCAGCCGTTTTTAACGTCCGTTCAAATTTTATTCCCGTTAAAATGGATGCGGGGAAAAGACGTTTTAGTCTCCGGCCAATTTTATCCAGTTTATATTTAACAAATTGTGTTCAACTAAATGCACATCCTTCTACAGAATGAGCTCTTTTCTCTATTGCAACTGGTATTTCGATTCATCTAGTACGTTCTGAGATTAGCCCTTCCCATTGTTCACGGTCATGTACGCTTTTTTTCATTTCCAATACTTTGGGAGGGTTAATCTAAGAAAGTCTATATGAATCGAAAGACCAGTTTGCGGTGGAGAAAAATGCCCAAATTGTAGGGGTATGCGCGCTTTACTAAAACATAAAGTTAAATATAAAGAAGGTTATTAAGCCAACACATACCTGAATCGATCGATTTGTTAATAATCATGATATTAATAACATTTCTAAAATCGCTATAAAATAAAAAATAAAAATAGATTTTGGTATGTTTTCATTACTCAGTAATCAATGATGAATATAATATAATAATAATAAGTTTTTTTAGTGTTTTAGTCATAACATTTTTACAAATACTCCCCTGGTGTCCTAAGTTGTAGTGGTGGTAGGGGGAGGGCGGAGGGAGCAGTGGGAGTTGATATAGTGGGAGGGATGCATTAGGCTGCAGTTCGGCTAGCTTTAATATAAATCAAGCTTTCCTTAGTCGCACCGATGCACTCGTCTCAGTGCTTTTTTGGCAATTAACGAAAAATAGTTATATAGATATAACACATTAAATAGAGCTAAGTATTATATGTCATTTAAAACATGTAGTTTTATTGGCCAAAGGGCAGTCATGTGCAAGTCATTAGTATGAAATATTGACTTTAGAATGATTCCTATCCGGTTCAATCCGGTTTTGCGGTCAATAGTCTTTTTTTTTGGAGGTCAATAGTCTGAGATTGATCTTACATTTCTCCATGACAAGTGAGCAACAAGTAATACTACTACTACTAATATTAATAATAATAATAATAATAATAATAGTCTTTATTAACATAGGGTAACACATATAGGTATAAACTAATCTTCCATGAGGCCCTCTATTATATACAAATTTACAAATGACAAATGACAGAACAAACCAAAGTAAGCAAATTATTGGTGTTTATACGCATGATCCCTGCATTGTTTCAAATCACTAGAGCAGTGGCAGAAAAACAATAAACGTGGCTCCAGCGTAAATGGAGTCTACAAAAAAATGTGCAGCAACTCTGCAGTTCTGCAGGTGAGAAGATTCTTGGCCCATTCTCCATATTTTATCTCGATGTAAATGGAGGATGAGCCTGGCATATTCATTCCTGTTAGGCGCCATATAACCTTTCATGTGTTATTGCACCTTAAAACCCAATTCAACATCAACTACTTCTGTTTTAGCAAATGGTTAAAAATATTCATCCTCGAGAATGACTATTGACCCTCAGCACTGAACTATTGGCAATATTTTACGGTTCAATAGTCATTTCCTTGGATGAATAGTTTTAACCATTGAACTCAACATGAGAAGATAGTTGTATAATATTATATTAATTCATATGCGCTTTGAAAGCATTAACTATTAAAAAGTGGTTGTAATCTGAACGTGTTCCTTGTTATGCATTCATTTTAAATCCGATTAGTAGATACTGACCCAGTTGCGTTCAAGTACCCAAAATAAATGCAGAACGAACGCTGAACGAACGGAAAATGAACGCAGAATGAACGCAGAACGAACGCAGAATGAACGTTGCACGATCTATATTTTAAAAATGCATTTCCTTCGTTGCGTTCGTTTCGTTCGTTTCAGGCATTCAACATTTTAAAAAACGAACGATGAATGCATTTTTTAAAACGCTAAACGCTGAAAACGAACGCAACGAACGATGAATGCATTTTTTAAAACGCTAAACGCTGAAAACGAACGGAACGAACGAAACGAACGCAGCGAAACGAACGAAACGAACGCAAATGCATTTCGCTATTTCGGATTACTTTCAATATTATCCTTTTGAGTACATAACTGAAGTCTCGATTTGAACGAATTGCGTTTTGCAGTATTTTAATATTAAGAAATACACTGCGTAAATGGTGTTTTTAAGCACGATTACACACTTTAGTTTTTACCGATTTAAAATAGGAAATGTATTTATTGTGTAGCACAAACTTTATATTATTTCATTATAAAACTGAAATAATGATGGTAAAATCAGACGGCATATTTTTTATTTCGTGTCAAGTATGTTAATTTTTTGATGAAAATAACATAAACCCGGAAGAAAACAGAATCATCAATGTGCACCACCAAATAAAGATAACCAAAGTCACATTCTTCAATATGATCACAAACATTAGCCGCCGACTAATGGTAAGAACCGCATGACTGGATATCATGCGTAGTTTAATCGTCAGAAATGTTGCGATTGGTAAACGCTGAACGAACGAACGCAAATGCATTTTCTCCGTTTGTGCATTTAAACGCACACATTATGTTGCGTTCGTTCCGTGTATTTAAATGAACGCATAGTTTCGTTTATAAACGCTGAATGCATTGAAAAGCGCAAATGATTTGCATTTTAAAAAATGCATTCATAAAAATGAAATGCAAACGGAATGCAAACGGAGCGCAAACGGAGCGCAAACGATACGCAAACGGAATGCATTTTTGGGGTACTTGAACGCAACTGGGTCTGTACTCCTTGCTGTCAAAATTATCAACACATCTGCTTTTTTGATCTAGTATGTTTTGGTACAGAACCAATGTATATATGTTGGCTGGTGAATTTTGTTTCGTTTTGTTTTATAGTGAGATGCCATGCTTGTAGATAATGACTTGTAGGCCTTAGTATTAAACTGTTTAGTGATTCGTTGTAAAATATTATGTTTGTACATATTGCAGTTTATATATATTATTATACCCAAATTAAAATTAAAATTAAAGAACCCTGTACCATGCATTGGTGTCGTTACTCATTAAAACCATGGTTTACACTTTTTTGAAACATGCATTGTTTTTACCTAAATCTAGACTTAAGCACTCCAAATGACCTTTCGACGACCATCCGTGTACGGGAATGGGCATTGTTGAATGCTACTTCAGATGGTGTGGTTGGATTGCTCATTGGCGTCATCATGTACTGCCTCAGTGGATAGACAGAATCTCCTAAAAGCCAGTGGTTGGTTTGTCTCTCCAGCGACATCAATGAACCTGTAATTATAATTAATTATTGCATTCCTACATATTTTAAATGATGTTATTAAATGCCTACCTAAATATAGTAAACAATGTGTTTATGATGAAGTCTCTCGACTCATTAGGGCCAAAAAGTTGAGATAATGATAATGGCACTACCGTTTGAAAACGATTAATACCGACAACATAGACTCGACATGGTAAAATTTCAATCTGGTTTAAAATATGTTGTATTGTAAATTGTAACTGTCCATAAATTTTAAAACAGGTGACCCAGATTTCAATAAACTACGACTCATTGTTTTATTTAAGTTATTTGCAATCCAACGGTACAACTACCATAATAATTGTTGTTTTTAATCATTTTCATTGTGCATCAAACTTTTATATGTAGATTTTACTCGCCATATGGTACTCAAGAGGGCTCCCTCAATAAAAAGTTTTTATGAACATTCTTAAGATCTCTTTAGATTTTATGACATCAGTCCTGTCAAACACCCCATTGAATTTAGCTTACCTTTAGGTAGACATGTAATAAAGAGGTAAATCCATGGCTGAGCATTTTCATTCTCCTGGGGCTATTATCACTGAAAGGCACTGCTCCGTCATGTATTAACATGTAAATATTACGTCTTACCAGCCCAAAAGGGTTGGGATGAAACTTGTATGGATGTTTGAACATTACTTTGTGCAACTACCTCATATCCATGTCCACAACAGCTTGAACATTCAGCGCATGGAACCCCTGCCTGCAAACGTATTCGTCCTCATCGTCAGTTGAGGGTGCAACTATAGGTACCAAGGTACCATTAACTGCTCCAACCACATTTGGAAATCCAGCTACATGATGGAATGCGAGCTCTGTCTTGTCAAGCTCGTGAACTGTACGTGGGAAGCGTATATTGTCAAGGCGGATGTTGATAGCATTTACAACTCGCTGAATTGACATTAATACTGAGGCTCGATTGATCCCATGTATGTCACACGCTTCAAAAAAAAATCTCCTTTATCCAAATACTTAAGTTAAGTTAGTTAATTAAAACAATATATTAAAAAGCATGAAAACATAAAATATTGCAAATAGGTAATGTGTATATCAAGAGCTTTAGGAGAAAATGCTATAATACATTGTCCCAATAATACCGGTATTTTGAAATACAACTGCTGCAACAACCTATTACATTGCAGTGTTGCTGACATCAATCGATCAATTTGTCAAAAGATAACAATTAGGCTGGTATTAATAAGCAAGGCTAGCACTGCAAAATCCATGAACATGTGCCAGTCAAACAAGCCTACAACTTTATTTTACGTGTTGGGTTCAGCAATGTCCAAGCACCATTGCTTTATACGATATTGCCTTGTAGTAGTGCGTGACGTATATCCCAATTTGCATCGGATAATACATATCGGTACAAAATATTTGTACAAATAGAGTGTTTACGCAAGTGCTTGTCCAATGTAAAAATCTACTTTAAGCCTTGGCTGCCATTTGGATTTCCGACTGACCTGACATTTTGCTAGGATCAATGAGACATCAAGAGCAACATTCCTGTGATTTTTTAATGAAAATCCGTCAAGTAATTTCAGGAGTTATCGCTACAAGTTTTTACTATATAACTTTATGTAAACAAAGATGGCCGCTGGCAGCCACGTTTAACGTTGAATCATAACGATTTTCAACAAGGACCAACATCATGGCATGCTGATCATTTTAAAAAAACTCCCATATCAATATCACTTGTAGTTTTCAGAAAGTAGTCGCTACAATGTTTTTTTTTAATTTATTTTAGCCGTGGTGGCCATCTTTTGCTAGAATCAACTAGGCATCAAGGGCAACATTCCTGCTCTCGGGCCTCATATGGCTATCTCGGGCCAAAATCACAAAGAGGCACACGTACCCCAGTTAATAACATCTAATAACTGGCACACAAAATCAGCGAAAATACTTTTTTTTACAAAAAGTATTGAGAATTAATTACTGACGCCATTTTACGATTTCTATTCGGCATTGATTTGCATTTTTATTTTAGTAGTGTAATATGATAAACATATCACGGCTTTATTACACTCTCACACCGCAAGTGCCTCGGTAGCTCACTGGACAAGGCCTCGTCTTTAGAGCTTCATACCTCTGCACTGGGTGGGTTCGCTCCCTGTTGGAGGCAAGTCTGTTGGGAAACTTCATCCTTCATCTCATCTCCCACTGAGGTTGCTGTCCCAATATAACCTAATATGATGTATTAACTGGACGTACAAATCCACTTCATTCATTTATTTATTCGTACCGCAAGTTATGTGATCAATAATGTTGCCATATGATAACTTTGTATGCTTTGTACGATGACGATATATCTTGCTTCGGTCTTCTCCGTATGACGCAGAACAACCGAACACCCTCATTCATATCTATAATCCAATAGTGTTAACGTTTTCATTTATAGAAATCAAAGAGTAAATTCCAATTGCACATCGAGCTGATTAAAGAAGACTTGAGAAACAATTTGACCTTCATTTGCACACTTATTACACTAGTGTATTATGATAAAATTTATGTCATGGCTTAATAACACTCAAATGTTCACGACGTAGATATGGGCTCATGACTTTTCAATATGATAAGGAGATTTAACAGGGTGCCTAATGGACCAGGCAATACTTATCGGGGGTTGGGACCAGTGCAAAACTTGCCATGGGACGTACACTTTTTTTTAAATATTTGATTTCCCCCAAAAAACTTTCGTCAATACAAATATTGAATCAGTTATCTTAGACCATAAAAGTGTGTTTAGGGACCAGGCAATATTTATCAGAGCGTTTGGACCGGTGCAAAATGGCATACGTCTTCTGTTACGACAAACCATGGAAAGATATTTTTTTTCCTTTGCTTGCCATGGGATGTACAATTTTGTTTTTTATAACATTTTTATTTGCACCGGTCCCAACCTCTCGATAACTATTGCCTGGTACCTAAGGTAAACTTATATCCTGTCACGTGCACCCCTATTGATGACATCACATCCTATTCCGTCAGATGCACCTCTTTTGATAACGTCACAACGTCGCCCTCACCTGACAAACTGGATATGATCAGGCACTAACATGATATTCTCTATATCTACAGTCTCTGATTATAAATCTATGAATATTATTCAAGGAAGGAGTCGTCTCTCTCATCCCAAAAGCACATTATAAAACAGTCTACATTTGGAATAATTTACAACAGCTCTCTCCAACCCGCTTACTCCATCCACATTCAATCAAAGTTTAATTTTCAAAGCTTATTTACCTTTATAAGAATTTTCTTACCTGGCAAAACTTGGAGGTTCGAGCCTGCAGTGCCTTCAATAAGCTACGCCACTGACTACTATTAGTTAAAAATACCATTTACCGCTAAGGCTTCCGCTAGATAAGAGAGAGTAAATACTAGTGGGTGGGGTAATCCGCTCGATCAACAGCTTGCTCTCATTCATAAAAAGTGTGCAGCAAGAGGAAAAACAACACATTTCGCATTTAAGTTGTTAATTAACCACTGTATCTGAAGTATAATCAAGTAAATAAATCGATAAACATAAGTTAGGGTAAAGGTATTATACCACTAATTATTTTCCCATAGACACCAATGTTAAAGTCTCACATATTAATGATTTGCTGCAAATTCCACTCAAGTATGGATAATGCAGCAGTGTAATGTTCATATAGAAAACTAATTTTCCACTTGAAAAATCACCAGAAAAGGTGGGGTCACAAGACATGTAAGAAAGTTCTTGTTTGTTTACAGGTCAAGCGTACAGCTGTTTTCATTAGTGTAAGCATAAAGTCGAACTTTCGAAAATGTTCATCAGTGATCCAGTGAAACTTATTAATATGCTTCTTATAGATACAACCACAAAATCGAATAGAAATGGGCAGTTTCCCCTACTTATAATGCCCGTTTTCATAAAAAAAAGTAGGGATTACTTTTCATTATAGGAACTACATTCGACTACACCTTATAGGCTTACATGTAATAAGTAGTGGTAAACCTATAAGAGAGCAAAACGTGTTCAGATGTTTCTTAAATGAGGATTTTGTGTTGTCATTTTCATAAGAAGCTTAAAAACACCTACTTCGTGCAAATCGGATGATTATTTGCGGAAATATGGTCTTGTGAATACCAAGGACAATAGTCTGAAATAGACAAAATTCAGAGATATATTTTAATATTTACACTAACCTTATTGTCATATCAAAGGGCATTTCTTGTCAATACACCATATTAAATAGATCAAATGTTTATAACAGTCAACGGACATTAATAAAATATGCATTTTAGGTACAATTAGGACGATCAATATGCCAATGTATGTCGATTTTCATGCCAAAATTGATTGTTTAAGCACATTCTTCAAAATTAGTGGTACCATACCTTATTATAGTAACGAATACGAGCTCAATAATGTCAAAAATACCGCTTAAGTCAAAATTAATAATAGCTGAACGCTACCACAAAAAGAGTATGATAATGGTCGGGTTTGAATGATAAGGAATAATACATGTAGTTTACCTTTTACACAATCTTCATATTTTCACTATATCCTATTTTAGGGGGTTAGGGGAAAGATTTAGTGGTTTCATGCATACCAAACTTATTGCCATGCAGATTTAATTGATGTAAACATGTTGCACACATGAAACCCTACATGTTGATACTAAAAAAAAAGTTCAATTGCAAATACTTCACAAACACGTCATTTTAAACACGAAAACAATTTGAAACTCAAAATTACGGCTTTTATAAACAAAATTGGACTAAAAACGCTCAAAAACCTATGTAAAAAACTATGGAAAACTTATTTCTGAGCTTATTTTACCAATGTCATCGGAAAAGTGTCCCTAGGTACGAATCTGAACGAGTCCTAATTACTGCACGTATCTCTTATAGGTATTATACCATTAATTATTTTCCCCATAGACACCAATGTTAAAGTGTCACATATTAATGATTTGCTGCAAATTCAACTCAAGTATGGATAATGCAGCAGTGTAATGTTCATATCGAAAACTAATTTTCCACTTGAAAAATCACCTGAAAAGGTGGGGTCACAAGACATGTAAAAAAGTTCTTGTTTATTTACTAAACAGGTCAATGGTACAGCTGTTTCCATTGATTGACTGTTTTCATTGCTCACAAAGTGTAAGCATAGAGTCGAAATTTCTAAAATGTTCATCAGTGACCCAGTAAAACTTATTAATACGCTTCTTATACATACAACCACAAAATCGAATAGAAATGGGCAGTTTTCCCCTACTTATAATGCCCGTTTTCATCAAAAAAGTAAGGATTACTTTTCATTATAGTAACTACACCTCGGAGGCTTACATGTAATTAGTGGTGGTAAACCTAAATAAATGAAAGCAAACTTATCTTGTTTCGATGGAGTCAAGATCACAAGTAGGATATCCGGTATGCCAGGTCTAAAAATAGAAAGACGCACATTCAAGCAAAAGGAAAACAAATATCGCGAAAGTAAAACATGTAGGGTAAATGAAAGGAAATTACTTGAGTCTCCGCACTCAGTGGGTGGCATCTAAAGATTGGACGTTCGACATCATTACGGACTAAATCAACAATGGATTCCAAACCGGCCTCGGAAAGCGGTAGCGCTTGACAAGTTCAATGTCGTGTAGGTATTCGTACTGTTCTCGTCTCTCCCAAAACTGTCTGAGTCTTCGAAATCGCATTCGATGTACGTCGAAAATCCTAATGGCGGCTATTTTGAACGCTGAATACTTACGAAAAAAAACTTCGTACACCACCTAAGGTAATGGTGTAGACTTACGCAAAAACCTACGATATATTTACGGAAAACCTTAAGTTTTTTCTTTGTGAAACGCCCAAAATCACTTACGAACTTCGTAGGCAAAAACTTACGGTAAAAACTTACGTACGATGCTTCGTGAAACGTTATTTACATGTGTATTATTATCATCACCTGCTATTGAGATGTGTATTACTATGATCACGTATTAGTTACATGTGTATTACTATGATCAAGTATTATTTACATGTGTATTACCATGATTCTCTGTAATGTGTATTACTATGACCACGTGTTATTTACATGCGCATTAATATGATCACGTGTTATTTACATGTATACTACTATGATCCCCTGTTATTAACATTACATTTTGTATTATTATGATCTCCAGTTATTTACACGTTATTACTATGATCACCTTTATTTACCTGTGTATTATTATGAAGGGAAGAAACATATTTGCTTTTCTAGCCATTATCATGAATACGTTTTAATGAAATGTAATGTAATGTAATATGTTATATTATGGTCAATGTCTCTGTTATAGGATTACCCCTGGTATCCTTATAAAACCACGTCGGATCGATACGACACGAACGCGGATCACACGTCAGTAAAAATATTTCCTAGTTGTATCTAAAAAGTAATGTTTGTGGACAGGTAAGCGTACTTTTGAGCGATGTGTGTTTGTTAATATTTATACTCTTAAAAATAAAAATATGGAGTTTGGTATATTTTAGTTATGAAATCAGCTTTAATGCGAAAGTCTGTTGATAAAGTCCTTCTAAATTGCAGAAAACTGTTTCTTTCTTTGTTATTAGTGATTTTTAATATCTGGTTTAACGGATTTAGAGGCACCCATCTTTCCTCTAGACAACAACATAGTTTGCATGTGTTAAAACACCGGAGTATAAATGAAATAGTGTGTGATCTATGGGTGATGCCACGAAATCGGAGTTCGGATATTGGTGAATATTATAGAATTTCTTAATTAGGGTCGTATTGCATAGGCGTAGGAGCCGGGGGTGGGTTGGGATGGGAGGGAGGGTGCAGTGGGGGAATAATGAGGGGGAAAATAGCTAGCTTTCCGAAAAGTGTTGTGCTGTAATTCTATAAAAACGTGTTTCAAACATATAATGTTATATGCCATTTTGAACAGGCCCTTAGCCATGTTTTTGAAAGGGGTGGGGTGTTAATTGAGGTGAAGTAGGTGGGGTGGTAGTGACGGGCCCCTCCACCATCCCCACCAGTGTATTTTTTCTAACATTCATTTTCCAATTAATTTGCACCCCCTTTCACATTTTTTTTCAATTATGAGCATACACTTCGAAATTCATCACTTTAAAAAGGAAACATGTAAATAATGTACCGAAAGTAACAATAGGTTTTGCACATTACGGCCTGTAACTGTATGCGAGTTATTACTAGGTTGTTAAACTCTGTTGATGAGGCGCACGTGCACTAATTGCAAATGTAATGCTAAAGGTGATGATTGGTGTAGGTCACTATATATGTTACCGATTTCTTTGTCAGATGGCTGGTTGGTTAATCGGTCGGTCGGTCGGTCGGATGGTTGAATGGTTGGTTGAATGGTGTCATTGGCTATGTAGTACTAGAACTTTGCACTAGTCATCCGAAAGAATCAACATTGCTTGACTTACAAGTCAAGCTCCCAGTGAGATTCGAACCTGCAGCAGTGAGAGACCAGTATCAAACGCACGTTCATTGAGATATATACACCGACAAAGTTTGGTAAAGCTAGGATTAACTACGAAGTCTCTATCATGTTAACAAGGCAAAAGTTAACGACCGGCGAACGGCGTACGGGCGACGGACAACTCGTCATCCAATAAGCTCTGCTGGCCAGGCAACCTTATTAATTGGATAAATAATTATATAACTGATCGTAACAAAAAGTTTTCATCGTTTTTTCTTTTTCTGAAATAAAAACTTCAAATGATGGCGTACCCCAGGCTCTGTCCTAGGACCATTATTGTTTTTAATTCATATAAACGACATATCTGATGCATTGCTTAGTACGACAAGACTATTTGCTGATGACAGTTGTATTGCTGTATCTACAGCTGACATAGATTATTGGGAAACTACAATTATTGACGACCTGCGTAACATATAGAATTGGTCAACGAAATGGCTAGTAAAAATTAATCCATCTCAAACTGAAGTCAAGTTCTTTTCATGTGTAAACAGAAGCCGTCCGCTTTGATATTTGAAAATACTCAATTTGACTTTGTTGACCATCATAAACATCTAGGAGTAACCCTTTGTCATGACACTTCCTGGCATCAACATATTTCAAATATTGTAACATCTGCGTCAAAGCTAATATGTTTAATGAAAGTAATGTCCGATAGAAGACACAATAAAAGTTGACATTTACCTATACGTTTAAAACTGGAGATTTACCGAGTTACTTGAATGAAATATTTCCCGCAACTATTTCCGAATCGAATCCTTATATCTTGAGAAAGAGTTCCAACTTCGTTATTTTACCTAGAAGAACACAAATGTTTTCGAGATCAGTCTTACCGTCATCTCTAAAACTTTGGAACGAACTTGATATTAACATTCGCGAAGCATCATCACTTTAGAGTTTTAAAACTAGAATTAAAAATTACTTTATACCACCAATGGAACCTCAATACTACATATTGGGTGATAGATACCTTTGAGTTCTACATGCGCGATTTGCGAAACAATTGCAGCAATTTAAGCGCTGATCACTATCATTTGAGGGATAATCCCAATTGAATGTGATGATGGTGATAAAAATGTTGAACATTATCTGTTTAGATGTGTAGTTTTCAGAAATGAAAGACGGCAACTAGTTTTAGACACTCGTATATTTCATTCCTTAACGTCTCACACCACAATTAATTTTCCATAGGGTCCCATTGTAATGTTTTTGTTCGTGGCATAGAGATAAAAAAGATTTTGCAACATGTATTTATGCTTAAATTCTTCATTGATCCAATATCTGCATGCTATTAACTTTTAACGAATATTTACCAGATTGAACTTTTTTTAATTTCATGTTTGCGTGACACCTATCAAAATTTAGACAAAAATACAACCCCGTGGAGATTAGACCCATGATGTGTAAAATGAGGCAGAATTAGCTAGAAATCTTATATCAACATGCATTTTTCTGGGATCTCTTCCTAAAATGCTGTAGATTTAGAACCTGGTAAAGATAAATCAATGTATCTTGTAAAATGTAGATAAGCGAACTTGTTTTTTTTTATCTACCTCCTTCATCTGTAGGGCAGGAGTATTCAAGGGAGATAATAGTGGTGTGAGTCCTTAAGACCTCGTAAACTTGTATACGGCAGCGACCAACTAACAGACGAGGAAACCCATATTCTATTTACTCAAGTTCTAAACTATATTAAAAACACTAAACGATTCCAAATTCCTTAACTTTGTATTGATATACCGTTGTATTTTGTCCATATCAACTGTCGCTATGTTTCTATCAGCCTCAACCGGGATATGGGGTGTTATTTTGTTATTTTGATATGGCGTAGAATGGCACGGCAGAGTTAAATTTTTATCTTGTTTTAGTATATTTGTGTTTCTTCTTCGTTTTTCCCTATCTAGTTCACATTTAAATGTATTGTTACAATTTCAAACCGATAATCACGTACACGTTTTCAGCCACAATGGAGAGAACTGTAACTTGTGTTGTAATAACTTGTAGTTCAATCCATTTGCATATGTTGCTATGAATATTGTGATGTTAAATTGATGTATTGTAACATATTTGCAAATAAAATAATTATATATAGCTAACATGCTGTCAAATACTTTTAATTTCATATAAGAGCTTAAAAAAGTAAATATAATACTCCGAGATTATCGTATCATTTGTGTTTTGTGCTCCGAGTGTGTTTGTATCATAACCCTTTGTAATCGTATCCGTTTTTCCTTACACCCCTCCCACATTTACCCCTGGTTTACATTTTTCTTGCTAGTTTAACACAAAAACATGCAGAAATAAGATTAGAACTATCGAGATACAGTGCTGCGGTACAACTGAAATGATGTTTCAATACCGATTGCATCACTTCCTGAACGCCAAATATATTTCTTATTTAATTGTATAATATGTACTAAATAATTAATGCCAAAAGAACAGTGCTAATAAACCCGAATGAAAAACACGTTTATATGTCCATAACAAAACATGTTTGACTAGCCTAGGAAATGTTTTTACTGGCGGGTGATCCGCGTACGTCGTATCGCTCCGACGTGGTTTTATCCGGATACCGGTGGTGATGATAGCGCTTTTGTTCCGCTAGTATTATGTTTTGCAATCCGATACGTGTTGTGTGCGTTTCATCCACAACTTCATTCATCAAATGACAAAGTATGTATGTTTGGCGTTGAACTAATTTACTATAGTTCGAGGGCTTAGTGTGAACATAGTGTATCTTGTTCTTTATTTACATATAGCTACACTGGTTTTTCACTCACCCCTGACATTTTATTTCAGTATGTGTATGTCACTGTCGAACGAGTCTTGATGTTGATAGTAGTTTATACGACACACACATTTACCCTGATACTAGGTAAGAAGTACATGTGTTATAACTTAAAAAAGTTTACAAGTTTATTTTAATCTCAAGGCCCTCAAGGCCCATATGGGCATAAAAGTAAACAACAAAATAGAAATGAACATAAAACAGAGCAGGGTAAACACATAAATAAAATAAAAAACATATACAACTACAAATTGGTTTGACGAACACAATAAACTATATACTAGCTAGTCTAGTTAGAAATAATGAGAGGAATGTATTAAGGAAGATGGTTCATTTAAATTGAAGCATACGATGATGACGAGGATGACGACGACGATGATGACGATGATGATGATGATGATGATGATGACAATCATGCTGAGAATGCTGATGCTGCTGCTGATGATGATGTTGATGATGATGATGATGATAATATACTCGCATCACTGCGCACATCCCGTTTCATTCAAACGAGCGTTTAGGATTACCACCACCAATTGCGTGTAAACCACCTCGAGGTGTAGAATGTAGTTCCTATAATAAAAAGTAATCCCCCATTTTGTGTTAGAAAATATATGAATGTGTACATGTAATAATTGTTATGCCACCTGTTACACAGGTTCTATTTGGTATGTAACGAGTGTGGTACTACTTTGCACGGGCAAAATGAATTAACGATAGACGAGTACATGACAGAATAATAGTCTGTCAAATATTATTCGAGATTCGACCGGCAAACGGAACATACGCTTTTTCCCTCCACTCATCCATTGTTAATATTCTGATGACATCACGAGCAATTACAAAATAATGTTTTAAAGTGTAGTATTTCTGACTGAACTCATGTCTAACATAATTATTCGCACCAGAAACTTGCATTATTCGTGTTTAAAATGCTGAGTAGCAAATACATCATATATTATCATTAAAGGGATAAGGCACTGATGATTCCATATCAGCCTGTTTTTGTTTTGTGTGTGTGTGTGTGTGTGTGCGCGCGCGATTATTCGTCCTCCCTGTATTGCATCTGGCATTTGACGATCTATCCTATGTTTGGGTCTCATCCGAAGGACTGATTAGGTGTGAAATTCTATTTCGGGTGTTTCGAAATTAGATCCAAATTTGATCTCTGGATCCCTGGACCTCTGGATTACTGAACCGAGGTGTTGACCATCACACCATGGTGATACATTATATTGTTCAGAATTACACGCTAGGATATACTTGTATCTAACATTATAAAATGTTAAATGAATGCCACAATTGATTTGTAGTTATATGCATTTTATTGAGAAATATTATTAGTCATAACTATTTTTCAGTTATTTTGTAGTTACATGTACATCTTAGGAGCACGGATTAACAATGCTATGGGTTAATGCTGCAATGAGTTCCGGACTTTTGAACTGTGGATACAAGAGCAAACGTGTCTAGTGAATGTGGTTCTTAGTGAGGGCAATGTAGTCCTAAGTTCAACATTATTTGTGATAAGGAACTTTGAACAGTGCCTCCATCATTCACAGGAACTTGGATACTCGGAACCATCGCCATATTATATTAGGTAATAGTTCATAAATACTTTATGTTTGTTTGAATGGAATGAATTAAACGAATGTGCATTATAAGTAGGGGAAAATAGCCCATTTTTATTCGATTTTGATATTGTATGCAATTAGAAGTCTATTGCTAGGTTTTGCTGGATTATTGATGAAGATTTATCAAATTTCGCATTATGCATGCACTTTGTGAGCAAGTATCAACAAAACAGATGACCTTGACCTGCTTAGTAAACACAAGAACGTGCATGACTTGTGACCCCACATTTTCCATGCTTGAGTTTATACATGTATGTGACATTTTAACATTGTTGACACTGAGGACAAATTGGTGGTTTCATTCATACCTTTATACTTAAATGACAGAGCAGTCTACCCGTTCATCTTCAAGCTCCTTTAAAACTAGAAAAAACATGGCGGATAATGCAATCATGGCTTAATTAAAGGGTACACATATGTATTAAAGAACACGTGAGTACGAGTTTGTTATGATTATAATTGTCTATAACACAGCTTATGAATAAACTTTTTAACACCGTATGTAATATATGTAAGAATAAGATTTTATGTAATTGACTTAGTTCAGAATAAACTAGGTGTATATTGGTTTGATCCTGTGATTACCGGGGTTTTATCAAACATATCAGTGCAATGATAATACCATTGTAACAACACTAAAGGTAACAATTCCGCTAAAGGTAACAACCGCCGCTAAAGGTAACAATTGCAATGTCAAATGTATCAACCTCCGCCTATGGTAACAATCACCTCTTCCGCTAAAGGTAACAGCATTTCATGTTAACGCTAAAGGCAACAACTGTCTACGCTAAAGGTAACAACGTTTTTCAACATCTTCAATTTCAATGAAACTTGAATAAAAGGTTCTCGTTAGTAACTGTAGCTTGATTCGCTTCAAAACGACGTGACCCGTCTCAGCGTTGTGAGAGAGTGTGGTGGTCTCTCACTCGAACACGTGGATTTTCCTCGCTTTGAGGCTTGATTCTCTTCAATGACTTGACCCGTCTCGGCGTTGTGAGAGAATATAGTGGTCTCTCACTCGGAAGCGTGGATATACCCTGGCTTTCCTGCAGGTTCGAATCCCACTAGGAGTTCGACTTGTCAATTAAGAAGGTGTCGATTCTTATTGACGGCAGGAGATATACAGTACTGGTTCTAACCTGAAAAAAATGGGATCGACTGTCATATATTGACTAACATGTGATACAAGTTACCTTAAAAGTATTCAAACACGACACAAATCCTCTTAATGTACATCAAGATCATACCAAATTAATGCTGTCATCTGCTCAAATAAGAGTGATTGTTTCAGCTGTTTAGCTTGTTTATCGATGTAAATAAAAGACGTAAAGACAAAAATAAAAAAAAAAAAAAAAAAAAAACGGGTATGTTAATAATGTTCCCAACTACTTGAAAACGCATCTTATTGTTTTGCTATAATGGGTACGGAATAAATAGCAAACACTGTTTTTCAACAACAACTACAACAACAACAATATCACGGATAAGGAGAACATGATTAATAATGATCGGAATGATTACACATATAGAAGATCTGACATGAGTTGTCATTTCATACAACATTTTATTAAACGAGTTCAGGAATTTGTTATTAAGCGAGCCTCTGGCGAGCTTAATAACTTATTCCTGGACGAGTTTAATAAATTGTGAAATTTTGAATTTTGGAATTTTGAATTTTGAATTTTAAATTTTTAAATTGGAATTTTAAAATTTTAAATTCTGAAATTTTGAATTTTGAAATTTTGTATTTTTGAATTTTGAAAATTTGAATTTTGGAATTTTGAATTTTGAAATTTTGAAGCTGCCTTTAAATACATAAATAAAAGGATGGGGGTTGGCTGGGGTTCTGGGTGGGTTGTTCTTCGTTGTTTTACGATGTGTTTTAATTAATTAATTATGCATTGATCTCAACTATTAGGAATATTGTCAAGTTGAAACTAATTGTCTGTGGATATATGACCAGATAGGGTTTATTTTGCAATCCTCAATCATCACGTTGATTGATTTCTAATGTAGGGTATATACCTTAATTTTTTTATACTACGACATGTATATCTGATACTGAAATTACAGTGTTTGAAGTTGTCTCTCTTACATATTTGTATCATTATATAATCTCACAAGGCATGCCACTATAGTGACTTGAAAATAATGTAAAATTATAAAATAAGAAATGATTCTAATGTTTTCTACTTTTATGAAATTAAAGTGTTAGACAATAGCATGCAGGTGGAAAGATGTTGTAGCGGATATTATCAAATAGTCAGAATGTCTAACGTTTCAGACGGAGCCCATATTTAAAGTTGAGAAAACATTTATTTGTAGCTTTATATTTAACAAATGTCAAAATTACAGTATAAATAAGGTACATGTTATATCAGGTACCGTGTTTTTCTTAAGTCTGGTTGAGTGCAGTGACATACAATACAGCCTAGAACGTTTTAGATAATATCGTTCATGCAACTCTTTTAATTTAAGATCTTGCAATCCGATAGATGTATTAAATGCAACTTATATCCCCAAATAATATCTGAATGTATCAGGTTATTGTTGGCATCTGCTGTCATCATTTTATCTTAAAGTTCTCCGGCCATGTTTTATTTCATGAACATATTTATGTTCATTTATATCGAAATAACAATATCTGTGAAAAGCGAGAATGAGCCTTAATTTGATTTTATTTGATGACGTAGAAAACTTTGAAGAGGTAATTTTAAAATTAATCCAGAGGCAAATTTATTTATCAATGATGTGGCGATAGTTGTGCAGCTATACAATTTAGATTTACCTCATTTCCCCGCGCTGTCACGCAGTGGTAAAGGTAGTATATACGTCATGCAAATAATACTTATTTTTACATACAGCTTTGTAGCGGATTTAAATATATGTATCTCTCCGGGACTATCAAGAAATGTTCATATGATATTTAAGAGTTAAATTTGTTAATTGATAATACTACACAAAGGGCGGCCATTCATCTTTAAAAGCACACACTTGTATTCTGACAAAGTCGAATGTATTACTGAAATCCACACCACAACTTACATCACGATATTATAATAAGATTGTATAATAAGATAGTATAATGAGAAAGGTAATGAATAGCGCCGCTTACATATCATCATGATTACTATATTTTCCTATGGACCTATTCAGAAGAATTTTTATGTGAATGTCTTTGAATCTCGACTTTAAACGATTACGCTTAAAGCGGGTACACCAGGCTTTTAGTGGGGTCTAGGTGTCCGACTTAAAACTGACAAATAATTTTCTTTTCTTTTATTAAATGGTCTTAACATAATGAATGAACATAACGTTGGCTCTTTATTTACAAAGACATTCATTATGCACAATAATGTATGTTATCTTTGGTTACGCATCACTGTTACTTTAGGACGTTTTAGCCTAACTTCATTTAAAATATATGATGAATTAAACATTTAGTAAAAGTTATACATGAACAACACGGTGCTAGCTTTATATGTTGATTGTTATCATGAATCGAACAAATTTAGATTTTTCTAAAAAAGGCTGATGTACTCACTTTAAGGTTGTTCGATATAAATCAATCCTAGGCGAGTTGTATTTGTGACATACGTGTATATGTGGTGGTGCGGGATTGAGAGGTGAGGGATGGGACACTTTCATAACAATTAAATATGTCGACCAGATAGAATTTTTTTTGATAACAAAAATACTCTGGGATATAGTTTCAGGAAAACTTTAAATCTGTTTGTTTTCACTAAATAAAATGTTCATTTAAAAATAATAATATAATTAGTTTCCAACACTGATACCGCTACCGGCGCCATAACCGATATATCGTGACATTCTAAATACACCGCAGCATTTTCATATCAAGTCGTCCTATTCAGCTAAGGGACAACACATGTACTCGATCATTTTCTACATTTAACGTAATTAATGTCAGAGCATTACGATTTTAAATGTATAGACGGTAGATAAGGTGAATCACGGATCTTTTACTTTTAACGGGAGCGTTTGTGTTTTTTTCAAATTTACTTTTGTTAAAGACGCTCTTAAAATGTGATTACGAAATTGTAAGCGGTCGAACGCATAACATGATACAACTACAACAGAACACAATATACCAAAGAAATATTACAACAGGATAAATCCGATGTGGACCCAGAATTTAAGTTTAGAGGGAGGCGGAGGAATGGGTAAGGGCGAGGAGGTGCGTGAAATCTTGATCGACGGTTAAGATTTTGTGAAAATGCATTTTTGTATTTTTTTAGTTGTTAAATCCAATGATGAACAATGATGTAAATCAGAAAGAAAACAACTAAGCATCTTTTAGAGCCATGGTATCAAAATTAATTATAAAGTGCATGCTTGCTTTTTAACAGTTTTGAGTAACTATAAGTTTAAATATACCCTCTTTGGGTGTTTTGGTGTTTTGGTGGATATACATATAAAAAAAATGCGAAACTATCAAAAACTTCCAAAAACCAGCAAAATTGGTTCATCAATTGGGAACAACTTGAAAAGTCGGTGACGGTATGTAGACCTTAGCATTTTGAGAGGTATGTATGCCTGTGTGTGTGGGGGGAATGGGGTGGGGGTGGGGGTGGGGGGATGGGGTAATTTTAAAGTAATGAGGTAAAAAGTGTAAATAACATGCTTGTGATACTTTTATTTGGCAGGAAAACATAGGTAATTTACTGGTCAATAGAAATGTATGATCCAGTGATGGTGTGATTTATTTAGCTCAAAGATTCTCAGGCTAAGGGGAGGGGGTAATTTTAAAGAAATGAGGTAACAATTGTAAAGAACATGCTTGTGATACTTTTATTTGGCAGAAAAACATAGGTAATTTACTGGTCACAAGAAATGTATGATCCAGTGATGGTGTGATTTATTTCGCTCAAGGGTTCTCAGGCTAAGGGCTTGTCAATTGTTGATAATTGGACATTAAACTGTAAAGTGCCCCTAAGTGTAAACTCACCTCCCTGGATCAACCCTTGTACTTGTCTCAGTGGTAGCATCACACGTTTGGGCTGAACTACGAAAGTATTAATATTACCTATTTAAAACGAGGATGAGATCCCTTTAATATTTCCCTTTAATTATTTTTTAAGATATCATTTAAATACTAGATCCTCTATACGCAACAGGTTTACGGCACAACAAAGTAAATAATGTAACACAATACATACTAGATATAAGTGACAATGTTTTACCTGTTGTATAGTAATGCTGAAATGATATTGTTATACAGTTAAATGACGATAAAAAATCACAAACAATTGGAAACAAGAGTCCCGAGAGAGCCTGTATCGCTCTCCCTGTTTAAGACTGAATGATATATGTTGATAAGTAGTTCTATATCAGGACATGGATATACAGGTGCCCTGGATTTGAAACTGCCTATAACCCCTTGTTAATTCTCGATTTATCCGCCGAATGGCGAATAAGCTAGTTTCCTGATTACTCTGTGGTAAACAACAGGGTACCAGGTGCGCGGTGGCCATTTTTGACAAGATCGAATATCCTGAAAAAAGTGGATGCTGACATAAAATTGAATTATTAACATACTTCTACGCAATCTATTTCAAATATCTAGCTAATTTATTTAAATATGCATGTATTGCTTTTAATTTATTGAAAACATTATGGAATTCATAATATAACTCGGATTTTAACGGCGAAATACACTCGATAGCTGTGTTGATTTCTTTCTACAGTTTTCGGCTTGAATCGAGAATGTAAATCCTCTTTCATTTACGGTACGATATTCAAAATACGTATTCCTTCTTAATGCCATTATTATGTAGATCTGTTTTATGTCCTTGGATTTCTGTATATTAGTCTTTGTTTTGTTCTCAAATTACGCAGTTGAAATTGGTTGAAAATACATAAAACAAAATTCTCGAGTATTTTTCATAAACATGTTTACACATTTTAAGAAGTCAAACTTCTGTTTTATTTATGTTTCGATATTAAAAATAATTATTCCTTTGTATTGCCATTATTGTAAAGATCTGGTTTATGGTATTGGATGTTTGTATAGCCTTTGTTTTGTTCTCAAATTTCTCAGTTGAAATTGGTTGACCATTCATATAAAAAAACACGAGTATTTTTCATAAAATTGTATACACATTCTAAGAAGTCAAACTCCTGTTTTATTTAAGGTATTCAAATTAATTGTTTCTTTGTATGCCATTATTGTGTAAATTCAGTTATGATGTACGTTTTTTATAATTATGTGAACAACGCGATACCTGTGTATTCGGTATGACACGTTTGACTTTGGGGTACCTGCGTGAAATAAAACGGAAATATTATATCGATCACCAAGTTGACATCCTGTTATTTGCACAAGACAACCCTTTGAATTATATTTGTTACCGCCCTTTCAATAATTGTTAAGGGGACAATATGCCGAAATACCGCGCACGACCACCTTGTATATTCGGTATGACACGTCTGACTTAGGGGTGGGGTAGGGGGTGGGGGATGTAATAACAAAAAAGGAAAGCATTCCACCGATTATTACATCCTGTTTATTGGCACACATGGTGACAAAACTGAATTGTATCAAAATACAAATGCCGACACAGACACGTCGACCGTACTGTATATTCGGTATCGAACGGTGTGAATTAAAAGGCCAGGCGTGCAATATGGAACATTCTAACACGACCTCCACAGACTTTCATATACACAAAGAAGAGAGATGTTATTCTATGATAAAATACAGCTGTTCCATTAATTCCCCGCGTACATTTCATCCGTTAGAAGCGGCACGTTACATGACGTCACTTGGTAAATATACGTCACGAAGACAAACTCAGCAGTAATTTTAATGAAATGTTAATTACAACAAACTTGCCATGCTCCCAAACCGTGCACACACCCAAAATAACCCATCATATGCATCAGTACATATAACATTAATAAGCATCTTGAACAAGGTGAGAACGTTTGACGTCATACAGCGCAAGTTATATAACGTAAACAATGACTCAATTTTTTATCACGTGATTACTAGTGTATTGAAACACAGATCTTTGCATACGGGGGCGCCCAATGGAACAGCCTGTGAACATAGCAGCCTGATTACCTTGACCTCCGAGATAATATATAGTGCCCCAACAATAGCGTACACAATGGGGTTATTGTTTTGTTAGAATCGAAATAATAAATACGTACCTGTATTTTATCGGTGAATAAAATACAGTTAGTCGTTCGGATGCGAGTAATTAGATCACTCGTGCTAACTCACTCGTGATTTAATTACTACGCATCCGAACTCCTAACTGTATTTTATTCACCGATAAAACACAGGTACATATCTATTATTTCTTAAATATACCACTAAATGAATATCCTGTTTATATTGAACCACATACCTAATATATCAGTGATTGAACATAACAAGATTAACACGACCATCATAGTTTAATTAAACAAGACAAGTCTTTGAAATAGCCAGCTATCTTAAAAATACTTTTCCCAAAACAAATAAATTAACAACGATATGAATACTAGGTTTTCATAGATTTGATAAATTCGTAAGACGGTGCGTAACTTAACGCAACGCGCATGCGCGAAAAACCCTTACATGTACGCGCAAGTATTCATGGGTAAATTATTATTCGGCGGATAAATTGGATTTACGACATGTTTCGAATCCAGAGTGTGTAGATCTGTGATCAGGAGAACTTCATCTTAATCTACTAACAGGTAGATTTAAGCATTTGAACTCGTAACGTATTTTCAACGTTTATTGTAATTGGTTGCATACATTATACGAATCAGTATTGAATAAAGAAGCATAATAAGGATTAATATTCAACGAAAGTAATGTTATTAACATCATCCATAATGTGTTTAAATGACTTGTATATCGTCTTCAAACATATTAGGTGAAAATCAATTTAGGTTGCGGTACACTTCAAAGTGATCACTAATACAATACGATGGTACATTAATTTCGCTTAAATTTTCTGGATTTGTACTATAAATATGGTATATTATAGTTGATGAATTCTTTGTTACTCTTGTTGGTGATTTAATAACTTGCGAAAACCCATAATCAAGAACAACAGCATTCCATTTCGTATTTCTGAAACCTTCGCCTGGAAAATATTCAATATTGAAATCACCAATTACATTTGTTTCTAATTTTAAATAATCTACCCGGGCTAATTGTGTTTCGTAAGTATCTATCCAAGATTGTGGCGAATCAGGTGGCCTGTAGACAAAATTTAGCAAAAATGGTTTGTTATTAGCAACATTGATTTGAATCCACAATGATTCAATATGAGTACTTTCAATGTCAGTTCTACGTGAATAACAAATATTATTGGCAATGTAAATCAGTAAACCACCACCCTTCTTACCATTTCGATCCATTCTCTCAGTATTATATCCATCAATATGTAAATCTTTGATGTTGATAGTGTCATTTAAAAACGTTTCATACAAACCTAATATATCAATTGATTTAGACTGATACATCATACATTTCAGTTCATCTAGCTTTGGTAAAATATGCTGTATATTTAATCCTACAACATGTAAACCTTTGTTTTTAAAATTAAATTGAGTTTTTACAACATTATCTTTCAAATATTCATTATCTAATTCACTTACACACTGTTTATTATTTGACGATAGCAATGTATCATCTATAGTGTCAGAATTATTATCTTCAGATGTTGAAACAACCGGCAATTTCCTCGACTCACATAAATTAATCGTATCTTCACAAGAAGATAATTCTAAATTCTCGCATTGTGTACAATTTCTACTGGCACATATGCTTTCAGAATAATTATCTGAATTACTAATTAAAATATCTTCGCTGGACTGCGTTGAGTCGGAAGTTTTATAACAGGATTTATCAACAGTCAATAAGGTCAATAAACGTTCCACATTACAAAGATCACGAGATTCATTAGGTAAATAATCTTGGACGTTTGACTTTAAAACAGAGAATGTATTACAAATACTTACAGATGCAGAATAGAAAACAAGCTCGTAACACAGACATAACATATTATCACAGTCAGAGCAAATACAATTTAAAACGTCAAACTTGTTCTCACATTTATAAGAGACTGAGCATCTGTCATTGAATTCCTATTTACTGTTATACCAACAGTCACGCGTGCTATGATTGTCACGTCCACAATTCCAGCAGAGACTGTTTCCATGATTCCGCTGGCGTCTGCCATACCCTCGATATAGGTCCGCGTGATCGCGCTGTCGACTGCCAAATACGTTTTCGTCTGCATAACCTCTTCGAGAACTTTTCACGTGATCATGATAGTTTTCCGTCCGATGCACCGCGTGCTCTGAAGTTCGTTGATGAACGTTCACGTGTTTGCTCGCTTGTCTGCCAAACTTGTTTTCTTCGGCAACATCTCTACTAGAGTGTTTCACGTGACAACTATGGTTTCCCGTCCAATGATCCGCAAGCTGTACGGTACCACTACGCTTTAGAATAGTCAGTGATTTGTTTATAACGTGTAAAAACGTTCTAGTGCCGTCGTTGCTAAGGTGTATGCCATCCCGTACGTAGAAACGCTTAACAAAACTACCATTTCCATAAACAAATGAGGAGAAGCAGTCAATGAAATGCGCTGTGGATCCGTCGTAAATTTCTTTGATGATGTCATTAACTGGCTTGACTTCAACATCTGTACGGGGACACATTGTACATATATAAATTGTACAATTTTCTTTCTTCAATAACTCGCAAATGTCGGCAATATCCTGATAAAATGTGTTCATCGGCTTCTTTTCGGCAGCATCGTTTCCGCCTATGTACAGTATCACTGTGGAGTACTGGCCAAGGTCTGTTTCTTGAAGTGTGTGCTTCAGCCGAGTTGTTGTAGCACCTCTTAATGTTTTTATATCAACAGTCGTCATCAATCCACGCCGATTTACGCCTTTTAAAATGGAATCCCCGATTACAAGTGTTTTTGTTTTCCTAGTTTTTGAATATGACGGATGGTTCACAATGGTATTCCTGCTACGAATTGGTGTATGCTCACCTCTTTCGGGTTGAAGAACTGTGGACGACGAGTTATTTATAATGTCATTGCCGTCAAGATATGGCGTTGGATCCCTTCTTTCGGTTTGAAGATGAGTGGATGTGGATGTAGTGTCCGCTCTGGATGTTGGTCGTTCATTCTTTGATTTTTGATAATCAGAGATTGATTGCAGTCTTCTTTGTAGTACTTCAGTGGATTTGCAAACTTTAGCCTCAATTTCTTTATTACACTCACTGACAGTCTCAATTTGTCTTTGAGTACATTGCGCAATTACCGAGTTTTGCGTTTTTATGCTTTTTATCTCATCATGAATAACAGAAAGTTGTGATAAAGATGATTGTATATGCACATTTAGGCAACATTTTAGCTGAGTTACCTCCTCTTGAATACCTCGAAGTATTTGACAGACTCATATGCAGAAAAAACTTCATCACAACTTTGTGCAGTTTTATCACACACTAAGGTCAGTTCATCTTTCTGCGTTGACACAAAACGATTGTGTTCAAGGCGTGTGCTACTCTCTGCGGCATACACTTGTTTCAGTAGAGTGGTATCATCATCATCCTCATCAAAACTGATGGACACGGAATTAGGATAGTTTTCTGTAACACATGTTTTCTTTAGAAGTGTGCTGCCATTTTCATCATAAGCATCATCTCCATCATCAAACAAGTCGGAAAGCGATTCTGGCAAATTTTCAATGCGGTTAGAAGATTCCATATCACACCCGATTTCAGCCTCTACTAGGCATAGTATTTTTGGCAAGTCTGTTTCTGTGAAGATGCGCTGATGTTTGCCGTTGACTAATGCCGAACATGTAGTGTGGTATACATTTAATGTGTATAAATGCTTCCTACCTTCCAGTAGCTTATACTTGTTTTCCACTAGAATACCTTTCTTGTCCAAAACTGGAATCTGATGGCAAACGATATTACTCCTCTCTTCGTTATAGAAAGTGTAAGCTGCAGATTTAACATTTTTGTATGTATCGGCATTCAAAGTAATCCGAATTCCTCCTCCCGTCTCTTCAATTTGAATATTTTCTCTGTTTGTTGCATTTTCTTTCTTTTTTGTAGTTTTCCCTTGATTTAAATCGTAATCTCTACATTCACGAAGTTCATCGCCTCCCGTTTTATCACTCATTTTTTCATATGCATGAAATTTTCTCAAGAAAAATATATCAGTCAATGCAGTTTGTATACCACTATTAAATAATCAAGTTTTAAACTTGTTAGTTTCCATTTCTTTTCAAAATATTTGATATGAAAATGTTCGGCAAACTGAATTTCGTCGAATTATGAAAGCTTTATATATATTTAGCGCTTATTTTAGTATATATTAATTTATTTCATTATTTTTAACGCTGCGTAAAAAAAGTTGTTTACATCCGCCGGATGTGAAGTCACAATGTCCTGTATGAAATGCATACAGGACATTGTCTGAATTCTTCTTCAAAGAAATAGGACAAAGCCTTACTTTTTTTTTAGGACTTATTTGGGGATATCAATTTAAACTAGGGCATACACTAAACTCAGCCATTAATAGCCTGCATGACATTGAGATACGATATATCGAACACCACAGTAATACGTAAAATGTACAGTTAATGTTTTTTTCTAACCCAAAACATGATTGTACCTATATAATGTTATATGTGCCTTAATAAAAGCCGAATCTATTGGGAGTGTACTTCTCTTGATTTATATAGATCAAGTTTTTGTTGAATATTTTGATAATGCTCTAAAAATTAAATGGAATGTTCTTTAACTGAAAATCAACACAGTAAAGGTTTTTGAGAGAGAGAGAGAGACAGACAGACAGAGAGAGAGAAAGACAGACAGACAGACAGACGGACAGACGGACGGACGGACGGACGGACGGACGGAAAGACGGACGGACGGACGGACGGACGGACAGACAGACAGACAGACAGACCCGTTCATTTGAGGGCGTTTATAAGTCAAAATCCTGCAATGTGAAGACACTCACGACAATTTGAAGATTGGGACATGTTTGGGGAGGCGGAAGGGGCGAGGTATTGTGAGGATACGAACGAGATTAACGTTTAAGGATACTTTAGAGACAATGACCTCATATTGTAAGTGTTAGGCCCGAAAATAGAGAGAAAGAGAGAGGAAGAGAGATAGGGAGAGGGGGGATAATGGGAAGCCAGGAACCTGCCCTACTCTTACTTGCGAATTGATTTATGTGGTCCTTTAACGTGTTCGGAGGATACACGGACCAGTTTTTTTATTCCT
The DNA here is from genome assembly GCA_037043455.1 of Cyrtodaria siliqua. Taxonomy (NCBI): domain Eukaryota; kingdom Metazoa; phylum Mollusca; class Bivalvia; order Adapedonta; family Hiatellidae; genus Cyrtodaria; species Cyrtodaria siliqua. The sequence continues at coordinate 364,943 of JAWPHD010000544.1, read as the reverse complement.
ATATAGATGATCATCTATGTGTTTTACTTATATGGCCTATTAATGCTGCCTTGTTTGTTAGAGAATAAAACCTGGCAGGGAAATCTTTGTTTACTCTGTCCCGTTTTATTGGGACGATATTAGGGCATGGATGAGATTTGGTGTGCACCGTCGAACCTGGTCTACTCAAAGGTCCTTTTTGCCACTGACCGTTCTAATGTGTTAGCTCTATTGTCAACACGTTTGTGTTTGTGACGTCATATGCCTTGCTTATTGACTTTATAATTATTTTTTAATGCGTGTTTTTGGTTGACTGTGTTCTGTGAAAGCTACAATTCCTGTTCGACTTTTTACCTTCTTTTACGTCCCAATCCGACGGACGAGGCTAAGAGAAATGTTTGTTCCAAGAAACCTTAGTGGCGCCGGTGAGGCTTGGATCCGGTTCCTTAGGTTTCATGTCCTTCGCACAATCCACTGCGCCCCGTAAGCCTGACGGAAGAAATTGTGGAATATTAAATGAACGAAATCATCTACGGTTTGAAAAATTTAAATTGAAGACCTTCCAAGAGGTCACGGATTCTATGCCCTGTTCATACTTTAACCTGTATTTAATGCATTTATTTGTAATAACACAGCTAAATATTAAGCCATCCTTTTAAATGTATTCTCAGTGATGTATACGAATATTAAGCCCGCTTTGATCGTAGGGGTTGAGGTTAACTTATTATTTGCAAATGACAAATGGAAACGTTAATCTTATGAGAGAATTTACAATTATTGTATAGTCTTATTTTTAAGTTAAATAACAAAATACCCTTTCCGTGTTATTTAAGCGCAAATAGTGTATGTTTTGCATACTAAGATCTCGTATATATGTTACTGCTTCATTTACATACAGTTTTATATGTATGTCTGAGATCTGCAAACTGTGTTTGATTTATCACGGACAAATACCCGCATAACTTTATAACATTAAGTCGTCTGCAATGATTTTTCCTCATACCCGGATCGTTGTCAACGCATAAAGTTAAAATATGTTATTTTCAACCTTAAAGGAGAAGATACCGACTTTGTTTCGAGACCTAGTGTATAACATTACCGTCAAATTTGCATTACGTCACCATAAGTACCAAGGCGTTAATTAAAACACATTATTTGATATGCTATCTCCGGTAAAATCACATACCCCTGTGTGAAGTATTAAATCGACACCATGGAATAGTGATCCCACGGTCATCCTACTTCATACATAAGTGATTCCCTAATTCGTGCGATAGAATATTATTTTGTAACTGCCTGTAATACTATGTCTATAATACTATGACCCATCATAGATAAATCAATGTATGTCTCACATTTTCATACGATATGGCAGCGTCTGTGCGTAGATGGCGGTGTAGTGTCGTTGTTTGTTTTGATGTCGTTTACGAGACTGGCACGTTATTATTTTCATTATATCGTTAGTTAATGCCGAGGCTGCCGCAAGTGGACAATGTATGAATTGTCAACATACCAATGTACTGCCTGAAGGTCATATTGTTGTAGAGAGGTTTAAAGCACGTGCAACTGCCCAAAACCAAGGGAGGGCCCATGACATTTGGGAGGACAAACAATGTGACAGTTGGGACAAAAATCCCAAACGGGGAAGTTAGCGCTCACCGGAGACTGTCCGGGTACAGTGCAAGAGGGGGACATCCTCGATCAAAAGGACCATTTCAAATGCTGTATCCACCTTTGTCAGATGTTAATAATTGATGGATGATGCTTTCCATATCTGTATTGAAAGATTATCTTCAATGTTCTGACACAAATGCTTTGGGTTAGGTTTTTTTCACATCCTACAGGGATTGTATGACATTCATTGATCCAGTCTTTTCTTAAATACGTGTGCTTCATATACCGCGTTGAAGGTACTGTGCTTATCGACATTTTGGCCCAGTTTATTAGGGTTTCCTTAACTTTCCTCATTATCTTGTATTAGACACTGATGTCGAGTTTTAGACCTCTTTTAACAGTCCGTAAGTTTACTAATATTATTTCTTATGGATCTTTGTTACGATTCTATTTCGTATCTCTAATAAATACTAATTGGCCCTTATTTCGCAATTACTCTCCAACTTAACAAGTATGAGTCTATTAGTTAAAACTTTAAAAATAAATCTTTCACCTCTTCGGTAACACTCTGCGTCATCAATACAAATTCCACAAAATTACTCTTCATTTCTTAGAACTAAACCATATGTACGCCTTACACCTTTAAATCTTCATTCGGCAACCTCGTTTCATGTTCCTTCTAATAACATTACTAGGATTTTTAATAATGGCTCAAAAGTTTCCGTTACTCCTCTACGATCACCTGTTTTGAAGAAATACCATATAAAGTCTCCTTTCAGAAATCATTTAGTTTATTCAAGGCGCAGGGTGTTTCCCTCTATTAATAAGTGCAATACTAAGAGGTGCAGTTGTTGCAATTATTTATCTTGCAAGTCCAATATTAAATCAGCTGTTAATGGTAGATTGTTTAATGTATGTCTAGCTTCAATTGTTGATTGACGTACATCTCACGTCATTTATGTTCTGACTTAAAATGCACCAAGTTGCGGTATACAATATGTTGGACAAACAGTCCGATCTTTAAAAGTTCGATTTCGTGAACACAAATATAATGCAAGTAATCCTAAACAATTAAAAAATGACTTGTACCAACACTTTCTTCAGTCAGGTCATAATTTTAATAACTGTTCAACCGGTTGAATATATATTTTTTGATAATGATGCTACTAAAAGCTTTAAAATAAAAGCTAGACATATTGCAGAACTTAAGTGGATGAAAAACTTACAGACACCTTATCCACTCGGCCTTAATGACAATATTTACCAAGAAGGAAATATTTCTAAAGATCCTTATATTGACATTTTTTCTATATTTTCTATTCGAAAGCGTGAATCTAGGTCTCATGGTCTTAGGCGTAATGGTAACATTAAACGTAAATCGCGTGTAATTATTTCTGTCGCTGATTTACATACTATTTTTAAACAGTCTGGAAAGCACTCTATGCTTTCACGGCTTACCTCTTTGTCCATTTCATCACTAAAGTAGATCGACGAGAAAATTTTCATTCGTACAAATCCCTTGTATAACACTGCTTCCATAGTTCAAAGCTATACAAAACATGTTCTCCGACCCCATATTGACGAGCAGTCTGATCACGTCAGGCATTTTCTAAAACTACTATTAATAAAGTATTGATTTCATTGACATGCCTAGTATTTTTCGAGATACTCATGTAGTTGATTCTATCGCAAAATATTTCAAAAATTCCGAAAGTCCTGTAATTTGTTATAAGTATAAAAAGCCTATTAGAAATATTATTTTCAACTACAACAAAATAGTGTCTGACCTTGATATAGTACATAATACTCCTAAGGAATGTGAATGCAACAAATCAACATTTTGCTATGCTCCAGCAGGTCATGACATCACTGGTAATTTTGATAAACGTATTCGGCATTTGTTTTCGAAAGGTCCTAAATATAGATTACCATCAACTATTGATTTTAATGCCTGTCGTGCCCAGATGGCCCACTCAATTGAACATTTTAGTATCAAATAGTAGGCCACTGGGGGTTTAAACCGGTTCTAGGGTGCACCAAATCTCACACTTAACCTTCTGTCAACCCATTAAAACAGGACAGTGTAAATAAAGAAATCCCCGCCATGATTTAATCTCTAACCAAAAGGGCAGCATCAATAGGCAATATAAGAAAAACACAAATATGCTCGTGTAAATATAATACAAAAAAAACAATAGCCTAGAAAGCCATAATGAAGGTACTCAATGACTTGGCAGAAGCCAGAGCAACAGGAGAATAAACAATTAAGGGCACGACAGGAAAGATTATAGACAAACATCAAATGCCACCGTCCCAATGGTCTTTAGGTAGGCGTCATCATAGGGTCCACAGCCTGTCCGGTCATCGTACAATTAAAGAGGAAAGCATAGTGGCGAACTGTAAAAGGGTCCACCACCAAGCATGCAGTATGTTGCAAAATTATAGGGTCGTAACCTCTTTTTGATAAACTTTTTAACAAGTTTAACAAAGATAGTATGAAAGTGATCATGACCATGAATCTTACGAAGTTTATAAATCACATCACCATAGAAGTCAGGTTGTGATAGTCCTTGTCGCAGAAGAGTCCTTAAATTACTTTTATATTTGGAAAGAAGATCAGGGTTACGATAATAAAATTTTGCAAAGGTTTTACGAAGTTTATGGTAACCCTGACTGAGTAGCTTTTTAGTTATACAAAGATTACGAATATTAAAGTCCTCAACTCGAGTACAAGCTCTAGAAAAACGAATAAGTTGAGACACATACACCCCATAAGAAGTTGCTCGGGGAACATCACCATCCAAGTGGGGGTTATTAACAATGTCAAAATTAAAATAATCTCTCTTGTCATAGAGTTTGCTAATTATTTCACCATTTTCAATCGAGAGATCTAAATCAAGAAAAGAAGCGTTATTATCAGATACATTAGCTTTATTAAGCTGAAGTTCTTTAGGATAAATATTATGAACCATAGTTGGAAAGAAAGGGTTGTGAATGTTCAGTTAGTCATCCAGATACCGAGAGGTGTCATTAAAAGCTTCAATAACATCTGGCTGGGTATCTGGTAAAAGACGCAACATGAAATCCCTTTCATAGCAAAATAAAAACATATCTGCGACAAGTGGTGCACAGTTCGTACCCATAGGGATACCAACAATTTGTCTATAAACGGTGGTACCATACCAAGCCAACCCCAAAATTAAAAAAAAAAAAAATTCATGAATTTTTAAATCAAAAGGATAAATTCTAGTCAGAGCTACACATATATATTTGTTGACAACAAAAATGTTCACAAATGACGTAAACAATATGAAGGAAAAATAATGCTTAACATTTGATATGTCACCATCTTAAAAGAAATATAAAAAGATCTGACAGGGAAAGCAGCATTCAAGGAGGACAGTCAACCACAGAAACAAACACTCAAACAGACAAACAAGAAGGCAAAAGCAATACTAAATGCAAACGACATCACAAACACAAAAGGGTTGACAATAGGGCTACCGCCTTGGAACGGTCAGTGGCAAAGTAGGCCACTGGGAGTTTAAACCGGTTTTAGGGTGCATCAAACCTCACACTTACCCTACTATCATCCCATTAAAACAGGATGTGTAAATAAAGAAATCCCCGCCATGATCTAATCTCTAACCAACAAGAGCAGCATCAATAGGCAATATAAGTAAAACACAAAATATGCTCGTGTAAATATAATACAAAAAAAACAATAGCCTATAAAGCCACCATGAAGGTACTCAATGACTTGGCAGAAGCCAGAGATGTAAGAGAATAAACCATTAAGGGCACGACAAGAAAGATCATGGACAAACATCAAACGCCACCGTCCCAATGGCTTTAGGTAGGCGTTATCATAGGGTCCACAGACTGTCCGGTCATCGTACATTTAAAGGAAAGCATAGTGGCGAACTGTAAAAGGGTCCACCACCATGCATGCAGTACGTTGCAAAATGAAAGGGTCATTACCTCTTTTGATAAACTTTTAAACAAGTTTAACAAAGATAGTATGAAAGTGATCATGACCAAGAATCTTAAGAAGTTTATAAATCACATCACCATAGAAGTCAGGTTGTGATAGTCCTTGTCGCAGAAGAGTCCTTAAATTACTTTTATATTTGGAAACAAGATCATGGTTACGATAATAAAATTTTGCAAAGGTTTTACGAAGTTTATGGTAACGGTATCCCACATGAGTAACTTTTTAGTTATACAAAGATTACGAATATTAAAGTCCTCACTCGAGTACAAGCTCTAGAAAAACGAATAAGTTGAGACACATACAACCCATAAGAAGTTACTCGGGGAACATCCCCATCCAAGTGGGGATATTAACAATGTCAAAATTAAAATGTCATCTATCTTTCATAGATTTTGCTAATTATTTTACCATTTCAATCGAGAGATCTAAATCAAGAAAATAAACGCTATAATCAGATATATTAGCTTTGTTAAGCTGAAGTTCTTTAGGATAAATATAATTAACCATAGTTGGAAAGAAAGGGTTGTCAATGTTCAATATGTCATCCAGATACCGAGAGGTGTCATTAAAGGCTTCAATAACATATGCCTAGGTATCTGGTGAAAGACTCAACATGAAATTCTACATTATATCCATATATATTAGAATGTACGACATGAAACAATTCTGTTGTGATTTAAAAAATAAAATTCTTAATTTGAAAATGTCAAAACTTGAGTAATTTAAGGACTCTTCTGTGACAAGGACTATCACAACCTGACTTCTATGGTGATGTGATTATAAACTTCTTAAGATTCTTGGTCATGATCACTTTCATAATATCTTTGTTAAACTTGTTAACAAGTTTATCAAAAGAGGTTATGACCCTATCATTTTGCAACGTACTGCATGCTTGGTGGTGGACCCTTTTACAGTTCGTCACTATGCTTTCCTCTTAATTGTACGATGACCGGACAGGCTATGGACCCTATGATGACGCCCCTACCTAAAGCCCATTGGGACGGTGGCGTTTGATGTTTGTCCATGATCTTTCTTGTCGTGCCCTTAATGATTTATTCTCTTACTGCTCTGGCTTCTGCCAAGTCATTGAGTACCTTCATTGTGGCTTTCTAGGCTATTGATTTTTTTGTATCATATTTACACGAGCATATTTGTGTTTTACTTATATTGCCTATTGATGCTGCCTTGTTGGTAGAGATTAGATCATGGCGGGGATTTCTTTACTTACACTGTCCTGTTTTTAATGGGATGACAGTAGGGTAAGTGTGAGGTTTGGTGCACCCTAGAACCGGTTTAAACCCCAGTGGCCTACTTTGCCACTGACCGTTCCAAGGCGGTAGCCCTATTGTCAACCCTTTTGTGTTTGTGTTGTCTTTTGCATTTAATATTGCCTTTGCCTTCTTGTTTTCTGTTGCGTGTTTGTTTCTGTGTTTTGTGGTTGGCTGTCCTCCTTGAATGCTACTTTCCCTGTCCGATATTTTTGTATTTCTTTGCAATCCAACATCCTTAAGTTTATTACTGAAGCTGGATAAATCCACGTTTAGGCTGTGCCTTTTCATGTTAACGTTAACAGAGGATATTACCTTTAACGTTGAGAGAAGTTGGTTTTAAAAAACGTTGACAGATGTTGTAACGTTTAACTCTGAAGAGGTTGGTACCGTTAACGTTGGCATATGTTGATACCGTTAATGTTGACAGAGGTTGGTGCCGTTAACGTTGACAGATGTTGTCACTCTTAACGTTGACATACGTTGGAACCGCTTGCGTTGACATAGGCTGGTAACGTTAACATTGACATAGGCTGGTGCCGTTAACGTTGATAACGTTGGTACCGTTAACGCTTATAAAGGTTGGTACCGTTAACGTTGACATAGGTGGTACCTTTAACGTTGGACAGAGATTAGTACCTTTACCGTGACGCTGTTACATTTAACGGAGGTTGGAACCTTTAGCGAAATTGCTACTTTAACAGTGTTAATTTGTGCTTCCGTGTATCTCCGAATACTTACTGAATATACTCGTTCACAGTCTTGATAGTTGTAAATAATAAGTTGGCAAATCAAAAATAACTGGTGCATAGCTGTGGTAAACTTGGTATCAAATTCGTCAGTTGTCATTATTTTATACACAGAGTGGTTTGAGTAACAGTTATGGTGTATTATTCTATACCTAATTTATACGTCCAATCGTAGACGCTCTTTCGAGTCATGTGACCGTACAATATGTTTCCGTATCGGGACGCACGCGCGTACAAAATATCCCGTATTCTTTTCGTATTGTACGCTTCACAGGTCCCATGTTAAACCTATGATAAAGACCGAAACGCGTGAAAAGGTTCCGAATGAAAATCAGAACGACAGACATAACCATAAACTGTTAACAAATCATTGAAAAACTATACTGAAAACCTATCTATTGCACATATTTTATTTTATTTTCCCTTATAAAATAAACAAAACTATCATAATATATAATTGTTAAAAACTGACTTTCCAGTTCCGTAGCATTAAATCATCGTTGACAAGTAAAAATAAAGGTATAGAATAAAAAGGTTACTTAACATGGTTCTGTACAATACGGGATATATTTGGACTCTTACACAGCTGGAAAAAATTATATTGGACTCGCCTAACGCTCGTCCAATATGACTTTTCCAGCTGTGTACTCGTCCAAATATATCTCCGTATTGTACAGAACCATGTTAAATAACCTATATTATTCGTTTAAAGCACTAGACTTCCACTTCCTGGGATTTGAAAAAAAGAATATAAAATTTTCAGGTGGATCCTCTGATAAATTGAAACAGTACGAGTTCCTCACTTGAAGGTTGAAAGTCATCTTTTAAATGGAAAATACTTAAACTATTCCTCCTTACAGTGTTTTTCCAGATGATAATTATGTTTTGCTTGTTTGGAAATCAAATATGTAGTTATATAAGAAAATGTTGATGCAGAGCATCAATTCGCCGGGGATAGTCCTATATCGTTTCTAATATCATCGAAACCAGAATTACGAATGCCAAGAACCAAGTTAATGCTAGCTTGTTAACGTTTCTGTACAGTATTCAAAGAAAAACAACACGGATTGCCGGGATCCATCACTAAACTGGATTTTATTAAAGGAATAAACCCAACAAATAAAGAAAAATTACACTATAAAACAAATTTATCAAAACGATATCCAGGTGTTCAGGTCATATAATAATGTAATATGCCGACTGAAAGTAAGATTTATTCACGGGTTATTAAAATGCCCGTGAATGAATATGCGTAAAATGAACTATGAGTTCTTAATTCGACGCTCCAGATTAGGGTTTGGCCAGGCTGGTCGTTTATACTGGGTCTATAGAGTTTGGATTCTCAAAATAAGTTACATCTACAGGTAAACCTCGTCGGTAGGCTTAGAAATGGTGTACATCTGTCGTAAACTATGCCTGTTGATTGCGGAATAAAGACGTTAAAGATGAATGGCCACCCTTTTTGTAGTATTATCAATTAACACATTTAACTCTTAAACATCATATGAACATTTCTTGATAGTCCCGGAGAGAAACATATATTAAAAACCTCTACTAAGTTGTATGTAAAAAAATAATATTTACCTGACGTAGATATTACTTTTACCACTGCGTTACTGCCACGGGAAATCTGACTATTGCCAGATAATTGATAAATACATTTACCTGTGGATTAATTTACCTGTTCAAGTTTTCTACGTCATCAAATAAAATCTTGTTCTCGCTTTTCAAAGATATAGCAAAGTGTGAATTGTAAATATAAATTGTTGTGTATTGATTTCGATTTAAATAAACATAAACATTTTCATGAAACAAATCATGGCCGGAGAACTTTAAACCCGAATTCTTCATGTACAATTGCATTTAAACTTGTGTTTCAGTAAGTGTCTGTATTTGTCTAATATGTGGAATCGTTTCAGTATTTGAGCTCAAGTCTAAGAATAGTTTGAAGAATGGTTGGTCAATTCCAGGAACAACTACTGCTTGTTGTATAGGGGACGTTATAGTCAACGAGGAGAACAATTCTGAATATAATGATGCACAGCTAGCAGTGATTGAGGTCGCTATTTGAAGTTAATGTTAACATCCTAGCCTTAACATTATTACAAAAATCCGCATCCTCTAGATTATCTGGCGTATCCCAGTAGAGATCAAATAGTCGTCGTCTTCTCGTCTTCTTATTCTTCTTCTTCCTCTTCTAATAATCGTCCCATCGGGAAAAAGTGAAAAACAAAAAAATAAAAATATTGTAAAAAATAGTCAAACACAAATGGTTATATGCCCTTTGTGGGACAAACCGTTGAATGACACAATCAGTCATTTGTTTTGCATCATATACATTGATTAAATTATTACAAAGTAGGCTACAAATGTTAGTATTTTTTCGAAAGAAATAGTAAATACGTTTTTTCAACACCAGAACCACAAGTGTGTTCAAACGGCCAAGATCCATTCCATATGAACCCAGGATGAAGTAACGCAGTTTTCGGCAGCAAGGGTCCGTTACGTCTATCCACTGTGGTAACTATACTGCGACAGGAAAGATCGGAAAGCAGCAGACCTCGTTTCGATTTTATTGAGTCTGTTCACAAGAGAAAATATCGTTGCAACACCTCTCAAGCTCACTAAGACTGGCTTGAGCGTTATTTACGTCACACAGATTGGTCTCTCACAGTGAGTAAAAACACTTTTGATTCGTAGTCGGGTGACTTTTATAGTCGCCCCACAGCAACAAACTCTAGTATGAATGGCAATGAATGCTAAAAAAGGAGATATCGTGAAAGCCACGGACATAAACAAGCGGTATTCTACTTTAAAGCCACAAAAGTTGGGTAATACCGCTACAGATTTAGTAGTCGGAGTAGTTTTTTCCAGCCGCCACACAGCACTACACGAACACCGAAACCATTTCCAAGATCAAATTGACCTCACCGTGACATTGACTTCTGACCTGCAGTATGTTTTCTAACCAATCCAAATATTAACATGAATGCAATGTTTGCTGAATATTAAGACAACCTTAGACAACAACAACGCGGACATAAACGTCGTGGAAGCCGTCGGATGCGGGGTACAATAAAAACTGTCATGAAAATGTGGTAAACAGATGTCGTTAAATAATATATACATTGTGCATGTGTAACAAAGAGGTTTTGATGCTCCTGTCTCACTGTGGGTTTGTGAGAGGTGTTACTGGGTCCTTTCTAGAATTAAACGAAGGAACATGTTTTCCAAAACCGTACAACGATATATTTTATTAAACAATCATACAATTTTTAAATTCACATACTATTAGTTAAAACTCTTATCATTTATTATTACTGACCTGAATTTAGGCTAGGATCAACTAAACATCAAGAGCAATATGCCTGTGAACTTTCATGAAAATCGGTCAAGTAGTTTCAGAAGAGCAGTCGCTACAAGTGTTTACTATATAACTCTATGTAAACAAAGATGACCGCTGGCAGCCATGTTTAACGTCGAATCAAAAATTAGTCGCTACAATCTTGATTTTTAATAAAAAATCTATTTTCAGCTTTGGCGGCCATATTGGATTTCATATCAACGTGATTGTTTGCTAGGATCAACTAGACATTATGAGCAACATTCCTGTAAAGTTTCATGAACATCCAAACTGTAGTTTCAGAAGAGAAGTCGCTTCAAACAATTTTACGGCAGACGGACGGACAGACAGACAGACATACAGACAGACGACAGGCAGTCAGACATACAGACAGACAGACAGACTGACGCCGCACCACGGCATAAGCTCTGCTGAACTGGCTGAACCGTGGTCAGTATACCTAAAAATCAAGATTGAAGTACAGCGTTCACTATTCATACATATCAACAAGACAGATGGATATTGTATAGATTTAAACGTGTTCAGTTTCTCATCATTACATGCATAGTTTGTAATATATGATTATAATCGCATGACAGATTACACACATTTCTACACACTTGTATTCATTTGTCAGTGTACATAATCATTATTTACCCATAGGTCATATCATTTACATATTAAATCAAAAAATGTAATTAAAAAAAACACAAGGAAATCTAATAAAGAAGTTCATACAAAATAACAGTTTATGTGAGGATGTCCTTGAATATGTTTTAAGAAATAATATTTGGAATAGAACATCTGACGGTAAGCGCTTTATATATTTTTACTTAAAGTAGCTATCCCGCCAATAACAGCCACATTTTACAACATATATATGTACACCGTTTCTAAACCTACTGATGACGAGGTATATATACTGACATATTTTGAGAATACACAATATAAATGGCTTTAATCAGCCAAATCCTAAACCTACTGATGACGAGGTATATATACTGACATATTTTGAGAATACACAATATAAATGGCTTTAATCAGCCAAATCAAACCCAAAAACTGGAGCGTCGAATTAAGAGATACCAGATCATTTCCTGTGTGTTATATATGGTCCCTTGATTCAAACATATTTAATCCCAACGCAGCATGCGACTCAAAAGCCCAAGGTCGACTGGGAGACAGACTGTGAATACATTCTCAGTGATAGTGACGCATTCAAGGAATCATCCAAGAAGAAAAGCGCACGAAAGGTAACATAAATCAATGTACGCATATTCAATCATGTGTATTTAAGAACCTGTGAATGAACCTATAGTTTTAATAGGCATATATACATAATTGTATAACCTGAACAACTGGATTGAGATTTGATAAACGGTTTTGTAGACGATTGTAGACGTTTTGCAAATTTAAACATATTTGGCATTTTTATGTAATATATTCTGATATATTTCTGTCTAATATCATTTTAGACAAACTGTTTATTTCGTTTAAAAAACTATGTCTTGCATAACGTCCTATCGCAATGCTTAAGATATATGAAGATAAACGTATTTTAGTAAAAACACTTCGTAATGTTTTTGTACATAACTATTTAGATAAATTTCACGTTCAAATTATTTTTTACACTTGTTAATACGCTATTTCCTTGTAAATCAGTGTTCTAGTTTTGAATAAAGCAGTCAACTAACCTTTGTTTAAAACTGGATATGAACTATTTATGGTTTACCTTTAAAGGATCATGCCGCCATACATATATAAAGCCATAAGTAATGAAGTACAGATTTTACGCTGGATAACCAATTGTTTAAACCACTTCATAAATTAAGTCACAATCAGATAAGGAATATGTATATATGTAGACGATACATTAATAGTTTCCGTTGTAACTAATTTCAGCCAATATCTAACCAGTAGACTGACATTGCATTGTGCGTCCGGTTAGTCCAGCCTGTTGAGCATCAGAAGGTAGATCGAAGGTCCTGGAGTCGAGCACAATTCTTACCATGCGACCAGTAAAACCGTTTTCTTAAATTCAATCTCATTAATGTATACGAATGATTAACTTCGCAGTCAGCATTTCCGCTGTGAAAACACCTAGTATATTAGCAGAATTCTTATAGTTATAGCCGGAGTCATACCACTAAATATAATTTAATTTTATATTCGCACCAACAGCTAAGGTCATATGGCGACTTTTCAAGCTTCTACTGGTGGAGGAAGACCCCAATGCCCTTCCGGGCACCGGTGCCCCTCCGGGAAATTTTCGTGCACGGGCGTGCACCTGGGTAGAACCATCGACGTTCCGCAAGCCAGGTAGATAGCTTCCTCACATACAGATTCCGGACACGCAGCGGTGGAGGGTACGGGATTTCAAGTCAGAGACTATAATCAAACCAAAACACTCGTTTAATGTTTACATTCATATTTTGTTGAACATATTAGAGTATAATTTCAAATTAACTTCACATGGAGACGGAGCTACTCCGCATTCATTCAGTGTGCCTCAATAGAAAATGGTTATTCCACTGTGGCAATACACTGACAGTAGTTGTTTGTAATACACTGACAGCAGGTGTATGTAATACACTGACAGTAGGTGTCTGTCATACACTGACAGTAGGTGTCTGTCTTATACTGACAGCAGGTGTCTGTAATACACTGACAGTAGTTGTCTGTAATACACTGACAGCAGGTGTCTGTCTTACACTGACAGTAGTTGTCTGTCTTACATGATAGTATTTGTCTGTCTTACACTGACAGTAGTTGTCTGTAATACACTGACAATATTTGTCTGTAATACACTAACAGTAGTTGTCTGTCTTATACTGACAGCAGGTGTCTGTAATACACTGACAGTAGTTGTCTGTAATACACTGACAGCAGGTGTCTGTAATACACTGACAGTAATTGTCTGTAATACACTGACAGCAGGTGTCTGTCTTACACTGACAGTAGTTGTCTGTCTAACATGATAGTAGTTGTCTGTCTTACACTGACAGTAGTTGTCTGTAATACACTGACAGTATTTTTCTGTAATACACTTACAGTAGTTGTCTATCTTACACTGACAGTATGTGTCTAATACACTGACAGTAGCTGTCTATCTAACAATGGCAGTAGGTGTCTCTAATACACTGACAGTAGTTGTCTGTAATACACTGACAGTGGCTGACTGTAATACACTGAGAGTAGTTGTCTGTAATACACTGACAGTATGTGTCTGTAATACACTGACAGTAGTTGTCTGTTATACACTGACAGTAGTTGTCTGTCTTACACTGACAGTAGTTGTCTGTAATACACTGACAGTAGTTGTCTGTTTTACACTGACATTATTTGTCTGTTATAAACCGACAGCAGTAGTTGGCTGTCTTACACTGACAGTAGTTGTCTGTCTTACACTGACAGCAGGTGTCTGTAATACACGGACAGTAGTTGTCTGTCTTACACCGACAGTAGTTGTCTGTAATACACTGACAGTAGTTGTCTGTTTTACACTGACAGTAGTTTTCTGTCTTACACTGACAGTAGTTGTCTGTAATACATTGACAGTAGTTGTCTGTCTTACACTGACAGTAGTTGTCTGTAATATACTGACAGTATGTGTCTGTAATACACTGACAGTAGTTGTCTGTTATACACTGACAGTAGTTGTCTGTAATACATAGACAGTAGTTGTATGTAATACATTGATAGTAGTTGTATGTAATACACTGACAGTAGTTGTCTGTAATACATTGACAGTAGTTGTCTGTAATACACTGACAGTAGTTGTCTGTAATACATAGACAGTAGTTGTATGTAATACATTGATAGTAGTTGTATGTAATACACTGACAGTAGTTGTCTGTAATACACTGACAATATGTGTCTGTAATACACTGACAGTAGTTGTCTGTAATACACTGACAGTATGTGTCTGTAATACACTGACAGTAGTTGTCTGTAATACACTGACAGTAGTTGTCTGTAATACACTGACAGTATGTGTCTGTAATACACTGACAGTAGTTGTCTGTAATACACTGACAGTAGTTGTTTATCTTACATCTTTATTATCATTGTCATTCTCCCAATGCGAGTTATTGTCTGTATTATTGGGGTGGGTTTGAAGATGGGGCAGGCGAGCCGTGGAGGGAGGTATTTATATATAATATTCAAATCTTCTATTAACAAACGCGCATTTTCGACCTAAAGTTCAAAAACATGTAGTTGTATTCCTTTCTTTACATACTCCATCACCCTCTTACTAGGATACTGTGGATGTGGTATATAATGTATAACCGTTAGGACAAATTATCACTTACAAGTAATTCTACATTCATAAACTGTTTAGTAAATGGAAACGCATACTTCATTGTTGTTAAAGTCGCTTTTGGAATATAGTTATGCAAATACCCTTCTCGTGTCCTTTACATTTATATTTTGTGTTTTGTACAATTGCATTTATATCTTTAGCGTCAAACTGAATACGTATTCATATGTCAGTCTGAGATGATTTGATTGATGTAAACCAGTCGTCTAGTATATAATACAATAGCATTAACGTCTGTATAGAGTTTTCCTCATACCCTGATCTATGTTCTTGTTAAAGATTAAAGCCAAAATGTGTTTATTTTACTATTAATGTATACGTCTACAGTCAAATGTGCATTAAATCACAGACAGATAGACAGACAGACAGACAGACGGACGGACGGACGGACGGACGGACGGACAGACGGCAGAGGCTATGCTCAATTTAGGTTTCAATCGTGTGGCCGTCATAGTTTGCAGGTATATTGGCAAGGATGAGCAAATGAACCCAATACACTTTGGGGTCAATTGTGTTAAAGGTTAAGGTCGTCATGATCCTGATCATGACAAAACATATCCGCACAATTACTCTTCGAACTATGTAGTCAGATTCCTCAAACTTCATAGAGAATGAGACATCTTTCTTTTGAGTTCAGTAGGTCCAAGGTAAAATTCACCATGACCCTATACTGATTTATCTTTCCCGTAGTATGATAACTCTTTTACCTCTGCCACAGGCAGACTCGCTTCCATGAGTGGATGAGGTTTATTTACGTTGGGGTCACTAGGTAAAAAACCAAGGTCACCCAGACTCGAACAAGAAAAAACGTGTCCGCATGATTACTATTTTACAACTGATTGGCAAGTCATTGTTTTATCGGGGCTCTCGTGGTAACTGGATCCTGTAGATAATCAGCGTCTGTACTGCTTAGATTATACTTCAGAATGTTCACAAATAAGTGATCTAAGCAATACACATTAGTCACTCACATTCGAGACTTATAACTGAGTAGCCACTGACGCTAATTTCAGAGTTTAATGTTTAGTTTAAACTTATTTATTTTACATCGATTGTAAGGAAAGCTCTCTCAACTTATTTTAATACTCTCGATGTCTTTATGTCTGTAGAAAAAGTACTAAGCAAATGCAGGCAGTGTCTTGCTCAGGGACACAACACATATGGTCATGGCGGGGATCGATCCAGCGTCAAATGCTCTACCACTAAATGAGCTCCACTCAATTGCTGTGGACGTTGTTCGCCACCACTGTAATAATCCTGTTATAGCAGCATTCTTCTGCTAATTATCAGTTAATTATCAGAAAAACGTTCCAGCTGTACTTTTAAACTAAACATATATATTTAAAATGATATGATACAGAAGGCAGAATCAGGTGTCCGTCTTTTTATAAAACTCGTAATGTCAGCTGTAAATATGTTTATACAATAATTGATTGAAAGGGGACACACGACAATCTTGATTTTTAAAAAAAAATCACGGCGTCCCGTTACGTTTTCTACTTGACTTACATTTGTTCAATCATTAATATTAATTATCAGAATAGTTTTCTTTTTCCCTCAGGGCATTTGAGCAATGAACATAGGCTAACTTCATTGCTCCTGAATTTTGTCAAATAATTATCTTCAAATGACAAATTAGTGAATCTTTTAGTGACACAGTTGTAGATAAAGGACTACTAGAGATTCTGTGAAAAAAAGTGGCTGAATATTCACAGGACTTTTGGAAATATTTGTGAAAAACTGTTTTTGGACATATTTTTCTACATATTTCTACCTGGATTTCACCTGGATCTTACCTAGATTTATGTGAGCTGGCTTTTTTTTAGATCACCCCAAACAGTTGCACAGCTTTTCTGGGCAGTTAAGAGATTAGTAACAATAGGATTAAAATGTCTACACATAATTCAACAACAAGTAGAGCCTCAGGCACAAAGACTGGATCAAAGCACAGTCAGCCAACAGTGAAAAGACCTCATACTGAGGTAGCAAACTGCAGTGCTGAGGAATTTCAGTTATTGACTCATCAAATGGATACCCTTAATGAGAACATGACTGAAGTAAGGGATCAGCTCAAACATCTGATGAAAAAAGAAGACACTGAACACTTGATAACAGCAACTGTTTCAAAAATTGTGTCACAATTTGAAAAAACAATAACTGAAAAAATGGAATTAATCCTGAAAGACAAAACATCAGAGCTATCGGATCAGATCATGGCTCTTGAGTTTGAAAATAGCCAGTTAAAAGTCAAATGTGATAGCTATCAGGATAAAGTAAAAACAATGAAGGATGATATTAACACCAGTATGACATTGGCCCGTGACGCAATGAAAAAAGCCAATTACAATGAACAATTCTCAAGAAAAAACAATTTTAAAATTATGGGCGTGAGAGAAGAACCGCACGAAACTGAAGAATTGTTACAGACAAAAGTGTTTGACATCTTAAGTAGCCAAAATATAACGTTGACACCACACAAAGTCATGGCTATACATCGAATTCCAGGCAAGGCGGGGCAGGCTAAACCAGTTCTCATGAAACTGATTAACAATAACGCCAAGGCAGTAGTCATGAGAAAACGCAAACCATTGAAGGAGGCAGGATACCGACTGGTGGACGATGTGACCAAGCTTAATACTGGACTTATCAGCAGACTGACGCTACACCAGGACATCGAGAGCGCATGGTTCTTCAATGGGTCCGTGTTTGGGAAGACAAAGGCAGGCAGACGTCATAAGTTTGACATTTATGACAACATTAACTCTGTAATCACAGAACCTATGGAATAAAACTGGTGTCTGTTCTTACCCGACATTTTTTTCTGCTAATTGGACATAATCGTAAATAACCTATTGGAATACTGTGTATTTTATACTGTTTTTTGTTTTTTTCTTGGACAATGCGATGTGGATTAATGTGGCATATGTGTAGGACTATGGACAAATTGTGAAATAACTTTTAAGATACTTTTAGAGACATACATTTTACCGGTGAATTATGGCAGATTGACAATTGCCTTAAAATCATAAACTTGTGGCATCCTTTATATATATATATTATTATTTTTTTCTCATATATTTTCATTGTGTGGACGGGACGGATAAATGGGTGAGTGATACTTCCTATTATCATATTTTTGGTTGTTGTGTTTTTTTTGCGTTTATATATATAGATATGGGTTCATTCGCTAAAAATATACCTTTAAAAAAGATAATTTATTTTGACATATTATAATTTATTTTTGACATATTATGATATGCTATTATGATATACGGAAAGACAAATTATATTCTATAAGTCTTTTTTTTAATTTTTTCCGGATGGACTATACCCGTTTTCTGTTCCATCTATTTTTGTCTTAAACAATTTAGAACCAGTAAAAGCCCTTTTTATAGTAAGATTGCAAAGGAATTTTTTTTTTTTGACAAATTTCAGTTGTTGTTTCTTATAAAACTTGTGATTCTCTTATTTTTTATTTATTTTTTACAAACAAGCACCCCACCCCCACCCCTTGCAGCATGCATTCTGTTAACTGGCCAGTTCAGGATATGTTCTTATTGATATGGCAGTCATGGTTATCTCCCTTCCCACTTATGTATTATGAATGATATAAAAATATTATCGCTAAATTGCCGTGGCTTAAATGGTAATCAAAAACGAGTTGATGTTTTTAAGTTTTTAAAAGATAAACAATACCATATATACTGCCTACAGGATACTCATTTTACAGAAGATCAACAGAAGTTTATATATTCACAATGGAATAATAGCAATTGTTATTTTAGTTTTGCCAAATCAAATTCCAGAGGAGTAGCAATTTTATTTAGTAAAAAGGTAGAATATAAAGTGCATAATGAACTAAAAGATGAAGACGGTAATTTTTTAGCCCTAGATATAACACTCGAATCAAAACGTTTTACACTAGTTTCATTATATGGACCAAATAAGGACCAACCTGATTTTTATGAAAATATTTTTAAAATAGTTGAAGATATTGGGAACGATACTTATCTGATATGTGGGGACTTTAATCTTGTTCAGAACCCCCAGTTGGACTATTACAATTACAAAACAACTAATAATAAAAAGGCTAGAGATACTCTTTTACAAATTATGAATGAAAAACAGCTTTATGACCCATATAGAGAAAATAACCCACAGATAAAGAAATTCACATGGCGACGTACAAAACCCTTGCAACAAGCTCGACTAGATTTTTTTCTTGTCACGGAAGATCTATTACCTCATATTCGAAAAACTGAAATTGAAACAAGCTATAAATCCGATCATTCAATTGTGGGTCTTAGCCTTAATCTTAACAATATAGAGCATGGTAAAGGACTATGGAAATTTAACAACTCATTACTTACTGACATTGATTATTTAAATATGATAAATGCAAAAATTGAGGAAATAAAAAAACAATATTCTGTACTTGTATATAACAATGACAACCTAAGTAGTGTTCCTAATAAGGAAATTCAATTTGAAATAAATGATCAACTTTTTTTAGAGACTCTTCTTATGGAAATAAGGGGACAAACAATATCATATAGTAGTTACAAGAAAAAAACAAGAGACAAAAGAGAAATAGATATAATGTATAACATAAATAATTTGGAAAATTCACTAAGTGATCATAATATAGAAGAATTAGATAATTTAAAGACAGAGTTAAGTAATATAAGGAAAGAGAAGTTCAAAGGAAATATGTTAAGAGCTAGGGCCAAATGGGTGGAAGATGGGGAAAAACCTACAAATTTCTTCTGCAGTTTAGAAAAAAACAACTTTTTAAATAAAACTGTGTCCAATATTGAAAAGGAAAATGGCGAAAAAATATATAAACAAGATGAAATTTTAATAGAAACACAAAAATATTATCAAAAATTATACTTAAACAATGATAATAATCTCGAGGATATCAACTTGATAGAGGAACTAAATACAGTAAACACTCCACAATTATCCTGTGTAGAATCTGAAAATTTAGAAGGTAAAATCACATTTACAGAGGCATCAGAAACATTAAGAAATATGATAAATGACCGTAGTCCTGGGAGTGATGGATATTCGGCAAATTTTTTTAAAGTCTTTTGGAAAAAAATAGGACATTTTGTTGTAAGATCAATAAATTGTGGCTCTGATAGTGGCCTTATGTCAATAACACAAAGACAAGGCATTATAACCTGCATCCCTAAAGAAAATAAACCTCGACAATTCCTAAAAAATTGGCGCCCTATTACTTTATTAAATACTGTATATAAAATAGCATCAGGCTCTATAGCAAACCGAATTAAATCAGTACTATGTAAATTAATTGATAATGAGCAAACTGGATTTATAAAAGGGAGATACATGGGAGAAAATACAAGATTACTTTATGATATAATGCAATTGGTAGAAGAAAAAAATATACCAGGACTCATCCTTCTGGTAGATTTTGAAAAAGCCTTCGACACCTTATCTTGGAACTTTATCTCAAAGGCTTTACAATTTTTCAAATTTGGTCCATCAATACAAAATTGGATAAAAACTTTTTATAACGACGCACAATCTATGGTACAACAAAATGGTTTTTTATCTTCAACCCTCAATATTGGCCGCGGTTGCCGTCAAGGCGATCCCTTATCACCTTATATTTTTATCCTCTGTACACAAATATTGACAATAAAGTTAAAAAATAATATAAAAATAAAAGGCATAAAAATAGGAAATACAGAGTACAAACTGTCTCAATTTGCTGATGATACTTCGATACTACTGGACGGATCCGATACATCGTTAAACCAAACATTAAATGAATTAGAGCAATTTACCAAATATTCTGGGCTGAAAGTTAATTTTGAAAAAACTGAAGTTATTTGGATAGGTTCAATGAAATATAGTACAAAGTCGATAAAAACAAAATGGAAACTTTCATGGGGTACAACTTCTTTTAAATTATTAGGTTTAAACTTCAATGTTGACCTTGAAAAAATGATGGATTTGAATTATAAGCAAAAGATTGAAAAGTTAAAGAAATCGATAATACACTGGAAAAAACGTCAATTAACACCACTGGGGAGAATTACTGTTATTAAAACATTGTTAATACCAGCTTTTAACCACCTTTTCATATCCCTTCCTAACCCAGATATTAATACTGTAAAAGAGATTAACAATATCCTATATGATTTCCTGTGGCAAGGACATGCAAAAATTAAAAGTACAGTTATTGTCAAACAGTACTCAGAGGGAGGATTAAATATGGTAAATCTTCAATCCTTTATAACAGGACTTAAAATAACATGGATTAGAAGAATGATAATAAGTGATGGTACTTGGCAAAACCTATGTGACTGCTATTTTGATAAAATTAAACTGTATTCATGTGGGAAACACTATCCAGAAAAAAGGGCATCATCAATTAAAAATAACTTTTGGAAAGATGTTTTAAAATCATATGTTGAAATGATAAATAAATGTAACATAAACTCATTTGAAGATTTTCTTAAAATGCCGCTTTTCTATAACCACAATATTTTATTAGGCAAGCAAAGTGTTTTTATGGCATCCTGGTTTAGCAAGGGAATACGGTATGTTAACGATATAGTGAATGATAATGGAAAGTTGCTTTCAATTGATGATTTTAAAGAAAAATTCAATATTAAAGTAAATTTCTTGCATCACCAAGGTATGTGTATTGCAATTAAAAATTATCAGAATAAAAATGTCAACATTGAAGTGAAAACAACAAAATGTATTGCCCCCTTTACACCAATATATTTAAGTAACATTACAAAACAGTGCAAAGGAGCAAGTCATTTTTACAAAATCTTAAATTATAACTCAGACAAACCAACCAGCCAGAAAAAATGGAATGACATTTATAATATGAATGAACATGAATGGGGCATTGTCTACAGTTTACCATTTGAAACAACAAAAGATACATATCTACAATGGCTTCAAACAAGAATACTCCATAGAATCTTGGCAACAAATTCTTACCTAACAAAAATAAAGATAAAAAACAATGCTCTATGCACCTTCTGTAACAGAGAAACTGAAACCATTGTACATATTTTCTGGGAATGTCAAGAAACACAAAATATAATCTTTGAAATCAACAAATTACTAAAAATAAAACATGTACGTATAGACTTGAATGAAACAACTTTGATTTTTGGTGTCAAAAACTTTCAGTCCTGTGAAAAAAACATCTTCATACTGGAATTAAAGCGATATATATACAGAAACAGATGTCTAGGGAAAAAATTATCATTTGATAACTTACAGAAAAGCTTAACATTTATGTATGAAATTAATCAAAAAATAGCTCTTAAGAACAATGATCTGAACATGTTTGAGGAACACTGGTCAATGGTCAGACATTTTTGTATTATTTAAATTACAGAGAGGATAATGCAAATTATGGAGATTTTTTACTTGAGAACTGTCCATACTTCAAAAAATTGTTAACCTCATATTTTTACCTGGTCAAACTTTACACATGCGTGCACCCTCCCCCCACCCCGCCCCCACAACCCCCCCCTTTTTTTTCTCTCTCATGATATGGGAAGCTATCATGTGGAAGTACACATTTTTTTCTCTATATTAGAGAGAGTTAACAAACCAAAATAACTCAAGTGATTTATTATCTTCTTTTTAAATATAAAGTAAACTAGATAAGGTAGATTTCAACATATTATAAGACAGTAACCTATATAATTTATATTTGTAAAGTGTGCGGTGGGATGGTTCCTCGACCCACAACACACTCATCGACGGGGAAAATAAATGGGCTTACCATTATTGGTAGCTGAAAAAAAAAAAAAAAAAAAAAAAAAAAAAAAAAAGAATAGTTTTCAAGCAAATAGGTTTTTGCATAGTATTGACTATTGATTATAATGCACCAATAATACATTAAAACCTAGGGTAAAATAAGACGAAATCAACGAAACTCAACATCTTATTTATTTATTTGCAAGCAGGTTTAAAGGCAGAATGATGATATATAAAAAATAAATCGAGACGCTGATTTCAATGCTTAATAAACAATTCAAAATTAAAATTTAAAGCAATGTATGCCATCGTACCATACGTCATTGTATATTAAAACACAGTATATGTTCATGTACATGAACAGTGTATGGCTATGCACATGAACAGTGTACGTCTATGCAAAGGAACAAAACATTATGTACAATTCTCATAAGCAAGAGATATATGCAGTGACGACACAATATAGTTACTAAAGAGGGGTTATTGGGTCCCTTTTTTTAGAAAAAGTTCAATTGAAAATCCTGCCATCTAGGCAATTTCTTTTGTGGATAATCATATCAATTTGCATTTGTTCAATCAATAAGAATAATCAAAATATATTATTATACCTCACGTTTACACTCCTGTATAAATTGCCCATACCCTTAGCGTGAAGCAATTTTTTACTATTACACGATTGTGACATCACGGGAAGTATAAAAATAGGTTTTGGGTTTTTCCAATAACGACACGCTTTGGTAATTGGAAATCGGTGGACGCTTATTAAAATACAGTTAAAGTTATGTCAATCGTAATACGTTTGGTTTACCAAACGACAAGATTTGCTACTTTAAATCAAAATTGGTATAAAAATTCAAATTAAAAAAAAAAGATTGCGTTTTTTCACCCTCGTATATTTAAATTTTTAATCAAAACATTTGTTCGCTATAATAAAATAAATATTGCATCTAAGTGAGGTTGACAGTGGATATTGTCTTCGTCTCGGTTGACATTATTTTCCTCAGGTTGACAATATCCACTGTCATCCTCACTGGGATGCAATATTTATATATTACTAACTGGCGATATTATTACACCGAGAATATATTTAAACCTATGGTAGAGTTAAACCTATGGTAAAATAAGAAGACAAAAATTAAAACTCTAAACTTTTATTTAATTACATGCAAGCAGGTTTAAAGTCAAAATAATACTGGTTTAATTGATCGGGACGCTAATTTCAATACTTGATAACAACTTCAAGATTGCCGTGTGTCACTTTAAAGTTCATTTCACCAAGGCCTTGTTCATATGAGTCATTATGTATTTTTGGCGTGTTTCATGACAACGTTATCTGTTAAACTGATATTGGGTACGTTCAGGGTTCTCCCCATCGGTTACCGAAAGCACTCTCGGTAACCATTCTTTCGGTAACGGTCGGTATCCATCGGTTACCGTCGTTAGCCGTTGGTTCGCAGGTAGGTAGAACGTTGGTAACCACTCTTCCCGCGACTCTACACTTGAGGTAGTATCGGTGGTCATTGGTAACCCGTGGTTGCCAGTGGAATAACCCTGAACGCACCCGTTGATGACTGTCATATTATGTCGCATAACTGCCACGCAACACAACCTCGTTCTCGTTCAAGTTTGCATATTTATTAGACCGGTATAAAACGACGTAAACATTACGAATCTGCGCAGTTAATACAAATGTTTGTATCTTCCACGTTATGTTTGATTAGTAAATATATTATATATCCAACACTGTGTTCCTATTTAAAAGGATTTATTAACAGATAAGTGTAAATTCTTTTTAAGAAGACAACATTTTCAATATTCTATACCTCATCAACAAGCGAATTTGCTTAAAGATGTTAGTGTTTATTGAGGAAGGATTTATCAACACGTATTTGTGCTTAAATATATTTCAAAATTCTATTCTTATTGACAAAGGATTTATCAATAGGTAAGTGTGCCTTTTTAGCTCGACTATTCGAAGAATAAGAGAGCTTATGTAATCACCACGGGGTCGGGGTCGGCGTCGGCGTCGGCGTCGGCGTTGGTGTCGGCGTCGGCTACGGCGTCCCACATCAAGGTTTGCGTGTAAGCTGTGTTTACAAGTCTATATCTCTTACATTTCTTATCCTAGCACAACCAAATTTGGCCATTAGCTTCCTTATAGCATTATCATAAGGGCTGCTTCAGTAATTTTGGTTCCTGTAACCCCTGGGCTCCCATGGAACCCAAATTCTGATGGCTCTTAAAATATGTCTGTTTCATATCAAATTTTGCGTGTAAGCTGTGTTTACAGGTCTTATATCTCTTACATTTCTTGTCCTAGATGAACTAAATTTTGAAATGGGTTTTCTTATAGTATGTTGTAAAGGGTTGGATAAGTAATTTTGTCTTCTGCAAACTCTGGGCTCCCATGGAACCCAAATTGTTATGGCCATAAAATGTGCAATACAGGCAGATCTAGGTTTGCTCCCCCTCCCCCGCACCCCACACAACCCACTCCCGCCTCTCACCCCGCTCCCCACGACCCCACCCCTACTTGAAACTTTTTTTTTTTTACATATTTCTGTGTTGCTTTTGTTAATTCTAACACATATATGTTGCCCCCTCCCCGCCCCTCCCCCGCACCCCCAACCTCTCACCTCCCCCACTTGAATTTTTTATTTGTTTTTTTACATATTTCTTTGTTTTTTTAGTCAATTCTTACACATATATGTTTCCCCTCCCCAACCCGGCCCCTAACCCACCCCTACCCTGTCACCCCCGCTCCCCACCACCCCACTCCTACTTGAAACTTTTTTTTTTACATATTTCTGTGTTGCTTTTGTCAATTCTTACACATATATGTTGCCCCCTCCCCGCCTCCTCCCCCGCACCCCCAACCTCTCCCCTACCCCCACTTGAACTTTTTTTTTTTTTACATATTTCTTTGTTGTTTTAGTCAATTCTTACACATATATGTTGCACCTCCCCCCACCCGGCAACCCACCCACCCCACCCCTGTCACCCCCGCTCCCCACCACCCCACTCCTACTTGAAACTTGTTTTTACATATTTCTGTGTTGCTTTTGTCAATTCTTAAACATGTAGCCCCCTTCCCCCCTGTCCCCCCTCCCCCCACCACTTGATTTTTTTTTTACGTATTTCTTTTTTGTTTTAATCAATTCTTACACATATACTGTGCCCCCTCCCCACCCCCAACATCCCACTCCTGCCTTTCACCCCCGCTCCCCACCCCCACCACCCCACTTGCAAATCTATATATATATATTTTTATACATATTTCTTTGTTGTTTTAGTCAATTCTTACACATATATGTTGCCCCCTCCCCTCCCTCCAACAACCCACTCCCGCCTCTCACCCCCGCTCCACCCCCACGCACTTGAAAATTTATATATATTTTTTTTTTCATATTTCTTTGTTGTTTTAGTCAATTCTCAACCAACTCCCGCCTCTCACCGCCGCTTCCCCACACCCCACCCCCACTGGATTTTTTTTTTTACGTATTTGTTGTTTTAATCAATTCTTACACATATATTGTGCCCCCTCCCCACCCCCCACATCCCACTCCTGCCTTTCACCCCCGCTCCACACCCCCCACCACCCCACTTGAAAATCTATATATATTTTTTTTATACATATTTCTTTGTTGTTTTAGTCAATTCTTACACATATATGTTGCCCCCTCCCCTCCCTCCCACAACCCACTCCCGCCTCTCACCCCCGCTCCACCCCAACGCACTTGAAAATCTATATATATATTTTTATACATATTTCTTTGTTGTTTTAGTCAATTCTCAACCCATTCCTGCCTCTCACCGCCGCTCCCCCACACACCACCCCAACTGGATTTTTTTTTTACATATTTGTTGTTTTAGTCAATTCTTACACATATATGTTGTCCCCCCAACTCCCCAACCCACTCTCGCCCCTCATCCCTGCTTCCCCCATAACACCCCACTTGAAACTCTTATTATTTACTTTTTTTACATATTTCTGTGTTGCTTTTGTCAATTCTTAAACATGTTGCCCCTTCCCCCCTGTCCCCACTCCCCCCACCACTTGACATATTTTTTTACGTATTTCTTTTTTGTTTTTGTCAATTCTTACAGATATATTGTGCCCCTCCCCCCACATCCCACTCCTGCCTTTTACCACCGCTCCCCACCCTCCACCACCCCACTTGAAAATCTATATATATTTTTTTTATACATATTTCTTTGTTGTTTTAGTCAATTCTTACACATATATGTTGCCCCCTCCCCTCCCTCCAACAACCCACTCCCGCCTCTCACCCCCGCTCCACCCCCACGCACTTGAAAATTTATATATATTTTTTTTTTCATATTTCTTTGTTGTTTTAGTCAATTCTCAACCAACTCCCGCCTCTCACCGCCGCTTCCCCACACCCCACCCCCACTGGATTTTTTTTTTTACGTATTTGTTGTTTTAATCAATTCTTACACATATATTGTGCCCCCTCCCCACCCCCCACATCCCACTCCTGCCTTTCACCCCCGCTCCACACCCCCCACCACCCCACTTGAAAATCTATATATATTTTTTTTATACATATTTCTTTGTTGTTTTAGTCAATTCTTACACATATATGTTGCCCCCTCCCCTCCCTCCCACAACCCACTCCCGCCTCTCACCCCCGCTCCACCCCAACGCACTTGAAAATCTATATATATATTTTTTTACATATTTCTTTGTTGTTTTAGTCAATTCTCAACCCCCTCCTGCCTCTCACCGCCGCTTCCCCACACACCACCCCTACTGGATTTTTTTTTTTTACATATTTGTTGTTTTAGTCAATTCTTACACATATATGTTGTCCCCCCACTCCCCAACCCACTCTCGCCCCTCATCCCTGCTTTCCCCAAAACACCCCCACTTGAAACTCTTATTATTTACTTTTTTTACATATTTCTTGTCAATCTTAAACATGTTGCCCCCTTCCCCCTGCTGTCCCCCCTCCCCCCACCACTTAATTTTTTTTTTTTACGTATTTCTTTTGTGTTTTAGTCAATTCTTACGGATATATTGTGCCCCTCCCCCCACATCCCACTCCTGCCTTTCACCCCCGCTCCCCACCCCCCACCACCCCACTTGAAATTTATATATATTTTTTTTATACATATTTCTTTGTGTTTTAGTCAATTCTTACACATATATGTTTGCCCCCTCCCTCCCACAACCCATTCCCGCCACTCACCCCCCGCTCCACCCCCACGCACTTGAAAATTTATATAATTTTTTTTTACATATTTCTTTGTTGTTTTAGTCAATCCTCAACCCACTCGCGGCCTCTCACCCGCCGCTCCCCCACACCACACCCCCACTGGATTATTTTTTTTACATATTTGTTGTTTTAGTCAATTCTTACACATATATGTTGTCCCCCCCACCCCCAACCCACTCTCGCCCCTCATCCCCGCTTCTCACCGCCGCTCCCCCACACCCCAATCCACTGGATTTTTTTATTTTCATTTTTTTACATATTTGTGTTTTAGTCAATTATTAAACATATATGTTGTCCCAACCCCCCACCCCACCCCAACCACTCTCGCCCCTCAACTTCGCTTCCCCACAACACCCCCACTTGAAACTCTTATTATTATTATTTTTTACATATTTCTGTGTTGCTTTTGTCAATTCTTAACATGTTGCCCCCTTCCACCCTGTCCCCCACCCTCCCCCACCCCACCCACTAGAAACTTTATCTCTTTTTTTAACGTATTTCTTTGTTGTTTTAGTCAATTCTTACACATATACTGTGCCCCCTCCCCACCCCCCCACATCCCACTCCTGCCTTTCACCCCCGCTCACCCACCCCCCACCACCCCACTTGCAAATCTATATATATATATTTTTATACATATTTCTTTGTTGTTTTAGTCAATTCTTACCATATATGTTGCCCCCCTCCCCTCCTCTCCACAACCCACTCCCGCTTCTCACCCCCGCTCCCCCCCACGCACTTGAAAATCTATATATATATTTTTTTACATATTTCTTTGTTGTTTTAGTCAATTCTCAACCCACTCCCGCCTCTCACCACCGCTCCCACCCCACTGAATTTCTTTTATTTTTATTTTTATTACATATTTGTTGTTTTAGTCAATTCTTACACTTATATAGTTGTCCCCCCCCCCCCCCCCCCCCCCCCCCCCCCCACACACACACAAACACACCCAACCCACCTCTCGCCTCTCATCACGCTTCCCCACCACACCCCCACTTGAAACTCTTATTATTATTATTTTTTACATATTTCTGTGTTGCTTTTGTCAATTCTTAAAGGAATCTAGCGACACAGCCAAATATCTTTAGTTTTGAGAGTTCTGAAATACTTGAATAAGGGTGGAATAATTATCAAAATCGGATGACAAACAAAGAAGATTGATCATTTGAAGTTTCTGTTGAAACGGATATGGAAGCGGCCATTTTGAGAGCTATGACATTTAGGTTCTAAATAACAATATATGGAATATTTATAATTATGAAAATTTAATGATTTATAGGGAAAAAATGACCGCACTGTTTGAAAAATATGTAATACTTAACGGCAATACTTTATATGACCAGTAAAAAAAATCATTCATTTGCAGTGATTTTCTTTGTTTTAAATGATATTTATCAATATTCCATATATGGTAATATGGAACTATGATGTCATAGTTCTAAAAATGGCGGCTCCCATATTCGTTTTAGAACAACCTTTCTATGGTCATATATTTTTTGTTTATCATCCGATTTTGATAATTCTTTCACCTTTTTCAAGATTTTCAGAACTCTCAATAACAGAGCTTGTTTGGCTGTGTCGCTATATTCCCTTTAAACATGTTGCCCCCTTTCCCCCTGTCCCCCTCACTTGAAACTTTTTTTTACGTATTTCTTTGTTGTTTTAGTCAATTCTTACGCATATATGTTGTCCCCCCCACCCCCCAACCCCCACCCCCAACCCACTCTCGCCCCTCATCCCCGCTTCCCCCACCACACCCCCACTTAAAACTCTTATTATTATTTTTTTTTACATATTTCTGTGTTGCTTTTGTCAATTCTTAAACATGTTGCCCCCTTCCCCCCATTCCCCCCCGCCCCCACCACCACACCACACACTGGAAACCAGATTTTTTTTGATTTTTCTTTGACATATTTCTGTGTTTTTTGGTCAGTTCTTACACATATGTTGCAATGCTCCCACCCACCCCCTGTTTCTCTCCTCGGCCCCCCCCCCGACACACACACGCACACACAAACACACGCTCAATTTTTTTTTTTTTATTAATTTTTTTTTAAATATTTCTGTGTTGTTTTGATCAATTCTAACATATAGCTATCTTGCCCCCCTTCCCCCCACCCCCACCCCCAATCTAATTTTTTTTATTTTGTTTTACTATATTTCTGTGTTGTTTTGGTCAATACTTACACATATATGTTTCCCTCCCCACCCCCGCCTCTACCACATCCCCATTTAAACTCAATTTTTTTTTTTTTACATATTTCTCTGTTGTTTTGGTGAATTCTTATATAGCTTCTTATACATATATGTTGCCCTCACCACCCCCACTCACCCCCACCAACCACCCCCGCCTCTCTCCCACCCCCATCCCACACCCCACTCAAAACTCGGAATTTTTTATTTTATTTTATTGTTTTACATATTTCTGGGTAGTTTTGGTCAATTCTTACACATAGTTATGTTGTGCTCCCAACCCCAAGAGTCATGCATATGGTAATACATATCAATATATATCGTTTGTTTAAATAATATTATTAAAACTCTATACTCATAACTAATTGAGCCTGATAGAAAAATATTCAGTAACACTACATGTATTGCGTGATGTATATATTTTTGTTCTATATATGTCATATAGGTTGACTTTCGTCTATGTTAACTTTTGAATTTGTATTGTATGTTATAATTATATGTATATGCTCTCCTACATCTTAGAGGAAAATAAAGAATCTATAGCTATAAATTTATTATTCTCTGAAAAATCGAATAGTCGAGCTGCGCTGTTCTCCGACAGCTCTTGTTTGTTGATAGGTGTTTCTTTACCGTGTGAGTGTTAGTTCGATGAAAATGTTACGTGATAAGCGCGTTTGTAGTCGCGATATTCAAGACTATCTCGCCTCTAAACGCTGCGGGTTCCAATCCCACTGGGAGCTCGACTTGTCAAGTGAGAAAGCGTCGGACGGCGGGAGGTATACTGCATTGGTTTTACCCAGGGAAAATGTGGTAGTCTGCCTCTATCCCAGAAACAAAAAATTCAACCATCATATATGGCCTAACATGTGCTAAAATGATGTTAAGGTATATCCAACATGGCTTCCATGTAAAAATGAAAAGAATGACCCTGAAAACTCGAATGTTGTTTCAGGTATTAAAGGGTTGAAATACTATCTTTAGTTATATAAAACCATAAATATGAATGTTTTCATATTATAGCATTGGATTTAGAATGAAAAAAACATTTAGAATTTGTTGTACACTGACCTTGAAAATAGGAAATTTTTATGCGAGCAAGTCAGTTTTCCGTTTCCGCAAATTAAAAAAAGAAATCGCTGAAAGTGTTCATTAAAGTTCCATGTAGGGCGAAGACTGTGTAAATTTTGTGTATTTACTGCCACATGTACACAGAAAGTCTAAATTTCTAAAAGTCTATATAATCCCCATGTATCAAATGGAATAATTACACAGGTAAACACATGTACATTTTATCAGGTGAGATAAGCATGATAAGCATGATAAGTAGGTCCTGTAATCAGGTATGGTGTACCGTCACTGTCTTGTCACCATTGTGTGTATTGTTAGGTGTTAAATTGTTAAATGATTGTTATTTAAAAAAAGTAAATAAGCACTACATAAATAATAGAGTTATTAAAGTATAATGTAAGATAGAAATTCCAACCCATATACATGAAAACGTTAACTGAAACTAAATATTAAAGTATTGGAAGAAACAAATTTAAATCAGTTTTAAATTGTTAGAATTATTTTTTTAAAGAAAGCTACGTTTTGGCAAAGGTTACCTATACTAAGGGTTTATGGCCAAGCATATTTGTAAAAATGTGGGTGGGGTACCGAAATTTCAGTTTAACATGAAAGACACAATTTTGGATGTGAGCTTGGTAACTGTATGATACCATGTGTACATAGAGTAGATTTTGCCATTCAGATATACATAACATAAATTAATGACTTAGTTACACTTACTTTAATTTTCACTTCTTTGGTGCAGTCAAAGACATACAAAGGGCAACGATTATCTGAAAAGAAATAGTTCTTTATATAGTGCATTTATGCATTTAGACAGTACACTAATTATATTTTACTATTGCCAGACATTAAATTCACAAATGACCAAATAAATAACAAACCACATTGAAAAAAAGTCATAAATATACCTATCATGCCATTTCAAAAAATAGTTCCTTATATACATATGAAACATGTGTGGTGTACAATAAAGTCCTTTGGTTTTAGCACAATGTGAATGTGAATAACTGATATGAAAGAAAAACTATTATATAATTAAAACAATTTTTAATGCTACTACTGACCTACACTTGGATTGCGTAGTTTGATTGCTATTGTACATTTTGAGACTGTGCTTGGGATTTCAGTTTCACATACTTGTGACTGGATGTTACTAAATTAGTGATAATTGGAGACAACACAACAATGCATAACCACAACATGTAACCAGCAATTTTATGAATGCACTGGGATATGTAATTGAAATTGATCCGTGTAAGAATATGTTATGACTATTAAAGTGTAATATAAGCATGTTTTTTAACTTTAACACGACCATTCAACATTTGGTACATTCAAATATGTACATATACTGTCAATAAAACATCTAATATGAACTTTAGGCACAGCCTAAGACCGAGCAGAGCTCTTAGTCTTAAAATTAATACTTACACGGTATCGGGTCGCATTTTACTCTTAATAATTATTCTATATCGTTGTTGTTATTAGTATTGTTAAATGACTTACCTATCTTGAGTTTCTTGTCAATGACAGCATATCAAATCATGAAATATTTCTGAATTCTATAAGAAATGGTAGAACGGGGGTCATCCGCCAAGTTGTCACTATTGTCTATATGTGTAATAATGACACCCCTGTTGGATGGACATTGGCTGATTGAAGTTTCATTGAAATGGTCCGAGAAATAAACCTACATGTTTTTTTACCAAAACTATTGAAAATGTAGATGTATCACATAAACAGTCAACTTAAAAAACACCGAAACATAAATTATACGTAAATGAACTGACTATTCATAGTTTTGATAAAGCGTCATCAAAATCAGCTTACCAAGCAATGGCCAAGACATTTGAAAGTTAAGTGGATAAAGGTTTAAAAAAAATCATGCTCCTTGAAAGTAATAAATAGCCCTCAATAAAAGTAATAGCAGTATTTATGACATAGGAGTATATTTTAGATTTTTGTAATAAATGGTACTAATTAAGAATCCCCTTGATGTACCATCGCTATAAATCAACTCTAAATTGATATTAATTGAACTACGGTACTAATTTTGTGTTTAATAGTGTTTCTGACATCATAATACAGGGTAAATTCCCTATGTGGCAGAAGCGAAAACATAAGCTCTTACCTCATTTTTAACACCATATATATGTTATATATATCCGGTATTAGGTACAAACACACTGTGTAACAAACGATCTTACTGAAAAAAATGCAACTATGCCACGTGTTTATGCACAGAAATTAATAAGCCTAAAAATAATGTAAAGATATAAAATACTTTTCAGTATTTATTAAAAGAAACAGAAACAAGAAATGTCACAGTAAGTGACAAATGCCCCCGAATAGACCTTTAAGTGTGACCTTGACCTTAGAGCAATATGAAACCAACAGATATATTTAAAAAATAAATCAAAAAAAAAAAGCATAAACAATAAAAATCAAATAAAATAAAATTTAATTTAAAAAAAAAAAAAAAAAAAAAAAATTAATAAAAAAAAAAAAAATTTTTTTTTTCCGCGACACGACGTCTTGTTGTGGTAAGCAATTGTGCGAAGTTATTTGAAAATCCGTTTATTATTGTCCGAGTTATGAAGCGGAGATGATTGTATAGACGAACAGATTTTGAAATTTGATCTCTAAGTGTGACCTTGGAGCCACGGACCTGAATTTTGTGCGTGACACGTCATCTTGTTGTGGTGAGCAATTGTGCGAAGTTGTTTGAAAATCCATCCATTAATGTCAGAGTTATCAAGCGGACACGAGTGTACAGACTATCGGATTTTGAACTTTGACCTCTAAGTGTGGCCTTGACTTTGGAGCCACGGACCTGGTTTTTGTGCGCAACACGTCGTCTTGATATGGTGAGCAATTGTGCGAAGTTATTTGAAAATCCGTCCATTATTGTCAGAGTTATGAAGCGGACACGATTGTACACGCGAACGGACAGACAGTGCGACTACTATATGCCACCCTTCGGGGGCATAAAACCTAAATTAGATAATACACTGTCATTCCTTTTTTATACAATAATATATTTAAAAAAGTATACTAGTATGTGTGAGTGTGTCTCTAGACCAAGATCAGCCAATAGTTAATGACCTAATGGAATTATACGTTCCATTTCGTAGCTTTATAAACTTATAGAAATTATACATGACAATATGACAGTGCATCGAACAAGAGGCCCAAGATGGCCTGTGGACGCTCTACTGGCTAACATGGCTCTTATAACATCAATGAAGCAAGTTACTGCCATTTACATTTTTTGGAAAATTTCGGGCAAATAACAGCTTTTTGACTAAATCAAGGGCCATAACTAAAGAATCTGGTAAAGTTTGGTAAAGACCGGATGAAAAATGAAGGCCCTATCGTCTTAACAAGGCAAAATATAGCCCTTTTGAACTAAATCAAGGGTCATAACTCCGCTGTTACTGGTCCGATATAAATGGTTTTCGAAATTATTCGAGCTTTCATTGATATTAGCAATCTGATAAAGTTTGGTAAAGATCGGATGAACAATGAAGCCCCTATCGTCTTAACGAGGCAAACTATAGCATTTTTAACTAAATCAAGGGCCATAACTCTGCTGTTCCTGGTCCGATATGGCTGGTTTTCGAACTTGTTTGAGCTTTCAACAACATTAGCAATCTGATAAAGTTTGATAACGATCAGATGAACAATGAAGCCCCTATCGTCTTAACGAGGCAAAATATAGCATTTTTAACTAAATCAAGGGCAATAAATCCGCTGTTACTGGTCCGATATGGCTGGTTTTCGAGCATGTTTGAGCTTGCAACAACATTAGCAATCTGTTAAAGTTTGATAAAGATCAGATGAACATCAAAGCTCCTATCGTCTTAACGAGGCAAAATATAGCATTTTTAACTAAATCAAGGGCCATAACTCCGTTGTTATTAGTCCGATATAACTGTTTTTCGAACTTGATCGAGCTTTTATTAATATTAACAATGTGGTAAAGTTTGGTAAAGATAGGTTGAAAAATGAAGACCCTATCGTCTTAATGAGGCAAATATAGCATTTTTAACTAAATCAAGGGCCATAACTTCGCTGTTACTGGTCAGATCTGGCTGGTTTCGAACTTGTCCGAGCTTTTAGTGATATTAACAATGTGTTAACGTTTGGTAAAGATAGGATGAAAAATGAAAGACCTATCGGCTTAACGAGGCAAAATATAGCATTTTTAAAAAAATCAAGTGCCATAACTCCGCTGTTACTGGTCTGATCTGGCTGGTTTTGGAACTTGTCCGAGCTTTCATTGATATTAACAACCTCTTACAGTTTGGTAAAGATCGGATGAAAAATGAAGGCCCTATCGTCTTAACGAGACAAAAGTTAACAGACGACGGACGACGGACGACAGACGACGGACACCACACCGTCCCATAAGCTGTAATAATACACACACAAAATCAGTGATGTATTTTCATTATTACCTTCTTGCTTCAGGTACTTTTTTTATGTTAATCATGGTATTTTGAACGAATTTATTGGTCTTACATTTACAGTGCAGGCCTGCGGTGCTATTGCGTTTGGGTGCCGTTGTTTCTACAGGGCCATTGTTCTCATTTTTATATGTATTATGTACAGTTAGCGACTGTCATGTCACCCACCGTTTAACATATTACATGTCATATTTATAATGTCATATTTATAATATAGAAACGATTGTCGGACAAGTTAAAATACCATAACCCAATCATATTTCGACATTTAACCCTTAACCCGCTACATATATATAATGGACTGTTCTTTCTTCGAATTAAGACCATTTCATTTATGTGACAAACGGGTGTTTTGGGGGAAATAACTGATCAGCAGCCAGACATTGTAAACCCTGATCGGCCTGCGAGTTACTCGCAAGTTAAAATACCATAACCCGCTGCTACTGGACCGATCTGGCTGGTTTTCGAACTTGCTTACATACCATGGAAGATGAATCCTGCCGAGTTAATCCACCAGTGATGGTTGATGGGAGCTGGTGACTTTGTGATGAAGGACGGTCTTGATGCAGAGATCTGTAATGTTTGATAAAAACTTATTATATATTTTTCAATAACCTAATCTAAACAGTTGAATTTGATGATAAATTATTAACAGTATAATATGGATGTGAAATGTATTATCTTTAATATAGGCCTTTTAGGGCAGTTACTGATTTATAAATACAAGTTTGTAAGAAAGTATGTCTGTTACTACTGATTGATGCACTGAATAACCATAAGTGTAATCGATAATAACTATGATCCAATTCCCATGGTTTATGTCGGTTTCGCTTGTTCAAGCGGCAGGCAAAATGCAATAAAACTCGATATGTATGTCAGTTATGTTATGTTATATGTCCGTCGTTCTAAAAAATAGAATCATAGATGTAGAACAGAAATCAACACATACCTATACGTCTGCAAACTTCAAAGAACCATCAGTGTAGTCGGTTAGTAAATTGTCGACATCTGTAAAATAGTCATATCCCA
Source organism: Cyrtodaria siliqua (assembly GCA_037043455.1). NCBI lineage: Eukaryota > Metazoa > Mollusca > Bivalvia > Adapedonta > Hiatellidae > Cyrtodaria > Cyrtodaria siliqua. Next base: position 327,906 of record JAWPHD010000544.1, on the reverse strand, counting down.
ATGTATATTATGAACTATATGATATATGAAATAATCACATGCTGACAGCTTAATAACTTAGTCATGATCAACAGGAAATATTAAGGCACGGGTCGTGCCGAATCACTTGTAAATCAATAGAGCCGTTTAACGTCGTCCATTCATTCTTAACAATGAACATTTGTGTGTAATGATCAAGTATAAAGTAATTAGCGACCGGTCACCCCCAAGTTCAAATCAGGCTTGACCATGAAACACGATCGAAATGGCGGCGATAAATTATCGGTACCACCCTAGTCAAGTCACGAGGAGGGTTAGGATTCATATTAATTGGTATGAATCAGGCAATTATGCCAAGTACAATCACTTAAATGTCAGCACTTGGGTCTTAAAGGACTCAAGGAAAGGACCAGAATAAAAACCATTGTTTCATAACATGTTTCAGAACATGTAGATATTTTAGTATAAATAGGCCCGCTCTGAGTGGTTATCTCAGACCGGCACATACTGTTGACTTATGTAGTTAGAACGTATGTATGTATGTATTAGTAAAAGCAATACGATCGAGAAAAACTACTTAGACAAAAACTGATTGTGTGTTTTATAATAAGAAGGAATTGGACAGGCTATATTACACATCATAGCACTGGTCATCATGGTCATAATACACTTGATATACAGCCTTGGGGTCACCATCTGTACCAGACACAATTGAAGTCACTGTTCCTTGGTACCAGTGCTCAGTGCCATTGTCATCTTCCCAATTGTGGTTGATTCTGCGCCCCACAAAAATTTACTTTCAGTTGTCTTCTTCTCCTGCAATTTAATCATTTCTTTGAGAATACATGTGCATAATCAAACATTACATCCATAAAGCAGGCGTTAAAATGACCAAGTTTTTATTTCTTCTTTAAAAAAATACTGCACTGAATATCTATACACACAGTAATTAATCTACAATAGTATATATATGAAAAGTTACCTGTTTGTCACATTTGAATCGGATGATGTGCCCGGTACATTGTTGTCGCTAGTTGCAGCTTTTGTTCTATCAGATTTTGAATGACTGTCAGACGGCTCCCTGTGTTCGGATGTGTTATCTGGTTTCTTCAATACTGCCTTTAATTTACAAAGTACTGATGTTATAAATAATTGAAAAGTTCATTTATCATATCACATCTCTTGTTTGCAGCACGATTAAGTGATACATTTATATTACGAAATACACATTGCTGTCATTGCATGCCAGAACATTATATGACACCACACAATATTGAAGACGAATGTCTGAAGCGTGCACGTTGTCCATTTAGTGTGAAAAAAGATGTTGCGTCCAAGAAAAGGATTGTTTCATAAAATGGGTAATATCAATGTTATTTCGTAGTAAATTTCCATGATAGTTTATTGTAATGTTGTGAGGGAAAACAAACTTTATGCAAATGATATACATGTACATGTGTACTATCCATGAAAGGAAGTACTACATGAAATTGAATATTTTAACAGAATTTTTGTTAATGGGTAATACATACTTAACATGTTGGTACAGGCTATTATGAAATCAGACTAATCATTGTGCATGTACATGTATTATGCTGCAGCAAAATGACAGTGTTTAACCACATTTTCACATTGTAGTTATGAACATTACACAGACAAATGTGTAACATTCTATACATAAAGTAGTAATTCCACCTAAACATTTGTAATAAAAATGTTCACGCGACTTGACAGCATGTTACGGACAACGTGATTTCTATATAGCCCTCACTTTGTGAATGCGGCGGTATAAATACCAATACATGTATTACATAAATGTATACCTGTTTTCCATATTTCGATTTTGTTGATAGTTGTTCAGAGCTCTTGCTCCTGCTTGTCGTATTCTCTTGTGACTGCCGGTTTCTTGTAGTGAACTGAAGAAATAGAATTAATAATACACTAATAGTGTTCATTTGTATAGAAGTTTAATGGAAAGTAAGAATAAAATTTAAACTAGATGGGGGTTCAGTGGAATACGTGTGTCGCCGATCAGCGTTTTGTCAGTATAACAAGGTGTTTTAAACCGAGATAAATGACATTGACAAACTGGTGTAAGTTTTCGCGAAAAAAAAGTTACTATATAACCCATATATAATGACCTTCAGTCTGACCTTCACCTTTATATTTTAATATGGTCATGTCGAAGTTCTCATGATGAGTATAATTGTATTGAAAGTTTCATGAAGAAATATCAAGAAATGAGAAAGTTGTAGCCAACGTTAGGTTTTCGTGACGGACGGTCTGATGGACAGGCTGACGGACGGACGAGAAAGTGATCCGTATGTAATGCTTTTTCCCCGAAAAGGCGACACAAAAACGATCGAAATGTGTCCATGGCACACTGATGCCATGGATGCCACAATCCGAAATTCCCACGGAAAACAAGCGGAAAACATAACATTTTACGACAAAACATTGGTAATACACGGTCTATATGGACATGTTCACATAGCTATTAAAGCATTCTGTAAAGTTTTCAAAAACTCGGTTGAAAAATGTGGGAACAGACAGACAGAAACGTTTCGTGATGGACAGACACTCGGGCGGACATGGCTTATGCTAAATTACATCCCCTCACTATTATGTGTTGGGGGTCAGGGCCCTCGTTTGACCGTTTTTGGGGCCGAAAACTAAAAGTATATATTTTTCCCCTTTTCCTGTATGTTTTTTACCCTTTAAAAAAAACAAAAAAAAACATTTAAAACTCCAATATAGGAAATCAGCATACTGTTTGTAATTTGGAATGGTACATTCTTCGTGCCACTTAAATAATAAAAAGAACACACACTAATTTGTGTTTCTTAGAAATTCCCCTTTGATATGAAAACATCTAAAGATTCCCCTTCCTGAGGGCCCTGTCCCCAGTCCCCCAAAAGCTGACTAGTGCCCTGGCCGGGTCAAATAAGTGCAAAAAGTGCATAACAGCGATTTTGTTCCTGCATATAAATCGGTTAATTTTAATATACAACATTAACTCTGTCGAAATTGTATCCAGTGTACGTATGCGTTAATACAATCTGTGTATTTTTACTAAACTTTAGTGATATACGATGTAAATATTGCTAATTAGCAATAACTGCTCCTTCTGTACAATCAACCCAAAATACTTACCCAGGGTATTGCTGGTTTTTGATTCCAGTGATTGTGTTGTATCTAGGATCAGACAACTCAGGAAGGATGTGGGAAAAGTAAAACGCCTTTAGCTTTGGAACCATGCTATATGTCCATAAATTTGCATCGCGATGCACTCTTAGAACAACGATGTATTTTGGATTAGTTCTTCGTATTACAAGATCACACCAATTTATGTTAAGTATATTTAGATGTCCTTGAATTTGGTACATGAACTTGTGATTTGTTTTCAGGACTAATTCATTCTTGCATATTTTCAAACAGAATTGGTTGTCATTTAAGGCTGCCTCTGTTATCATCGTAACTTTGAAGCAAATTCTTTATTTCAATCAATCCTTCACTGCCATCATTCAACTGTACAATTCCATCTGATGAAGCTGCTAAATATGGGTTGGTTTCATCAATTACTAGACCAGTCAATTTAATGTCTTTTTACAATCTTTTCATTCTTGTTTTTTAAATTCACATATACCATTCGTGCAATTTTTTCTTCACTGAGTCCTTTCATTGTGAATGTATTACCTTTAAAAGTTGTATATAGGAGGCTATTTAGTTAATGCATGGCCGTTGTTGTTTACATTTCTCGCCATAACTTCCCCAAAATTTGAGCTTGTTTGTCTTTTCCTTCCTTCCAGTTTCCATTCAGAGCTTTCAGATTGAGAGGTTGTGCTTTTTTCTATGTGTAATATGGCTGTTTTATCCACAAGTACCTGTTCTTGGTAGAATTCAGTGCATTTACGTTGCAATTCTGAAGTACTTACTAAAACATGCTACCCATAATCTGCCTTTGCTTTTGTGTACGGGAAGGTAACCGGCCTCTGCCTCTTGCCGGTTACCTTCCCGTACACAACTGGAGACCAAGCTGGCCCTTCGGCTGACCTTAGTTCGCTGCCATAGCAGCGGGCATAGAACAGTCCCTTAAAACATTTATTGGTAATTTTCCCTCCATCTAATTTGCATCTGATGTGCATCCAGGATTCTGCCAAAGTAGACGTGTAATTCCCTAAAAGGCGATCTGCTTTATCTGCCATTCTATTTAATAAAAAGAAAAAATTTGTCAATAGCTCTTTATCCACGTTTCTACACAATATGTCATTCCCATTATTTCGTAAATCATCAATTTCTACTTCACTTGGCTCTTTTAACACATTCCCCACCCGAAACACATCACCCACTACACCTAACAAAAACCATAGCCCATTCCCCACGACACCTAACCAAACCTGTAGCCCTTCACCCAATACACCGAACCAAACCCGAAACCCATGATCCACTACACCTAACAAAAACCAGTCAATTTTCCACTACACCTAACAAAACCATAGCCTTCACCTACTACAACTAACCAAAACCCACAGACATCTAACCAAAACCTATAACCCTTTACCCACGACACCTAACCAAACCCGTAGCCCATCACCCAATACACCGAACCAAACCCGTAACCTTTCACCGACTTCACCTAACAAAACTATAGCCCTTCACCCACTACACCTAACAAAACCATAACCTTTTGCTCACAGCACCTAACAAATACATAACCCTTCGCTCACTACACTTAACAAACCCATAGTGCTTCGCCCACTATACCTAATAAAACCATAGCCGCCCTTCGCCCACTATACCTACCAAACCCATAGCCCTTCACCCACTACACCTAGCAAAACCATAGCCCTTCATTCATTACACTTAAGAAAACCATAGTCATACACCCACTACACCTAACAAAAACATAGCCCTTCGCCCACTACACGTAACAAAATTATATATGTTCACCCACTACACCCAACAAAATCATAGTCCTTAGCCCACTACACCTAACATGATCATAACCCTTCATAAAGTACACATAACAAGCCCACAGTCATTCCCATTACACTTAAAAACACAAACACAGCCCTTCCCACTCTAAACCTAACAAAACCATAGCCCTCCAACCACCACACCTACCAAAACCATAGCTTTTCACCTACTACACCTAACAAAACCATAGCTCCCACCCACAGCACCTAAAATACCATAGCCCTCGACCCACTACACCTAACAAAACCATCACCTTTCACCCACTGCACCTAAAAAAAACGCTACACCGGCAATTTATTTTACTTCGTTGTTTGTACGACTCTTGCTACGACCCTGAAGTACCCTATATTTTTGAAACCTCTTTATGCTGATGTACCCTGTGTGCACTATATTTATTGACAACGCATTATCATGATTATGTGGGTAAGGTCGATATATATATAAACCCACATAAACATAACCTTCAAATGTGTGACATGATATATACTGAAAGGAAAAAGAAACATAATTCCACGTAATATTCCAGATATATCTCAATGTTTTTTTTACAAAAAGGGGCTACAACTAATTACAGAAAGGACAACTCTTTCATGTAGTAGACATTTTAATCATATTCGATTAGCAGTAGCATATTCAACATACAATATATAGCGAAAATACCCATTATGCGTTTCTTTTTCCTTTCAGTATATTATACATTCAGTTTGAAACTGTGCTGTGACCTTAAGAAAGTCGAGCATTTGGTGCAGAGGTCACATGTATGAATGTAACCATAAGTAGTGTTATATAAAACCAGAGAAATATATTTGATAGAATTCTGTATATGTATAGTCTTAAACATGCAAAGAAATGAAACGAATTGTATGCGCGTGAAGTTGGCTCTGCGTTCTGCATTCCGCGTTCAACATTCGATTACATTCCTGCGTTCAACATTAGGAACTAATTATGCCCTTAGGTGTTAGTTGTTATTCAGTCAGACAGTGAGTGAATTATACGGACGACCCCGTTGATTTGGCACTTGTTCTCCTCTGTCTAGGGAGCGTAACTTCATCATGTCGGGAAATAGCAGATGTAGCTGTTAAATCGTGAACATTTTGTTTTGATGAAAAATCTGGAGCTTTTACACTTAAATCCGGGATCCGGAGAGCGACTGAACAATCCGGAGAATCCGGATTTTATCCGGAGATTTGGCAGGCCTGTTAAAGAAGTGTATATGTATGAATTAACTGTTAAAAAAGTTGTATGCTGTGTATAAATAATGATTACTCTGAAAATAACTTTTAAAAGACGTAGCGTTCAATGAAATTAACGGAGCGTGTACGTCCCGCTTTTTATTAACATTTCACTTTATGCAGATTATTTTGTATAATAAATGACATACTATGATATAGAAACATATATGTGTTAACAGTATAGTACAATAAATGCATATATGTAAGAAAAAAGGAACTTGTAAAGTATCATCTATAAAATGTAATTTGGGCACCGTGTATTAAACGACCGAATTGGAAGCAATCATTTCGGCAATCGTGAACGCTGTGCCAATCCCGCCATTCTTCGGGATCCCGCCTCTGTGTATCACGGCGCTTCGATATGTTCAGAATCCTAACATTCTGTTAGCCGGAAGGCAACGGCACAGATAATAGTGCACTGTTCCTATGTAAACAATATGGCCGTTGGCCACACGTGTTGATGTATGATATGCGTTGAGTGCTTGTTTCTTACAATGCAGATGAAGGTTTTATCACTGTTTTCATGCATATACTTACCATTTTATTGAATCGTGTATTCTGCTTCACTGCGCATGTCCCGTTTCACTTTTTTAAATGCTGTGAATCGAGGACGACAATGTACGTTGCATCCTTACCGGCGAATTGATGCTTTGCATCATTTTTTTCTTGATGTAACTGTGATAAATGATTGTAAGTGTAAGTGCCGCGACATAATACGAACTCCGTTGTTACCAGGGCGATTGGACTGGTTTTCGAACTTGACCGAGTTTCATCAAGATTGAAAAACAAATATTCAAGTTATTGAGCGGGCATCATCAAAATTGTCAATTTTCAATAATTAAACTCCGTTGTTACAGGGACGATCTTGCTGGTTTCCGAACTTGACCGAGATATTATGCCTATAAACAGTATTTCAAAGTTTCATAATGATTGGATAATATTTGTTTGAGTTAGAGAGCGGACATCGCAAAACTTAACGGACGGACAACGCCACGACATAATACGTCCCGTCTTAGGAGGGGCGTATAAAAAGTCAATTTGTTTCGCCATCGTGATTAAATTAGAAGGGTGTAGACTGTCGATTTTTTTTCTACCTCAACCACAGAAAATCGACCGTCATATAAAACTTTACATGTGTGGAAAATGACCTAAAGTACCATACCAATAAATAAAATAATTTGATATCTGTGTGCCAGTGCATGGTATTACACGTAATTTTAAATCAAGACTCAGCCTCTGAGATGGTAACTTTCTGTACTCCAAGGAGGAGCAAGTAGAGAAATTACAATTTTAATTATCTTGCTTTATGAACAAATACATAGACTGCTAGTCTGTTGGTTTAATTGATAATCGCGTAGTTATTTATGTTAAAGTTTAAATCATGTATTAAATGTTAAATTTAAAACGGAGTTGTGACATTTCAACTAATGTCTGTTCGAAAAATTACCAGTATATGGTTATAATGGCTTGCAACTTAAAATCAAAACATAAGTAAACTAACAGTGAATGTATCTTTGTGTAGCAACATGTCGATCAAAGTGATTTTTTTTCTCACTATTAAAAATTGGCAAAAAAGAAAATTAACCTTCTTTGGAAAAAATCAGATAATTAAAACACTTTTGTTGCCGAAGTTTTTATATCTTGTTCAGTCATTGGTAATGCCGCAAGATATTTTAAATAAATTGAATTCAATCATTTTTTCATTCCTTTGGAGTGGAAAACGCGAAAAAATAAAAAGGACTACATCATTGAGCGGCAATATTGAAATGTGTGATCCTGCATCTTTCTTTTTATTATTTAAAACAAAATGGGTTAAGTCTTTAACAGAAAATGAGGAAGCTAACTGTAAGGTTTTACCAAGATAATTTCTGGATACCTTTGGTGACAATTAGTTGATTTTTTATATGAATATAGATAATGTTAAAATGATCCCGAATTACCAGACTATACCGGACTTTTATGTAGATTTGATCAAAAGTTGGATACACGTAAGCCAAACAACTTACATGAAATTTGATAATTTTAAAGTCATAAGAAAACAAATAATATGGGGAAACAAAGAACTGAAAACAAATGGCAAAGGTCTGATTTTTAAAAACTGGATTAAATCAGGTCTGATTTTCATAAATGATATAATAAATGAAAATGATGAAATAGCAGAAACTCATATACTAGATAAACTGGCCGATAAATCAAACTGGATATCTCAAATAAATACAGTCAAACATGTAATTCCAAAGGCATGGAAAACAATATTAAAATTGGAGCATTCAAAAAAGACTCGTGTTAAAACAGAACTTAAACTACAGATTTATTTCGCAAAAGAAAAAGCAGTAGACCTAAAAGCAACAGATAATAAGAAAATGTATAAATGCTTAGTAAATAAAAAGTTCTCTAAACCATATGTTCATACTTATTGGAATACATACTTTACTAATACATTCATCTGGGAACATGTGTATACACATATTAACACGTTAAAAAATAAACGAATTAAGCAGTTTAAGTATAAACTAATACACCGAATTGTTCCTTCTATGGAAATGCAATATATATGGAAGATCAACGTAAATCCATTTTGTCGAGTATGTGGTGAAACGGAAACACTTTTTCATAGACTGTGAAGAAGTTGAACCTTTTTGGGAAAATATAACATATTTTTTCAAAAAATGTTGCATCTCGGCAACAATGAAAACGCTTAAAAATATTGTAATCGTATATAAAATAAACTCTAACGAATATTATGACGTAAACGAGATTTTAGCACTTGTTGGGTTCTGTATATTTAAATCATATTTTATAAGCGAGTGTAGAACAAACCGTGTGGATATATTTGCCTTGTTTAAATACGAATACTCTATTTTATTCCGTTATATAAAGGAGCGCTGCAAATCATTCAACACACGAATAGTACAATTGTTTTACAAGTTATTGATTGATATCTAATTCGTTTAAACAATACAACTATACTTAATGTAAGTGATCAGAAAGTGATATTTAATGCATATATTATCTACATATGCTTATATGTATAATACTTTATTATTGCTTATATGTATAATACCGTTATTATTGTTGTAAATATCAATAAAGTTTTATAAAAAACAAAAGGATCAAGTAGACATCAAGAGCAACATTCCTGTGAAGTTTCATGAAAATCCGTCCAGTAGTTTCAGAGGAGTAGTCGCTACAATTCTTTAGTATATAATTTTATGTAAATAAAGATGGTCGCTGGCAGCCATGTTTAACGTCGAATCAAAACAATTTTCGACACGGACCAACATCATGTCTTGCTGATTTTTTTTAAAATCTATTTTTACCGGCCATCGTTGAGTTATTGGAGTTTCTACTTTAATTTCCGACACATTTTCTAGATTTTCACGAACCGTCGAAAATTCCAATTTAACATTTTTAACGCCCGGATACTTAAACAGGTATTACGGATGTACACTGGCGGGAATCACTCAAATGGTAGGAAAGTAACTCCAAATCAACGTTAGTTCACTTTTTTATTCATAGTAACATACTTAAAATATGTAACTTATAACCAATAATTGGACCATAGTTGAGAGTTATATATATGCACTCCAGCCAACGTTTCAAGACGAGTATTAATTACGAACCTCCCCGCACACCGACCCTCGCTTGTCTTATTACAAATCTCCCATACTGCCTCGCTACGTACTCTCACATATGGTCATGCACAAGCTTTTCTGTGTAAACTTATAAAAACCAGTGTAGATCATCCGACACCTCTGCTAACCTCTGACCTAACACCAACCACATGGATAAATTATCCATTATCTCCATGTGCTTCTCCCCATCGACCTACAGTGTTTTACCTTTAGTTAGCTCTAATTCCACATCGTGATATTACAGTAGGTAATTTATATCCCATGAAATTCGTACATAATCATGACTGCAATTGTGGCATCTGAAACTCGTTATTAAAGAAGTCCCCGTTTAAGCGGTAACGTACGTACAGAGTTAGTGGCGTATGAGTGGGTGTCCCTGTGAAGCACTGCCACGAGAAATCCAATACATTATCATTCAATTATGCTTAAAGCATAATTCATGTTTCCGCTTCATTTTACCAGGAACCTGGTTGGAACTGGTTTTGCAATAAGTTAACCCATTTTATAGAAACGTCGTCCGAGAAATCCTCTCTCAATAATATATGTACATCGCCCCTAACGTCATAGTTCAGGTCAACAATCCAACAAGTGTGCTAAAGGTAGTGTCTTATAAATCAAAGTACTAAAAGTACTGAAAATTCTCCGGTTATGATATTTTCATATTTTTAGTGGGTTTATTTATATAAATACATATATGCCATTTTAATTTGTTTCCCTATTTTGACGAAATATTCCTCCATATCCATATGAATATGGAAGAACATTTCGTCAAATAGTGAAACAAATAAAAATGAAATATGTCTTATGATTATTTTCTGTGTTATGCATTCTTTTCATTTACAAACTCTTTAAGTATGAACACGTGTCACCGTTTTCCTATTGTTTAAATAGCCAACGAAATTGCACATGTCAACACATCGGAAGGACGTGTCAGTTGTTGTGAAATTATAAAAATGCTTATTATCGTATAAAACATGTATTTAAAGATCTATCGTTGGGAAATACCTAGAGAATTTGCAATGGAGTTATATATCTTCAAAATCGGAATAAGTTTTACAAGTATGAATAAGTATGGTCAGTAACTTTAAAGGGTCTCAGGCAGCAAAAAAGAATTACGATAAATTTGCTGTAATGCGCGTTGATTTCTTAGGTTTTATGCTCAAATGGAAAAAAACACAACAAAAAACCTAACGAATGAATGGTTAAATGGACCGTTGCGGTGGCCTAGTTGCAGAGAGGCCGCCACGTATGAGGTCGTGAGTGCGATCCCCGACCAGGTCATATATGTTATCAAAGAAGTCCCCTTTAGGTGGTTGTGTACGCATGCCGCCGTATAGGCGGTAGTGTACGTATGACCCCGTTTTAGGCAGTAGTTTACATATGTCCAAATTTATCACCTTAGACGCGTGTGTGTTAAACATCATCTTATTAAAGACAAGCTAATTTCTCTTATTCAAAAAACATTCGCTAGAGAAAATACTACATTTTTGGCATGTAATACAACTCACTAAAGGCAGTTTAGACAATTATACTATGTGGACTTGCTATGAAGTTTGTGAAGCACTCATCTTCCTATTAGATAATATTTTCGTCAGGTATGGTACCACCGTTTATAGACAAATTGTTGGTATCCCTATGGGTACGAACTGTGCACCACTTGTCGCAGAATTGTTTTATTTTGCTATGAAAGGGATTTCATGTTGTGTCTTTCACCAGATACCCAGGCAGATGTTTTTGAAGCTTTTAATGACACCTCTCGGTATCTGGATGACATACTGAACATTGACAAACCTTTCTTTCCAACTATGGTTCATAATATTTATCCTAAAGAACTTCGGCTTAATAAAGAAAATATATCTGATAATAACGCTTCTTTTCTTGATTTAGATCTCTCGATTGAAAATGGTAAAATAATTAGCAAAACCTATGACAAGAGAGATGATTTTAATTTTGACATTGTTAATTATCCCCACTTGGATGGGGATGTTCCCCGAGCAACTTCTTATGGGGTGTATCTGTCTCAACTTATTCGTTTTTCTAGAGCTTGTACTCGAGTTGAGGACTTTAATATTCGTAATCTTTGTATAACTAAAATGTTACTCAATCAGGGTTACCGTTACCATAAACTTCGTAAAACCTTTGCAAAATTTTATTATCGTAACCCTGATCTTCTTTCCAAATATAAATGTAATTTAAGGACTCTTCTGCGACAAGGACTATCACAACCTGACTTCTATGGTGATGTGATTTATAAACTTCGTAAGATTCTTGGTCATGATCACTTTCATACTATCTTTGTTATACTTGTTAAAAAGTTTATCAAAAGAGGTTATGGCCCTATCATTTTGCAACGTACTGCATGCTGGGTGGTGGACCCTTTTACAGTTCGCCACTATGCTTTCCTCTTTAATTGTACGATGACCGGACAGGCTGTGGACCCTATGATGACGCCTACCTAAAGCCCATTGGGACGGTGGCGTTTGATGTTTGTCCATGTTCTTTCTTGTCGTGCCCTTAATGGTGTATTCTCTTACTGCTCTGGCTTCTGCCAAGTCATTGAGTACCTTCATTGTGGCTTTCTAGGCTATTGTTTTTTTGTATTATATTTACACGAGCATATTTGTGTTTTACTTATATTGCCTATTGATGCTGCCTTGTTGGTTAGAGTTTAGATCATGGCGGGGATTTCTTTATTTACACTGTCCTGTTTTAATGGGATGACAGTAGGGTAAGTGTGAGGTTTGGTGCACCCTAGAACCGGTTTAAACCCCCAGTGGCCTACTTTGCCACTGACCGTTCCAAGGCGGTAGCCCTATTATCTAACCTTTTGTGTTTTTCATGTCGTTTGCATTTTTTATTACTTTTGCTTTTTCGTTTGTCTGTTTGCGTGTTTGTTTTTGTGTTTTGTGGTTGACTGTCGTCCTTGAATGCTGGTTTCCCTGTCCGATATTTTTAGCCTCCTTTGTGTGTGTGTGTGTGTGTGTGTGTGTGTGTATATGTGTGTGTGTGCGGGGGGTGTTTGTTTCGTGTGTGCGTGAGTGCGTGCGTGCGTGCGTGCGTGCGTGCGTGCGTGCGTTTGTTATACCTCCGGACTTACTTCAGTACCGATGACCACAGTACCAGTCACACCATGTGTACCAGTGACCACAGTACCACTCACTCGTGACACCAGTAACCACAGTACCACTCACACCACGTGACACCAGTGACCACAGTACCACTAACACCATGTGACACCAGTGACCACAGTACCATTCACACCATGTGACACCAGTGACCACAGTACCATTCACACCATGTGACACCAGTGATCATAGTACTACTCACATTATGGGGCATATCTCGATCGAATGTATGTCTTATATTGAAGTTTAAACACGTGTTGACAATACGCGGGATACTTATTAAAAAACTGTGTAACCGTCATGGCTATCATATTAGTCGTGTATAGAACCATAAGTTGTATTCGTTGCATTTGTAACAGTACGCCAAGTTGTGGCTATTTTATGTTTCTATGCGAGTGATTCATTAACATTGATATTTGATCTGAATTTAATTGAATGTTGTTTAACGGCTCATCAACACAGTATAGGTTATTTAGAGCCGCCCCAAAGAGAGGGGAAGGATACACAGGAATCCGGGAACCTGCCCTACTCTTATTATCGAATAGATTCCTATGGTTCTTTAACGTTCTCGGAGGATAGACCGATACACGGGACGCCGGTTTACGTCCCTATCCGACGGACGTGGCTAAGGGAAAGTGTCTTGCCCAAGAACACACCAACGGAACTCAGTGGCACCACGGAGGATTGAACCCGGGTCCTCCGGTTACAAATCCGCCGCGCTATCGATCTGCCTATATCATATGTATACAACTATTATTGTTTACTATATTTACGTATATACAACCGTCTATTCAGATTTAGAGATATAATCCCGAATAACAAAGACATATACGTATGAAAATAAAATAGAGTACAGTGTGTGTCATGCAGAAAGATTTTCAAGTTTGGTATGTTGTAATTAGATGCAGAAATACAGGTTCAGTATGAAAAACATAACTTTTAAAGAAGCAAGGTTAACTGATGTACTTAATTTTACCAAAGTTTTCAAACAGTGTTAGTCAGGGAGCCAACCCTACGCAATGTGCAAAAAACATAATCACCGGTCCGCCTCTCTCATATATATTATACATCTTATTAGTATAGCACATTAGTATAATATGTTGGGAGTATGAAAACCATTGTTTGACATTCCGAACGTCATGCACAATTTTATTTTCACCAGTTGTTTAACATGACCGTATAACAAATGACATGCTAAATTGTTCATTTTGTAACCTCGTAGTAATGCATACCTGTGCATGTATAAACTGTGTATATGAGGCGATATAATGCATATACGTTTTTATTTTAGTAGAGAATAGGTCACTTGAAAATAAAAACATTAAATGCATTGGAGTTTGACTCAAAACGGCCACTATTTTAAACATGGCCAGCATGAGTTCTATTGTGACAGTCTTAATCAAATGCCGTAGGATGAATAGACTATGAAATGTGATTTAAAGTTGATTTTTCTATGAAGTTAATAAACGTATAGTATTAGACACATATGGATATAGATATTTGCATTATTCTATCACATACTTGTTACTTGTCATTATGTACAATTTACAATTACTGACATATATACTAAATTTGTAATAGTTTACTGCATTTCCCTAGCCATAACAGTGATCAGAACAATGTTTAATGCCATTTTTTTTTAATGCTTGGCATGCGTCCTAAGACTGTTCCTTGATGTATAACAAACATCCCCAGAATGGATGCCTTTTTGATTTTTGATTTAAGGTCACTCAGAGTTCAACGGTCAAGTGAGTGCAATTTTAATGCTATTTTTTCAAAGTGTATATTAATGTTAATTTCTTGTAATTTCCTTACATTTGCAAGCTGCATATATAACAGAATTGTCTTTTAGACATTAAAAGTAATCTATATTTTCATAACTTTATGGGTGTCAAAAGGTAAATTATAACTCATTTCCTTTTATTGCATGTTTTGTTAAAATGTTCTATATATAGCTAACACTATAGTTTTAATTTTAAAACATGCATTTAAACTAAGACTTATTTAACAGTGTTTCTTTTTTTCTTACTAATATTGGAAACCAATTGATTCAAATCATTAGGCTATGGTCTCATACCGGTGGATATGGTCTTATTCTAGTGCTACATGAAATCAAATTAGTAGTCCTGATCTCATATCGATGCTACAAATACTAGACTCATTCTGGTCATGTATACCGGTAGTTTCATACTGGTCAGTACAGGTGGCATGTGATCTCATGCTGGTGTGCTATATTAGTATGAACCATAAGCCAGTAATACGAGACCATGATTCACCAGTATGAGTCCATGGCACATCAATAAGAGCCCATAGACCACTAATTATAACATAGAGACCGCCAGCATGAGAACATGAGCCACCAACATAAGACCACAGGCTAATAATGTGAATCCATGCGATACCATTATGAGGGGCGCGTATTCTCGAAATTTGCTGATCCAGAAACTCGGACTCAAGCTCAAAACTTCAAAATTTGTATGTCTGTTACTTTTCTCAGAGATCATAAACTATGATGAGAATTCCAGGATCAGTGTAAGTACAGCTGATTAATATGTACATCAATTTTCCAACAACTTCATTCACCTTTGAGCTTGAGCCTGAGACTCTAGAGTTTCGAGACTACTGGTCCAGTACGTTCCACTGGCCAGCGCATTACTTTGAACAATCACAGTCTGCGCGACAGGGATTCAGCAACGCATTGAATAAACTAATATGTCCAGTGTAACACCGGTGTATACCACTTAATTATACAACAATACATTTGAATACAAACTGTGAAACAATTCATCCCCCATCTGGTTCGAACACATATATATATTAAATACTTTACTATTCATTCTTGCTAATATTAATTAATTAACGAACAACCCATTAAACATCCACAAGTCATGACTTAAGTCAGTGAATTTCAAGTTGTTGCTAAGATAGCTTCATGAAACCAGTTAATAGAGTATGAGAGTAGACCTTTGATAAAGGCCGAACACGAGACATACGAAATATTGCAGTCTCGGTTTGATTGAGGCTGTTCATGAACGGTAGTGAAATATGCTAGCTACCGCTTACGCCCTCTAGCCCCGGGTTGAGCAGAACTCAATATTCATAAAATGAATAGTACCAAATTTAACCATCCCGAAGATGGCATGCATATGGCGGTGAACATAGAGAACATTTCTTCCCCCACGTCCAGCGGCGTATAGTCCCCGTATCTAACAAAATTCCATTCCCCAAAGAGCGAAATAAACAAAATGGAATTTAGTTGAGAGAAGCGGTTTTGAGCCTGCGTATCACAAGTAACATCTAAAACACTAAATTAAAAAGAAGACAACATAGCCTATGAGTGGTTATACAATACCCAGAGCCTTTTATCGGCGGAGTAGTGGAACCACCGAATCAAAAATTAAGTAAGAAAGCAAAAACAATGAAAATATACCACCGATAACTAATATAAGTATCGGGCTTAGAGATCTCTAAAGATCGAATGAAAGAACAGCCCTGATTATCGTAACTCATGACTTAATCAATAATTTATGACGGAGATTAGGAGTCTATGGATCATAAGAATGATGCCATGGGTCACGGGCCAATAATGGGCTACCATAATCAGTGCGTGGGTCACTAGCCTGTTTATTGAACCGTTTGTTGAGTCTGTAATATAACATGCCACAGATACTTCAGATGGGCAATTTGTTTACGATTAAAAAAAATTCAGACTTAAAACACTTTACGTCTCACAACACAGTTAATTTTGCATAGCCCTGCATATGTAGCAGGACCCCCCTGGACCACTGTAGAACTTAATGAATTTCACTGACATTTTCAAATGTATCACTACCCAGTATTAGATTCTCAGATCTGGGCTCAGAAACATTCAGGCATATCCTAACCTGTATGAAATCATGACATGTCCCATTCTTGTCACCTGCAACAAAAAAAGAGAAAATATTTGCACATTTTAAGAAATAAGCAAGAACCGAATAACACAGATCTTTTTTTTTAAGCTCCAGAAAGTTCCTACCGTGATTGCAAGGGAAATAACTGAGGGAAATAACTGTTTAGTGAGACCTTGAAGGAAAAAAGGTTCCGCGACATGCGACGAAAATCTTTCTGAAGAACTTACCTTAAAACCCTACATGAAATTGGCCTCATTTGACCACATCGGGCGACTATTTGTGAAATTATAGCATAAAGTATGACAACGTCTGGATTCGACAAATTGAGATCTAGGCAATTCGAAAATATATAGGATTGCATAGAGACGACAAAGGTGTATCTTTATAACTCCTTCTTTAGTGAAATAATTATCAGTATTGTTGTTTCTATATTGAGCGTTATGTTTTCTTTACCTAAAATGTGTTTCATATTTAAATTATAATGTGTGTAAGTCAAGTCAAGTGGATGTCAAGTTCAGTCAAGTCAAATTATGGTGAGTCAAGTAATAAGGAAGTTATGGTGAGTCAAGTCATAAACAAGTTGGGCAGACTTTCAGCAGCTGATTCAGTCTAGTCTAGTCAAGTCAAGTCTAGGTAATTATAGTCTAGTCGAGTCAAGCAATAGTCAAGTCAAGTCAAGTCAAGACCAAAGTAAAAATGTATCCATATACAATTTACTAAGTATATTGATCCGAAATTAACTAAATTCAATACAATAGTTTCACACATTCATGTAAAGTTCAAGTCAAGTCTAAGTCAAGTTCAAGTCAAGTTAAGTCAAGTTCAAGTCAAGTATAAGTCAAGATTAAGTCAAGTTTTGGTAAGTCAAATCATAAACAAGTTATGTAAGGTGTGCAGTTGAGTCAGTCAGTCAAATCAAGTCTAGTCAAGTCAATAGTCAGTCAAACCATGTCAAGTCAAGACTGAACATTTATACTTTAATAATATATTCATCTGCAATTAACTAAATTCAGTACAATAGTTTCACACATTCTCGACAACTGTCACAAAATTACAAAACTAAACGCTTTTACAAAATGTCAAGGAACGACGAGAGAAGACAAGTGTACTCGACTGACTTTTTTGAAAAATAAATTCTTTTACGTAAAGTTATAAATTTTCCATGACGTTGTATGCAACCGACATTCTTGACAAGTG
Source organism: Cyrtodaria siliqua (assembly GCA_037043455.1). Classification (NCBI taxonomy): domain Eukaryota; kingdom Metazoa; phylum Mollusca; class Bivalvia; order Adapedonta; family Hiatellidae; genus Cyrtodaria; species Cyrtodaria siliqua. The sequence continues at coordinate 309,871 of JAWPHD010000544.1, read as the reverse complement.
ACAAATACATTATTTTACGTAAGCTTTTTTGTGCAAGGCAGTATGCGACGGACATAAATCTTGCGACCGACATAAATCTATTTAACGAGTGAGAAATAAATTATTTTACATAAGGTTATTTTACTCAAGGTTGTATGCTGTGCTGACTGTGCTATGTCACCGACATTCTTGACGAGCGACACATTTACATTATTTTACTTAATGTTATTTCGCGTAAGGTTGTATAAAATTGAAAGCGACTGAGTTTCTACACAAGTTACAAACAAGTTATTTTATGCAACGCAAGCTTTTTTTAACGTCCGATTGTTTGCGACCGAAATTCTTGACAAGTGACGAATGAATTATTTTTATGTAAGCGTGCGGTTGTATGCAACTGACATTCTTCACAAAGTGACAAATTACTTAACGTAAGGTTACTTTATGTGAGGCTGTATGCGACCGACATTCTTGACAAGTGAAAAACAATAGATTTAATTACGATTAGTTATTAAAAATAAATGCTGTACATTTGAAGTGGGTGGGGTATGATTCTAATGTGATACACTACTTGATTACATCAACAGTACTTATAATTACCTCAAGCATGCAGTCTAGATACTGTCCAAGTCCCATGTATAGATTCGGTGTTGTGTGGAGACATCTGTTTTTTTTACAGTTTGTTGGATGTGGTTCCAAGCTCAGCTGGTCATATCTCGGAGACACAAACTATTATTACAAGGCAGCTCACATGAAGGTTCCGAAGCAAACCCGAGTCACTCTTTACATAAATATATGTTGCCATGTGTGCGGAAACGTTCAAATGAGTGTGTGTTGTTCCGAGTTGAATGGATTGTCTCCCATATTGAGCGTAACCAGACTTCTTATGCATAACTCCATCCAAGGTGTTGTTGTTGTACAGCATACAGTCCGAATGTCTTACACCATAGTCAATTTTACACTGTAAAATCATTAAAAACTTGTTAAAATCCACACTTGATGCCATTTTACAATCCTCAAACTCACTTGTTTCCATTTTGAAGGCTGTTTTTTCAGAAAACACAAATCTGCATCAATCAGCTGCTATTTATGCAAAGCGTCTGCTGAACTGGACGAGGTTTGGTTAAACGTCTCACAACACAGTTAATTTTGCATAGCCCTGCATATGTAGCAGGACCCCCCTGGACCACTGTAGAACTTAATGAATTTTCTTAAAAATATTTTCTTTGTGAAACTTGATGTCTTTTGCACGAAATATCCAACAAAAAACACGGGGTTGACCAATTTGCTTTTTTTTAATATCAATAGTTTGAAGAGACCCTCTTGAATTTGTACATTTCACTGACATTTTCAAATGTATCACTACCCAGTATTAGATTCTCAGATCTGGGCTCAGAAACATTCAGGCATATCCTAACCTGTATGAAATCATGAACTTGTCCCATTCTTGTCACCTGCAACAAAAAAAGAGAAAATATTTGCACATTTTAAGAAATAAGCAAGAACCGAATAACACAGATCTTTTTTTTAAGCTCCAGAAAGTTCCTACCGTGATTGGCAAGAGAAATAAATGTTTAGTGAGACTTTTATATGCTAATTTGATCCACACAACTTATTTTCAATAACTTAAGGTTATGCAGCCAAATTACTACCGCCTATCATACTACCATCATCGGTTACTTTGTATCTTTATTTTCTGCACCCAATATTGATATTTACAATATATCAAATTGAAATCCAAACCATTTATTAAAGATTCAAATTTATTTCTTGTAATTTAAACATATATACATGTTTATCATTATATACAATATTAAATTTCTAATTTAGTAAATACATATTTTTACTACAATGTACATTTAAGACGTAGTATTTTCATTAACAAATTTAATCGGATTTCTCGCATGTTTTAGATTAATTTCGTAAAACGCGGCAGGCATTTGGAATAGCCGATATGGGGACTTTTTGTTTGTTGGCTCGAGACATAGCCGCGTCCATGTATTAATGACACGCTCAGCTCCTATACGTTACGTATACAATGCCTTGGGTTGTATTACAATAAACATTAATTGGCTTCAAAATGTTCAATTCATAATCTTCGATTGATAAACAAACTGGCCGTCAAATGTTTATTGACGAGCCCAAAGGAAATAGATTTGACTAACTATTTCACGATAACTGTATGATTAACAACTTGTTGATGAAATTATTCCAGTTTTCGGATGGGGGTGGGGGTTTTAGTGTGTTTTTTTATTTAAAACGAGCACTTTTGCCCAAAAAAAACAAAATAGACCACTGTGAAACTTCCACAACATGGGTTTTCTAGGTTCTCATGTGTGTTTTGATCATGTTTAAGAGGCAGATATTTTCTACTTGCGGGTGCAATCAACTTCGAAAGTAGGCCATAATATGCAATTGGCTGCTAGAGGATAGGGGCCATATGGGAATAATACTATGTTAACAACTTCAATTATTATTATTATTATTATATTACATATATATCGGATATCGTGTTGAGAAGTTTACACAATGTAAGACGACATCATAATCAAACAAAAGAGCGTATCCAGAATAGTAATGAACAACCATTTAGTTGCAGCTAAAGAGAAAACCAATCTAGGGTACGACCAGAAAAGCCGAGGGATGAAAGCTCATGCACCCACCTCCCTTAGTTGGGGTTTCAGTAGGTACAATTATAGAGTCCCAAGGCACGTTTTTACTGGGGCTCCAATATTGTAATACACACATCTGAACACTCTTGTCAGACGAACGGACGAATCAAATGGCTTCCTCTTGAAATGACACAGAACATACTTCAAAAATACTTCACACGAAAAAATAATTCGGTCCATCTATTAATTTCTGGAACTCAGGACACCTCAGCAATTACGAATATGTTAAAACATTTTCTGTTGCAATTTGTCCGAGGTAGGGCCATTTTTATCGTATTTTACCGGGGCCGGCCTATTCTGCGTTTAATCCAATAAATATCAATACGCAGGATGGGTAGAATTGATAAATCTCTGCCGACCGTCGCTAAATGCGGCTCTATTTTACGGCACAATCTACGGCGCTTTCATAGGTTGTTTTGGGCCGCACAGATTAATTATGATTAATATTGATAATTTGGAATACATTTATATGTTTGATTTGGTAGCAGCAGCAGCTTTATCGTTTTTTTATTTCGATAAATGACCTAGTTTTTCGCCTAACCATAACAATCCCACACATATTTGTGGACTTTCTCACAATAAGAATAGATTGTTCTGAATATGTAAGATAATTTCCTTTACAAATGTGTGGGATTGCTCTTTTTAGGCAAAAAACAAGGTCATTTATCGAAATAAAAAGTTGATAATTCGAAAACGGTTTGGAATTACACTTCGAAGTAAACATTTTCGGAAAGATAAATAATTTGCCGATTGTGCTAAATAGGTTCTGTGTAAAAAAATGACTTTGTATGAGAGAGCTAAAACAGGTGTGTGCCTGAAAGCTCATAGTGACATTGTCTATGTCTATGTACATAGACAATGTCACTATGAGCTCTCAGGCGGGGTATGTTTTTCTATTTCTTTTTTAATGTTTCATTTAAGAATTTTATTTGTAATGCAAACTAATATTATAGGCTAGGATTTTTTTGATTTTTTGACCCCCATCGTTACTTTCCCCTGTGGTAAATAGTAGTCTAAAAAGGTAGACGTCATGCAGCAGTGTTTTCACTTTAAATCATTATTATGGTTATCTATTTATTTACATTAATCGCTGCTGTGACGTCTTAATCCATATGATTGTAAAGTCGTAGCATAGGCAACATATGTATATATCACTATTGTTGGCTTAAAAATCATAAAAAGAGAATTAAAATGTCTAAAAATGTGAATTACAAGATAAAAAATGAGATATAGGGTCCTATAGAAACGACAGCGTCCGAACGCAATGGCATCGTAGGTCCGCACTGTACTGCAAACAAGGACTTGATAATACAATGAAAGATACAACAAACACAGAAAGGGTTACCGACTTGGAACGGTCAGTAAGCAATAAGGCCTACTGGTTAGCTTGAATCGATTTTATATGCGCATAAGTATCGCTATTATCCTGTCTTCAGCGCCCAAATAGCCAAGACAGTGTAAACAAAACTACATCCCATCAAAAAGAATTCTCTAAGAATAGTGTAAAAAAACTACATCCCATCAAATGGAATTCTCTAACAAGAAAGTCCACATCCAGAGTAGCACACATTATCATTGATTCTTGTACACATCCACAATATCAAGTATGTCATTAAATGCGGCTGTCGTTGAACAAGAATACGACTCGTAGTAGACGAATTTTATTATCGACTGTTCGCATTGATAAATTACCAATTTCGTCTTAATGCAAGATTCATAAAATAGGTCTAAATGGTGGTTACAAACTGTCAACAAAATGTACCTTAGTGGAATAACATTCTTACTGACAAGTTAGGAAGCAACGTATGCTGATATTTTCGATTGAACTTGATCGGTTAATGGTTATATTAATTGCTGATGTCGGAAATATTACTCTTATCATTCATTAACGGGTAATATTGTATCCTCAATCGTCCCGACATGGATTCGATGTCGATTCGTGCTATAGGTGTTAAACAAGATAGTGAAAGACCTCGCATAAAAATTGTTAAAAATCATAAAAAAATACATGAAACGTGAAATATCCAAACTGCGATGTATTTTTGCGAAGGACTAAGGTTAATAGCTTTAAAGCCTTCTTCAAAATTTCGAAAAGGAAAGTGGTTTCATTTACATTTCATTTTACGATTGTGATCAAAAACAATCTTCGTTAATCGATTATGATATATCTTTCACGCCTTTAGGCTTTAACTTAATATGGCGACATTTTTGAGTCTGGTAATGTGTTAACTCGAGTCTTCTGTAGTATTAAGTTTATGTCAACTCCATAGACTACCGCGTCACCTTGCGTATGTTCCAGTATAATTATTCATAAAGTCCAAGGCGGTAGCCCTATTATCAACCCTTTTTGTGTTTGTGATGTCGTTTGCATTTATTATTGCTTTTGATGTTTGTCCATGTTCTTTCTTGTCGTGCCCTTAATGGTGTATTCTCTTACTGCTCTGGCTTCTGCCAAGTCATTGAGTACCTTTATTGTGGCTTTCTAGGCTATTGTTTTTTTGTATTATATTTACACGAGCATATTTGTGTTTTACTTATATTACCTATTGATGCTGCCTTGTTGGTTAGAGTTTAGATCATGGCGGGGATTTCTTTATTTACACTGTCCTGTTTTGATGGGATGACAGTAGGGTAAGTGTGAGGTTTGGTGCACCCTAGAACCGGTTTAAACCCCCACTGGCCTACTTTGCCACTGACCGTTCCAAGGCGGTAGCCCTATTGTCAACCCTTTTGTGTTTGTGATGTCGTTTGCAGTTTTTATTACTTTTGTCTTTTCGTTTGTCTGTTTGCGCGTTTGTTTTTGTGTTTTGTGGTTGACTGTCCTCCTTGAATGCTGCTTTCCCTGTCCGATATTTTTATCCTTTTTTTTTTTTGCCTTCTTGTTTGTCTGTTTGCGTGTTTGTTTCTGTGTTTTGTGGTTTACTGTCCTCCTTGAATGCTACTTTCCCTGTCCGATCTTTTTATATTTCTTTGAGTAAAGCGGAAACAAGCAGCGCTCGTGAACTGAGATATCACGTGGGCTTTAACAACTTCTAGCGACAAAATGATCTCATGTCAGTAGACAAACTTTATTAATACATTTTAACTGAATAAATTAAATGTTGAAACATTTACTTACAGGTTTTTCCTAAACAGACCATTTTTTCACATATAAACAGTAACACACACAACGCAACATATTTTTCTAAAGAAAATAGTTCGTCACAAACACATATCACTACGCATCATGTCACTGTTCTTTCTCCTTCGGGTCTTCTTCTCTCCTTCCCGAAAACACTTGACAGCAATTTATAATAGTCTCATTGTGGTTCCACACTTAAAAAATCGAATCGATTCTCTGGTGACGATTCTATGCATCTGATCCCAAAGTATCGGTAGTCTGCTCTGAACTTCAGTCTAAGTTCTGGTTTAAAGAATTCCCCCATCCATCGCATTACCAGTATACTGTTTGCGAAATGGAGTAGGGTCTCTCGTTTCCCTAATCGGATTTGCTAAAGTGTGCTTAAAGCTACACTGCACTATATCTGTTGGTCTCGACTTATCGGACCGAACAATCCTACACTCAGAGTCTAAACGACTTACCTCTCGTTTCTCTGCTACACTAAGCATGCCCGATATGTCTACATCGGCTGCTGTCTCCTTACCTACACTAGTGGGAAAATACATGGGACTAGTGTCCTCACTACTGTCTTCCTCACTATCCTCAATAACTGCAACATTAACTACGGTTAACACCCCTTGTTGCACATTATCGGTTCTACTGATATACTCTTTCAGCATATTCGCATGAAAGGTCTTTAACTTTCCGTTTATCTCGATACGGTAATCCATAGTGTTCACTATCCCTCTAACGTAAAACGGACCTTTCCATTGTAATAACAACTTGTTATTGTCGGTCGGGAGTAACAGTAACACCTGGTCATCTATCTTAAACTTCCTAGCTCTAGCTTTCTGGTCATAGTACCGTTTATACTTGGTACTTGCCTTAACTAACTGACTTTGAGCTATCTTACAAGTCTCCTCTAGTTTCTCCTTTAGATCTAAAACATACTGATATGTAGTCTTAACCTCATCACTAACTACTTCACCTGCCCACATCTCTCTAGGAATCCTCATGGGACCTTTACTGACCTACCGTACAATAACTCAAACGGAGAAAATCCTAAACTCTCTTGTGGAACCTCTCTAAATGCAAACAATAAAGCATTGAGATACTTGTCCCAATCTTTGGGTCTCTCGGTACACATACGCCGTAACATTTGCTTTAACGTCCCGTTAAATCGTTCGACTAACCCGTTACACATAGGGTGATATAGTGTTGTCATGATTTGACGCAAAGACAATAACCTGCTTACTTCAGCCATAAGTTCTGACGTAAACTGTGACCCACAATCAGTCAGCATTTCCTCTGGTACACCTAGCCTACTGAACATATCAACTAATGCCTCAGCTACTCTATCAGTTTCAATTGAGGGCAATGCTACTGCCTCCGGATACCTAGTTGCATAGTCTACCATGGTTAAAATGTATCTATTTTTCCTATCCGACACTGGAAAAATTGGTCCAACTATGTCTACGGCTACCCGCTTAAATGGTGTATCTATCAGTGGCATCTGACCTAAATGTACTTTGGTCACTCGACCTTTTGGTACTGTCCTTTGGCATACATCGCAGGACCTACAATACCTAGTTACATCTCCACTAACGCCTGGCAAATAAAATTCTGCCAATACTCTATCTGACGTTTTCTTTACGCCTAAATGACCTCCCATAATCGACTCATGAGCTACCTTAAGCACTGTCGTTCTATACTGGGTAGGTACCACTAATTGGTGAAACTGTCTACTACCACTATCTTCAAATTCTCTGTACAATAACCTATTCTTATGTACAAACTTACAACTACCGGACCCTTTACACTTCTTTACTACACCATCCTTGGCCTTCACCTTACAAGGACCTAATGACTCGTCTTGAGTTTGTGCTTCTATAAACTCCGCTTTAGATATGTCACCTACGGCTGCAGGAACCTTTAATTTTCTATAAGCCTGAACTTGCTTCTGAACCTGCGCTCTAATCTCTACGGCATTACTTATGCTACTTCTAAAATCGGACATTACCGGAAGTGCTGAACCATCTATGTTCCCTATCGTTAAATCATACATCGGGTCATCCATACATAGTGCCTCTGTAGTCCCTTTAAAGAAAGGTGTATCTACATCTATTCTCGCTATTGGCACGTGCTCTACCGACTTATTTAACAACATACACGGTGACTGTTTACCTACCAACTGGTCATCCGTAACTAAACTACGCCTAACTACCACACCTGTACAACCTGTATCCCTCATTACAATTACGTCCGTGCCATTCACTCTACTATCTGCCGTTGGAAGATTTGCATACGGAAAGAGACATGTTCCGATCTTCGCCATTACACCATCCGATTTAACACAACAGCTACTACTCTCGGTTTTAATAACCGGACTATTACTACCTCTGCCTCTACCTCTACCTCGGTTTTGACCACATCTACCTCTACCGAAATTCCATGGGTTGTTAAAACCTTGGTTCTGACTCCCTACATTTTTGTCCACTCTACTATTTTCACTGAAATTGTCTACGACAGCGGACACTTTCACCGCTTTCCTACACTCATGTGAAGCATGATTCCCATTACAGTGACGACAACGAATAAAAGGTCTACCTATGTTACCACTATTGCTACCTCCTCTAGAACCCATCGAACTACCTCCACCTCTATAGTTTCCACTCTGGCCTTTCTGTTTATGATCTTCCCCTTGCCTATCTCTAAAAGTTCTGTCTTTCGACACTACATTATGAGCTCCACCTCTAGCCTCGGCAAACTGATCTGCTTGTGTTGCCATTTCTCCTACACTAGCTAATTTTCTTTCTTTCAGAAATAAGAACAGATCTCTACTACAAACATTGAATAGCTGGTCCCGCAACAAGAAATCTATGAGGCCCTGATAAGTCTGCGCTACCTTCCCTAACTCTAACCACCTATCTAAGTAATTTCTAGACCTACTAACAAACTGAATAAATGACTCGCCTTTCTCAGGCAAACAAGCTCTAAACCGCTTTCTAAAACCTTCTTCAGTTAACTCAAATCTCTTTAAAAGAGCATCCTTTAACTTGTCATAGTCAAGAGCATCTAAACTAGGTAATCTAGAAAATACATCTAAGGCCTTGCCTCTCAATAACGCACTTAAATGAACTGCCCACTTATCTTTGGTCCATTCCTGTAACTCAGCATAACGCTCGAACCGTAACAAGTAACTGTCCATGTTATCTTTGTCAGCATCAAAGTATGGTAACTTCGAACCTTTTAACTTCCCAGAATAACTATCTTTCCCTTCAGTTTTACTTTCCTTACTATGTGTCTTAGCTGCTTCCAACTCTAAAGCTAACTTATGCTCAAACTCGGATTTCTCCCTCTCCATCGTTGTCTTAGCCTTCGCTAGTCTACCATCTGTTTCGAACCTCTCATGTTCTAACTGCCGTGCTAATTCTATCTGCTCTTTATCCGCCTCTTTCTTTTCCCTTACTAATCTACTTTCATCATCTCGCTTCTCTTTAGCTAACCTAGCTTCTAATTCTAGCTTCTCTGTGGCTAGTCTACTTTCTAATTCTACCTTCTCTGTGGCTAGTCTACTTTCTTCATCTCGCTTCTCTTTAGCTAACCTACTTTCGAATTCTAACCTATCTTTCTCAGTTTCTAGCTTCTCTTTAGCTATTCTACTTTCTAATTCTAGCTTCTCTTTAGCTAATCTACTTTCTACTTCTAACCTATCTTTCTCAGTTTCTAGCTTCTCTTTAGCTATTCTACTTTCTTCATCTCTTTCCTGCTTTGCTCATTCTCTTTCCTTAAGTCTAAATTCCCTTTCCCTAGCCTGTTCGTCTTTAACAAAGGTTCTAAGCTCCTCTCCAGCATAACCTAACTCCTTACCCATTTCCGTAAGATCCTTTATGGACGTCATGTCTATGGACATTGTGGACTACTAACTACAATTATTACAATACACACGTCACTAATAATTCTACTCACCTAACTACTAATGGTAAGTCACTGTGTCCTCAGTAAATACCTGGGCATCATCATAGGACAAGTTACATAAACATTTGTACTAGCGCTAACTACTAACGGTTATGTATAGATAGTATCTAGCTTCCACAAAACATATACACTACATAAAATATCTTAATTTGATATTGGACATAAACCTTAATCAATCATAGAAATGCGTATAACATGTACATGTATATTTACTTCTCCCATTAATATAAGTATACTCGAGTGTCACAACATGAGTAGAACGTCTTGTTCGCCAACCTAATTGGATACTATGTGTATATCAAGGGAGGTAAAAACAAACACCCACATTATTGAGCAAAAGTGCCTCAGACCCACTCGTGTAGACCACTGCGACCTCGCGCCAAGGAAAGAACGGACAAAACAACAGTTTGGACTCACCCTACCCTTGTCGTGTCTTGACTTGTCTTCCAAGCTGTGGCCGTGATCGTCGACAGTCGCCTTGATGGATCAGAGGGTGGTACACAATTCTAAAATAATAAGTAGAGATTTAGTATATCATCATAAAGATCACTTATTGATTCTTTCCCTCCGTAGTCGCCCAAAATCCCACTACTCTGAAAACCAGTTGTCACAGGATGACCTTAGTGGTTGGGCTAACTCAGGAAAGAATCAATGACGGTGAATGCATTTACATAAGTTTAATGCAACTTTTAAAATATGTTTAATATATATACAATTATCTAAAAAAACAAGCGAATACACAAATGAACTATGAAAAGAATGTTCTCATGAACGTTTAAGACGTTCTTAGTATTGTTATAAATACTGAATGTCTAAGACACTAAAGTGTTGTTAAAGCTATAACAATGTTGATCTAGCGCGATAACTGTGATGCGCGAGAGCTCATGAAGATGATGATGCGCGAATTCAATGGATGATTGTCATCAAATGCCTTCTGTAAGGGTTGATGACGCGATGCAATGATAGTTAATCTCCACTGAGATTGTGAGTGATATTCCTCCAGTGAGGATTGGTAACGGGCCCACCTTGTGTCCCGGGGGTTGTCGTTAGTAAAACCTGGCTGTGCAGGTACGGGGACCGTCTCCACCGCTTGTAAACGTTATTCGTGGAAGCTTAGCTCCACTCCTGGATATCCAAACCTAGATGGCTTACTCCAACCCTGGATGGCTTATATCCTGGATGGCTTATATCCTGGATGGCTTAGAACCACACCTGGATGGCTAATATCCAACCCTGGATGGCTTAGGCTGTAATTATACATACGTTTTAGATGTCGGTTGACAAACATACCAATCTTGCATAATTATCATTACCCAAACAAATCATTATTCAATCAATATATGTACGAATGATGAGTAGCAATGTATACATATTCTACAACGCCATGTATACGCTATGTACGTCGCTGTTAATCAATGCCCTAATACATGTAATATAAACATGATCAAATTACTCATATATTACACTCACTGAGTTATGCATGCACGTATGTCAACTAATGACCACATTATACAACGCTATGCATATGCGTCGAACATTTATTCTTGTCACTCATCTCATTGTTAACTAATGTTTACAATCGTGTATTACAATCACTGAGTTATACGCCAACGTTAACTAATGCACCTAATATCCGCTGTTATCAAATTAATATTGTTTTACAGTTAATGATCAATTACAATAATTACATCTAATAAAGTAACTTCAAAATCATATGCTAGTCTAAAGTTATGTTTGAGAAACATCAATGCTAACCGGATGTCGTAACCGCCAAACAAGATGGCGCCGCCCACTGAATACAAATGTACGATAAAAGTTTAATAAAACTACTAACCACATGTTGCCTATGAATTTTGCCGTCCAACCTCTGTTCCAACAAAGTACTATCGATGATCCCGGCGATAGCTAGAAGACAATGGGTTTTATAGCAAACATTACGCCCAAATCATTATTTCCCCCGTTCAGTCCGTGACAAACGTGGCTAAATCTACAGTATTGAATCTACACGAGAGGCCCCTTATACAATTTTGCCGTTTAAGGAAAATATAGCTATACGTTTACATGCATTAGCACAAAACTAAACTTATGACACGGCCTCTCTGGCGGCCACTTAAAATGTGCACGCTTTTACGTGTTACATGAATAGATCATGAATATTGTGAAATTGTTTCAACACGAACAATAAATTTTGGGTGTAACCGATAACTTACAAGAGCTATGAACGACCAATACGCTCTACCCGTGACATTTTGTGACATATAACATGATGTTAAATGATCTAAATGATAGACCGAATAAAACGAACTGGGCCTCTTTGGTGCAATACACATTATCTTCAATCGGATTTTACGAAGTTTGGTTAGCACAAAGTGTAGGGAATATTAATGCCTTTCTATCAGTATTAAAACAGCGTCTCAGTGACAACTTTATACAACATTGGAACGCAAGGATACAAGCGTCTACCCGAGCGTCATTTTACATACACTTTGCATCATTCAGTTTCCAGTCATATTTAGATACTGTTAATATTACAAAATTCCGCAAAGCTCTTACACAGTTAAGGGTATCATCCACCAGATTAGAAATTGAGGCTGGGCGTTGGACTAAACCACTATTTGCTTCTAGAGAAAATAGGTTATGCAAGACATGCGCGGTATTAGAGGATGAGTTTCATTTTCTTCTCGAGTGTCCAATATATGATCATTTTTGAGCTGAATGCATAAATCCATATTATACTAAAAAAAGAATGTTCAAATTAATTCAGTTATTACAATCAAATAATAAAAAAAACATCCGCAATTTAGCCGCTTACACGTTTAATAGTTTTAAAACTAGAAATGAATTACTATTTGCATCTTTGTTTATAAACAGATTTAATGTTAAACAGTTGTAACTTATAAACTAGTTATCCTTTTCGATTTTATTTCTTTTTTACCATTGACCTCGAAAACCAGTGTAAACGATCCCTTGTTGTAAATATTAGAATATATGTCAAACACGAAGAAATCCAGACAAGATTAAGTATTATTGTTAATGTTATTCGCTGACCGCGAGCACTCGCGTATTATGACATGAAATCCCCGTGCAGTAAATCCTTTCCATGAGGTTGCGTGAACTCTTTTGAACTTTGAATAAGATGTAATACCTAACTATTTGCTTTACGTAAAATATTGTGCATTTGTTTAAATTTGATAGAGCTCTTTGGAAGTTTAAAAACACAAATAATTCACTACTTTGTTTCACATTGTCTGCTTAAACATGTTGATATATTTTTATATTGCTTCTTTGACATTACAGTAGTTCTCCATAATTTTGAGATGCATGCAATTAGATATTGACATAATATAGACATATTATACACTGTTGTATTTTATATAAACTGTATGTTTTTGTTGCACTGTCCGCGATAACGGAGTGTTTTAGTAAACGTTTATTTGTCTTTGCACAAGGGTCATGTTTGACCTATTACACTTTATTACATTGATGAACACATTGTAAGGTTCATGGAGGATGGCCTCGAACCTCCATGGACCTAAGGCATAATAAAAGTTCTTCTTATATAACAGTGGACGTATTCTGGTATGGCTCTGTCTGTCCGTCCGTCCTTCCGTCTGTCTGTCTGTCTGTCTGTCCATAGACAATTGCTTGTCCACGCTATAACTCGAGAACAGTGTAAAGTAGGAACATGAAACTTTAATGGTGGACACCTCATGGGTCAAGGATGATCCATATAGATTTCAAGGTCACAAGGTCAAGGTCACATGAGTTTTTTATGTGAACACCTTGTCTGCGCTGTAACTCGAGAACCGTGTAACGTAGAAACACAAACATTTTAGTGGTGGACACCTCGTTGGTAAAGGATGATCCCTATTGATTTCAAGATCACAAGGTCAAGGTCACATGAGTTTGTTATGTGAACACCTTGTCTGCGCTGTAACTCGAGAACCGTGTGACATAGAAACACGAAATATTTAGTGGTGGACACCTCGTGGGTCAAGGATGATCCATATAAAATCACAAGGTCAAGGCCACAGGAGTGTGTTATGTGAAAACGTTGCCTGCGCTGTAACTAGAGAACCGTGTAACGTAGTAACATGACACTTTTAGTGATCGACACCTCGTGGGTCAAGGATGATCCCTATTGATTTCAAGGTCACAAGGTCAAAGGTCGAGGTCACAGGAGTGTGCTATGTGAAAACTTTATCCGCGATCTAACTCGAGAATGACATGACGGGCGTATTATGTGCAGTTTGCGGTGCTCTTGTTGCAATAATTTAGAGTACGGATATAGGAAATTTCAAACCCAAAGTCAATATGTAAACAGTACTAAAGCTTTTTGAAAGGGCCCTTAAAGTGTGCAGAAGCAAAATGGGCATGCTGTGTTACTTTTGTACTTCTTATATGAATTGGGACTGATTTTGGTTTAAAGTGACGACTGAAAGGGTAAATGCTAAAAACATCCAGAAATCATCATTGATTACTGTGAAGAAATGTTCATGGCCCACGCCCAATTGTCATGGCCACGGCATCGTTAATTTTGCACACTGCTACCAATTGTATTTTATAAGAACAGTTATGTTTCAGAATTTGTGAGTTGAGTGTGAAAGTTTCGAACTATTGTATCTACTTCTTTATTTCATATGAGATACAATATGTTCGCGTTTAACCCACAAGATGGGGTTTCATTTGGAACGATTTATATTTTCAGAAATGGACTGGATAGATATCAGTGACTACTCATAGAAAAACAGTCTCTGTACCAAGCTTAAGAGGACTCCGTGGCCTAGAAGAAATATGTCCCATACAGATCAATTGAAAAACCCACGTCACAGGAATTGGGTGAAAGGTGGACTTACTTTCAAGTATTTGAAACAGGGAATTATATCAATGGTGAATGATCAGGTAAGGCAGCAGCATAATGATATTTTGCAATACATTGCTGGCCATCCTCCAATATCCAGTGTTTCCTGTAGTCAGTGTACAACAGAGAATGTAGCACCATGCTCATCTGCTCAAAGAACAATATGCATTGGTGGGAAAGCAATGTGTAAATACCATGACCCACATGATGCAGATAGAACATTCAGACCCTGTCCCAATGGGATATGTGACAGAATAAGTACCCAAATCATAATAAATCACTGTTACGAAAGGCCACAATGGACCAACACCGACGCTAAACAGTGGACCACCAATTACTGGGAGATTGGCAAATGTTATATGCCAAGTATCGGCCACAGTCTTCAGTTAACTGCAGCTGATGCTGACTGTGCAGCTCTTCTGAGTGTCATCATTAATAACAGCTGTTTTGCTCATAATAAACTGAGTCTATCAATAGATCACACCAACCAAACAGATGTTGTACATAAGGTAATGATTGAGAATATTATTATGTTTTATACTTTCAATATTATGCAATGTTTGGTTTACTGATTTTCAGTACATTGATCCTTCTGGTAGTTTATGATATTAGACGATATTTCAAATAATGTGATGCTTGCTCGGATTTAACATTCTTGTTTGTATAGAACTGATTAGAACAATATTTCAGTTATATCACATGTTGTAGTATTTTAGATTATACAAGTATATAACAAAATGCTGGAAAATAACACCTAGAATTTGACTAAAATTAAATCACAGGTTCCTTAGAATGTCACCATAATTAGCTGATGCCTTTTCTCAAGGTCATAGACTTCCATACTTAGTATAGTATCTGATCTGGCAATCTAGGACCGGTCACTTATAATTTTTCTGTAGAGCTCTTCAAGGTCATTGACATCTAATCTATAAGTTTTGTTTAAACATACAATTGGAAGGAGAACAATTTATTTATCCCCAACTATTTTGAAGAAATAGTGGTGAACATGAACTCCTGTCCGTCCCTCCGTACGTCCGTGTGTAATGTCGCGTAACTCCTCCTAAACCACTGGGCAGAATTCAACCAAATTTAGTGTATGACTTCCCCACATCATAACGACGTGCAAAACCAATATTATTATTTACCTCGCTCCAAGGGGCCCGCTCCAGGGGTGAAAAGGTCAAATAAACAAAATATTCAGCTACATTATTATTTTTCAATATTTTTACATACAAATTGCTATACAAGTATATACCCATTTTTATAAGATACACAACATATCAAACAGGTTTTTTATTTCAACCTCAGATGGTCGACCTGGGGTGAGGCGGATGTCTTCGGGGGTCAATTTTTTTTATCAATTTGTCTTAAATTCAACGAATTAGTTTATGACATCCCCACATCATAAAGGCATACGAGATAACATTGTTTTTGACTCCACCCCAAGAGACTGCCCCAGAAGTCAAAAGGTCAAATATACTAAAATTCAAATAACTATTATTTTTTAATATTTTTACACACAACTTGGTCTATATATGAGATGCACAACATATCAAACTGTTTTTTATTTCAACGTCCGATGTGCGACCAGGGTTGGGGTGTATGTCATCGGGGGTCAAGTATATACTTTTTATTATGTCTTAAATTCAACCAAACTTTGTGTATGATTTCCCCACATCATAAAGGCATGCAAGATAAACATTATTTTATGCTCCACCCCTAGGGGCCCGCACCAGGGGTCAAAAGATCAAATATACTAAAAATTCAACTAAACTATTATTTTTTAATATTTTCCACATAACTTGGTATTATACTCATCTACACTAAACCAGATTGCTAAATACCTACCTAAGAATATGTCAATAATATTCTCATTATTTGGTGTATTTTGAGTTTGATTAGAGATACGGTTAAACTGTAAAATAACGAGTGTAAATCGTCTGCTCTGATTGCATGAACATATTTTAAAACTGGGTATATAGGATTTTATTAAGTTCTTCAAATTAGTGAAGCTTTCGATGTTCTTACTTCTAAAATATGCCAGTTAAAATTATTTTGACATCATGTTTTACTAGCACTACCACTACAAATGCGTTTGCAAAATAAATGTTCGAAATATTTAATGTTAAAATGAGATATAGGGTCCTATAGAAACCACACCGTCCGAGCGCAATGGCATCGTAGGTCCGCACTGTACTGCAAACAAGGACTTGAAAATACAATGAAAGAGACAAAAAACAACAAAAAGGGTGGTGAAGACAGGGTTACCGACTTGGAAAGGTCAGTAGGCAATAAGGCCTACTTGTTAGCTTGAATCGATTTTATATGCGCACAATCCTCGCTAACGCTGAATTACAGTTACTTGAATTTCAAACAATATTCAATTTAAAGGTAGATAATTTAAGTTTATCCATATTTCATTTTTTATAGACGGAGAATCTGCGATAAATGGGTCAAATGTTTATGTTTTTTCTATTAGTTCATACCAATTTTAAGAATTTTATATCTTTAAGCGATCTTTGACTGATGTTATGTGTTTTATCAGCACATTTCATGTTTTCATATAAAGAGCAGGTAACTCTCAAAAGATGTACAATTTAAACAAAAAATAAATGTTTTATAAACTATGGATCAAAATAAATACTTATCACATATTCTATTCTAAAATATATTTAAGATAAGAAAATTAGTTAAGATACAAAAGTGAGTAATTAGGAATTATGTTCAGTGTATATAAGATACACAACATATCAAACGGTTATTTTTTATTTCAACTTCTGATGTGCACCCGGGGGATAGGGCAGAGGTGATCATTTTCAAATATATTTGTATTTAATTAGGTTCAAATTCAACCAATTATTTTTTAAGAAAAAGTGAGATCATGTATTCATGTAGAGATTTGAAACGATCTATCATCACAGATGTTCATTAGCCTTTTCGAAACTTTTATGCGACGTTCAGAAGCGGAGCTAGGGAAGATAATCCACGCATCTCTGAAATGCACTTCAAAAAGGTTGGGATCTGCGACCCCATCGACTACAACTAGTTTATGTTTAAACTAGCATATTGCTAGTACGACTATTACGTATAATAGACCATGGGCTACTCAAATTTTCGGTACCAACTCAGCTGGCAAATTTTAAATGCTACCACCTTTTAGATATATCTTAGTAAAAAAGAAAAAGCCAGGATAGTTTTTCTGAAACGGTAGCTGAACACATTATTTTTGGGCAAAAACATGCAAATTTGAACAAAAATCGCTTAAAACTGGAATATTTTTTTAAATATTATTATCATTGCAATTTTATGGAGCTGAAGCTTCTAAAAGTTGTCTGTTATATTCATATAAATAAAAATAATATTTGAAATGAACAAAATGTATACAGCTTGCCAATTTGGGGGAAAATCAGCAAAAAAAGCATACAAATCGCTGATTTTTGGAATAATTATTTTAACAAAATATTGTCACTTCCAATTAAACAAAATAGAAGTTTTTAAAGTGTTTTCCTTCATTTAAAGATGTCCTGAGATATAGGTAAAATGTTAAAGGATCAGAGATTTGGAAACACTGTGATATTTTGGGCCAAAAGTTGCAAATTTAAACCAAAATCACTAAAAACGGGATTAGTTTTAAAAATATAATTCTCATTACAATACAAGGTAATTGAAAGTCCTTAATTTTATCTGTTATATACATGTTCATGAAAACAAATATTTGGAATGAATAAAATATATAAATCTTGAAATTTAGCGGGGAAATCAACATAAAATAAATTCAAGTCGCCGATTTTTAAAATAGTTATGAAATTTTAAATTATGATTAAATATAGCAAAACAGAAGTTGATATAGTATTTCTTTAAATGTAAAGGTGTTATGAGCTACAGAAGAGACAGTCCTAAAGGATCAGAGATTTGAAAACGCCATTTCTTTTGGCCCTGAATATCGAAATTTAAACCGCCGAAAACTGTACTATTTAAAATACAGTTTTATTGCAATATAAGAGAGTTGAATGTTCTTTAAACATTCTGTTATATTAAACGCTACAAACTTGTATTTTTAAAATATATTTTTAGCTTTGGCGGCCATCTTGAATTTCCAGCCGACCTGAATTTAATGTACATCGGAAACATGTTTGAAATAAACAAAGTTTAAACATCTTGACATTTGGGAGAAAATCTACAAAAATAAAGCATAAAATAAAAGATTTTTGGATATTTATTATGAAACATTTTTAAAAAATGTAAATAAAAATGTATTAAGGTAAAGGCAAAAAATTCCGAAGTAATAGCTTAAAAAAAGATTTGACCAATAAATTGAGGACATTTTTAAACGATTTTGATAATTAAACTCAAACTCACAAATTGCATACGTAAATGCCATTGTAGTATTTCTTTTATTAAACTATTGCAAAAATATATATATGACAATTAACAGAACCAAGAGAAATGATATTTCGGTTTTAGATTAAAAAAAGTGCAATTCAGAAGCAAACGTAGTTTTTAAAGAAAACTCAGCCTGGACAATAATATATGTCTCAAAGCTATTGTAAGAGACCATCATGATATTAACATATTTAACGTTTTCATCTGCCGAATGTTGACACATGTTAACATTCTGAATCTGGTAT
Organism: Cyrtodaria siliqua; assembly: GCA_037043455.1. Classification (NCBI taxonomy): domain Eukaryota; kingdom Metazoa; phylum Mollusca; class Bivalvia; order Adapedonta; family Hiatellidae; genus Cyrtodaria; species Cyrtodaria siliqua. The sequence goes on along the minus strand of JAWPHD010000544.1, from coordinate 290,656 downwards.
ACATTATACAACATTCACACCATGTTACAATACAGGGAAGTCGATGCTTTCTGCAAGTACAGTGTTAAGTAAGTTTTGCAAGATACTTTGATAACATTCCGAAATTATAAAGGAACAAATCATCTGTTATAACAGGCCTTAGTCAAAGGGTACCATCCCTATTCTAAAGGTATGTAAGGATTTCCGTGGTCCTTGTTTGCACGTGGTGGTATGCACGCAAATGTTGTACTGCTGCATATGTATGGGAATACTGCTCATCAAAAGCAGACCAGTTGAATTCACAACGCTATAGTATGGATATGCAACAAGCCGTTGTAATGAGACACTAGATAATTATTAACTGATATCAAGTTTATAATTATTCCAGGGTCTCATTACAACGGCTTGATGTATGCCCATCCTACTGCGTTGTGGATTGGGTTGGAAAATCTCATCATCAGTTTTTAATATAGACTGTGTACCCATTTAGACAACCTGCTGTTTAAAATAAAATTTAACTACCGTCTTTCAAAACATGTCTGGCAGGGCTGGCGTGGCGCAGTGGGTAGCGCGGCGGATTTGTAACCGGAGGCCCCGGGTTCAATCCTCCGTGGTGCCACTGAGTTCCGTCGGTGTGTTCTTGGGCAAGACACTTTCCCTTAGCCTCGTCCGTCGGATGGGGACGTAAACCGGGCGGTCCCGGGTTCAATCCTCCGTGGTGCCACTGAGTTCCGTCGGTGTGTTCTTGGGCAAGACACTTTCCCTTAGCCTCGTCCGTCGGATGGGGACGTAAACCGGGCGGTCCCGTGTATCGGTCTATCATCCGAGCACGTTAAAGAGTAATAAGAGTAGGGCAGGTTCCCCTCTATCTGGGGCGGCTCTAAATAACCTATACTGTATTGATGAGCCGTTAAACAACATTCAATTCAAAACATGTCTCTCCTATTATCTTAGCGGTATCTAGATTATACTTTTCTTTCAGCAGTCATATACTCAAACTACTTTGTAAATCATCAGTTGTTTTCGTTTAGGAACGATTTCCTACTCCAAAGAACTGAAGCAAAGACTGCTGTGATAGTTCAAACTTCTTTGCAACATTGCCTTTGTATCTACCCTGTGTTAACTTGCATCACGTGTAACACCCGTTAGGTGCTGTATATTTAAGGACTATTGATCTGCCACCTTTACATAAAAACAACCTCCAAAATTGATGGGGTATGGTCAAGTGAAATTTTCAACCAAATGCATACTTTAGTATGAGCAATGTCAACCACAAAGAACATGACAGTAATCATGGTAATTCACTTGAACATACTATCACAAAGAATACTTATATGGCTGACATTGTGCCCTTTATATCTGAAAAGTATGACGCAATTGTATTCAAAGTTCAATTCTATTCAGAGCAGACGAGACATCATTTCTAAATAAAATAAACCATGTTGGTTTAAACATATTTTATTTCACAAGCGTTTTACAACATAATATTTGTACACAATAGAAAAAAGTAAGATACTTACCATGTTATCACATCATCCAAATTTCAAAGTGCACCATTGTAAAAAGGCAAAGACATCTTTCAATAACATGTGGTTTCGAAATAATCTCAATGTAATAGTATGATGACAGTGACGGACTTTCTCTGTAAAGATGTTATAACCGGCAACTATATTTGTAGATGTTTTAAACAGAACTGAGTGGCTGTTTCGCATAGAAACATTATCAAACAAATCCAATTGATCATTAGCATGTCTATATTCGAACAAAAATGATCCAAACCAAATAACAAATATAATAAACTGTTCATCCGACGAACAATTCACCATACCACATGTTTCAGTTTACAATGTAAGTGCACGCTTTTCATGGACATAACTTTGCCGAAATGAAAGACAAAGTTATTAGACATGTGTAACGACTTTCCTTGGGGTGCGATTAAGATGTTTATGAAGTTTCATGAACATACTAGGTTTAACACTTTTTAAGTTATGACCAAGTTCATGTTGCACGTTAAAGCGTGACGGACAGACGGACGAATACGACGGATGAAGACAGTCTACCGACAAAGCGACCACTGCCTGCCTGTCATGCTACGAAGGTGAGACAAAGACAAATAAAATGGAACTTTGAATTGTAACTTTTCTGTGAATTATTTTTTAAGGTCAGCTCAATCTTTTTTAATTAAAAACTTAAACGTGTACTTTATTATCTCCGTTTATAGCAATACCTTTATTACAGAGAGGTCACACGTTTTTTTTATTTCGTATTGTTTCGAATATATTGAATCTAAAAAACTATATTCACATGTAATTTGCTTAAAAGGATAAATATAATTTGTTTGGTTATCTTTACATTCTTTTGATAGAATGTGCGTTTAATGATTAAAATGGTTAAATGTTTGCTTCCATATGTTTTTAAACTTTTTTAAGTGTTGACCTATTGAACTGTTATATGTTTACATGGCGTACGAAACCATATTGAATGCAATCAAAATACAAAAACAAAGTTGATGGAGCTATACATCCATTTTTATATCAATTTAGAATATTTTCTTAAAAATTACCTCCCTTTATCAAACAGTAGTTTTACACACTTAAGCTACCTAACTAAAAATACTATCCTGGCTTAAAAAAGCGCAAGATATTGACCTTTCCGAAAATGCATATTAGAATTTGCCAGCTTGAGTGGTACCAATATGTCAAAATTTGGGTAGCAGCACACGGCCTATAATAAATTGTTAGCACATTAAATAGAATCAAAGGCTAACCAACTTACCCTGCTCTATTGTGATTCTCGGTCATTGTTTGTCTTTATAAACAAACTCTTGAATCATCCGCCATGTATGACCTCTATGCAAAACTCATGAAACTGCAAGGCCAAAAGTATTGAAGAAATTCAAGTTATATTGTGCGATTACAGATAAATATTTTTTACAGAATTCATGATATTGCAAGGCCAGCACTTTGACAATAGAAGATAAAAAGGAAAATTTAAAATTCGGACAGGGGAAGTAGCATTCAATGACGACAGTCAACCACAAACCACAAAAACAAACACGCAAACACAAACGAGAAGGCAAAAGTAATAAAAAATGCAAACAACATCACAAACACAAATAGGGCTTCAGCCGTGGAACGGTCAGTGGCCAAAAAGGCCACTGGGGGTTTAAACCAGGTTTAAGGGTGCACCAAACCTCACACTTACCCTAGTGTCATCCCAATAAAACGGGACAGTGTAAATAAAGAAATCGCCGCCACGAAATATTCTCTAACCAACAAGGCAGCGTTAAAATGCAATATAAGTAAAACACCTAGATGCTCGTGTATATATAAATACAAAAACAACAAAGCCTAGAAAGCCACAATGAAGGTACTCGATGACTTGGCAGAAGCCAGAGCAACAAGAGAATAAACCATTGCGGTCACGACAAGACAAGACCGCGGACAAACATCAAACGCCACCGTCCTAATGGGCTTTAGGTAGGCATCATCATAGGGTCCACAGCCTGTCCGGTCATCGTACAATTAAAGCGGAAAGCATAGTGGCGAACTGTAAAAGGGCCCACCACCAAGCATGCAGTACGTTGCAAAATGATAGGGTCATAACCTCTTTTGATAAACCTTTTAACAAGTTTAACAAAGATAGTATGAAGGTGATGATGACCAAGAATCTTACGAAGTTTGTAAATCACATCACCATAGAAGTCAGTTTGTGATAGTCCTTGTCGCAGAAGAGTCCTTAAATTGCTTTCATATTTGGAAAGAATATCAGGGTTACGATAATAAAATTTTCAAAGGTTTAACGAAGTTTATGATAACGGTAACCCTGATGGAGTAGCTTTTTAGTTATACAAAGATTACGAATAGTAATGTCCTCAACTCGAGTACAAGTTCTTGAAAAACGAATAAGTTGAGACACATTGATCCCATAAGAAGTTGCTCGGGGAACATCCCCATCTTAGTGAGGATAATTAACAATGTCAAAATTAAAATCATCTCTCTTGTCATAGATTTTGCTAATAATTTCACCATTTTCACCATCTCTTTCAATAGAGAGATCTAAATCAAGAAAAAAAGGGTTATTATCAGAAATATTAGCCTTGTTAAGCTGAAGTCCTTTTGGATAAATATTATTAACCATAAATGGAAAGAAAGGGTTGTCAATGTTCAATATGTCATCCAGATACCGAGAGGTGTCATTAAAGGCTTCAATAATATCTGCCTGGGAATTTGGTGAAAGACTCAACGTGAAATCTCTTTCATAGAAATATAAAAACAAATCTGCGACAATTGGTGCACAGTTCGTACCCATAGGGATACCAACAATTTGTCTATAAACGGTGGTTCCATACCTGACGAAAATATCATCTAATAGGAAAATGAGTGCTTTACAAACTTTATGGCAAGTCCACATAGTGTAATTATCTAAACTGTCGTTAGTAAAAAACGCTTTAATATTATTACAGGATAAACATGTAGTATTTCCTCTAGTGAATGTTTTATGAATGAGCGCAATAAGCTTGTCTTTAATAAGGTGATGTGGTAAGGTAGTATATAGTGTAGAGAAGTCATAAGTGCTGGTTGATGAAACTTGACTTTATTGAAATTGTATCAAGGACATCTCCTGAATTTTTTATAGACCAAAATAAATTAATTCCAGAGTTTTCATGAGTTTTATCACAATATAGTTTAACGTGATCTTTAACGGCAGTAAGACAAGAAGTTAAAAGTTTGGAGATGTCTGTTGTGGTGCAGGCACTAGAATTCGAAATAAAACGGGCCTTAAAAGGATGTTTATGAAATTTAGGAATCCAGTACATAGTAGGCAGTTTATTTTGCTTATCGTCTACACCAGTCTTGAAAGTAATGCACCGAGTGATACGTGCGGAAACAACATCATCCTCAGTAGAATTTACTGGAGTATACAAATTGGTGCTGCCGAGTTCCAGAGATAATACATTGACGTAATGTAGACGTCAAACAATAATTATATTATAAGCTGCTTTATCTGCAGGAACTAAAACAAATTTATTATAAAATTCCTGAATTCCCGATGTTAAATTACGAAAGGAAAACCTAGGTCTCGGAGGAAGTAAAGAGGGGCAGAAATAATTACACGCGATTTACGTTTGATGTTACCATTACGCCTAAGACCGTGAGACCTAGATTAACGCTTTCAAATAGAAAATATAGAAAAAATGTCAATATTAAAATCTTTTGAAATATTTTCTTCTTGATAAATATTGTCATTAACGCCGAGTGGATATGGTGTCTGTAAGTTTTTCATCCACTTAAGTTCTGCAATATGTCTAGCTTTTATTTTAAAGCTTTTACTAGCATCATTATCAAACAATATATATTCAACCGGTTGAACAGTTGCGTTACTAAAATTATGACCTGACTGACGAAAGTGTGGATACAATTAATTTCTTAACGTTTTAGGATTACTTGCATTATATTTGTGTTCACGAAATCGAACTTTTATTAAGATCGACCTGTTTGTCCAACATTTTGTATACCGCAACGTTGTGCATTTCAAGTCAGAACATAAATGACGTGAGCTGTACGTCAATCAACATTTGAAGCTAGACATACATTAAACAATCTACCATTAACAGCTGATTTTGTGATTCCAGATAAGAAAATGCATAACTGATATATACCATTCTGCCAACCTTGAACTCACAGATGAGGAGCTGCAAGGTTATGTGGATGATATGTTCACTCTTCTCAGAGACAATCATCACCTTAGTAACGATTTGGCAGCACAGGACGCCTGCAAAAATTTATCTGAGGTTTGTCTTAATTTTAATCCATAACTTATCGGTCAGTCAACTGTTCTTCTAACTACTTCCTGATCTGCTAGGTGGATCGCATTAAATTAAATAACTTAATGTCTCATTAATCGTTTTATTAGCTCCACTGATCAAAGATGCTGTGTCGCGGTGTCCGTCGTCCGTCTGTTCGTCTGTACGTCCGTCCGCCTGTAAATTTGTTTTGTTGCGACTACTCCTCTGAAACCATGTTCTGGATGTTCTTGAAACTTTAAAGAAATGTTGATCATGATCTCTAGTTTGTCCTAAGTCAAAATCTGATGTGGCAGAAATCCAAGATGGCCTCCACGACTAAAAATATATGTTAAAAAGTCAGTTTTGTGGCGACTACTCCTCTGGAAATACTTAATAGATTTTACTGAAACTTTGCAGAAATGTTGCTTTGATGCCTAGTTGATTCTAAGAAAAATCCAGGTCGGCTGGAAATCCACGATGGCCGCCGAAGTTAAAAATAGATTTTCGAAAGACCTTTTTCTGATGACTACTCCTCTGAAACTACTTGATGTTTTTTTCTGAAACTTTACATAAATGTTGCTCTTGATGCATAGTTGGTCCTAAATAAAATTAAAGACTGCTGGAAATCCAAGATGGTCGCCGAAGCTAAAATTTGATTTTAGAAAGGCAATTTGCGGCGACAGCTCCTTTGAAACTACACTTAGGATTTTATCTGAATCTTTACAGGAATGATGCTCTTTATGTCTATTTGGTCCTAATAAAATCAGGTCGGCCGGAAATCCAAGATGGCCACCAAAGCTTAAAATAGATTTTCTAATGCCAGTTTTGCGCTGACTACTCTAGTTAATCCTAAGTAAAATGTATGCCACTTAAAGGATTATGATTTACGTTAATCACAATGTCCCTTGGAATATCACCACATTTATCTGATGACTTTCCACCATGTGATTGACTAAGGACCATTAACCACTACGTCATCTAATCTGGCATTCAGAAACTTGTCAAAGTTCTGTCAGGAGAGCGCTACAAGGTCATTTGAATTAGTGTTCTAATAAATACTGATAAAGGTGATCCTTTGTGAGCAACAAGGCGGAAAATTGTATTTTTGATTTTATTGAAGTCTGTAATAATATATGGCCATGTAGTAATTTTATGGACCCATTTAAAATGTTTAACCACGGTCTCTGTCATTGGTGTTGTTTCAGTTGATGTCCGAAAAAATGATCATTTCCACAATCGACGAAATTGAAGTTCGTGAAGATGCTGTAAAGGAATTACATAAGACAATAAGAAAGATGGAAAAGAAACAGAAGGAAGCTCTAGACAGTTTAGGAACAAAAAGACAGAAGGCAAACGATGATGCAACAACAGAAATGGAAATGAAAACGAAGGAAGCTCTAGACAGTATAGAAACAGAACTACAGAAGGCAATAGATGATGCAACAACAGAGATGGAAAAGAAAAGGAAGGAAGTTCTAGACAATATAGGAACAGAACGACAGACGGCAATAGATGATGCAACAACAGAGATGGAAAACATAAAGAAGGAAGCTCTAGACAATATAGGAACAGAACGACGGAAGGCAATAGATGATGCAACAACAGAGATGGAAATGAAAAAGAAGGAAGTTCTAGACAATATAGAAACAGAACGACAGACGGCAATAGATGATGGAACAACAGAGATGGAAAACTTAAAGAGGGAAGCTCTAGACAATATAGGAACAGAACGACAGAAGGCAATAGATGATGCAACAACAGAGATGGAAAAGAAAAAGAAGGAAGCTCTAGACAGTATAGGAACAGAACGACAGAAGACAATAGATGATGCAACTACAGAGATGGAAAGGAAAACGAAGGAAGCTCTAGACAGTATAGGAAAAGAACGACAGAAGGCAATAGATGATGCAACAACAGAGATGGAAAAGAAAAGGAAGGAAGTTCTAGACAATATAGGAACAGAACGACAGACGGCAATAGATGATGCAACAACAGAGATGGAAAACATAAAGAAGGAAGCTCTAGACAATATAGGAACAGAACGACGGAAGGCAATAGATGATGCAACAACAGAGATGGAAATGAAAAAGAAGGAAGTTCTAGACAATATAGAAACAGAACGACAGACGGCAATAGATGATGGAACAACAGAGATGGAAAACTTAAAGAAGGAAGCTCTAGACAATATAGGAACAGAACGACAGAGGGCAATAGATGATGCAACAACAGAGATGGAAAGAAAACAGAAGGAAACTCTAGACAGTATAGGAACAGAACTGAAGGCATTAATGACCTTGGAGAACCAACATCAAGAAATGATCAGTTCTTTGTTCAAGGAAGTTAACTCAATTAAAAAGGACCAGAATAATTTACGAAATACGGTCAACAGCCTGAGTACAAAACAAGATGTTTCAGAACGTAAAAGGGAACAAAAACAAGATAATTTAAATAAAATGCTCGGAAGTCTTGAAGAGAAAGAAACACAGAAACTACAGTTACCCCCCGAAACTCTACAGGTAGGCCATTTAAATAAAGCAGTACTCTGATATATTAAATCAGGCATACCTAATATGTAATATTTATTGTTGCTTTATAATATATATATATATATATATATTGTATTTACGTGCACCTGCTATTTCTGATGTGTTATCGTGATCAGTGCTTTATAGCCACGACTACTGAAACCACCTTTATTTGGGTGGCGGATTGGTCGTGGTGACTAAGGCGTCGGTACTTTAGCTAGGCGAACTTTAACTAGGTGAAATCGTCGTAGTCAGGGTTGCGGGTTCGAGTCCAAGTGTCGCCGTAGTTTGTTTGTAAATTCTTCTCTACAATATATATTGTTTTGGAATATCTTTTTGTTTGTTACTGGTCTAGGTATAACTATTTTTATAATAACTATTATATTCCAATACATATTTTTATTGTTTTAAGTCTATTCTATACGGTACAAGTCAAGTGTTTTAATTTAAAAGTACGAAAGTCCACGAAAACTAATTACATACATACAAACAACTCTATTATTTAAGAAATGTAGCAGACTGTTTTCAGAAAACAGAAAGTCAGCGACATGTTGCATAATACCTTGATGTTGAAATAAACATGCTGAAATAAACACACATTCAATTAATAAGAGAGAAGGGATGACACTCAGGACTCTGTTATATGGAGGAATCCGGTAATCGAAATGGAAAGCCGATAATTGCCGGCTCAAAACCTAAGAAATAGCAGGCCTGCATTTACCTACAGTATGTACATGCTAATATAATATTATTTCCTATATCGAGTCATTGACGCCCTGAACAATCTTAATCATTTATTTGTTTTATATGTTTCCTGTTATATTTCCTTAATCTTTGCTTCGCCAGTCTTATATACTGTATAAATATATATATACCGTCACACCAAGGGTCTGAATTTTTGCCCCAGATATCTATGCTATGATCGGGGTGAACTCGTCAATGATACCCAGGCCCTCAGTAGACGTCTCCGTCTGAAATCACATTTCGCCAAACTCGAACCGACTTACAACAACACTAAGGATAACAGTCAGCCCCTCTTGTCTCCTCCAGTCTCTACCACTTCCATGATTTCAGTTCCCAACCCTACTGTCACAGTACCCTCCCCAGTCGAGAACGCCACTCTCGCTTGTTCTCCGCCAAAATTCAAATTAAAAAGTGATTGATTTCTACCTTTTCAGTCGAGCGAAATAGAAAATTTTATCTCCAACGCTGAATCAGATATTTTTTCTTTTCAACTTGTTAAATCTCACCTAAACAACTTATTAAAGGCTGAAATACAGGTGCTCAACTCACTCAAACAATGTGATGACATCATCATTAAACCTGCTGGCAAGGGTTCTGCTGTGATCATTATGGACAGAGAACATTACATTTCTGAAGCCAATAGACAACTTGAAAATGCAACATTTTACCAACTACTAGACCATGATTACACACTCCATTTCTCTAAACAAGTAGCAGATACCATCACCAAGATGTATAACGAGGGACACCTAAATGCCATAAAATGGGGACAATTTATATAATATCCAAGTCCTAAAGCGGGCAGAGTTCATATTAAAGCTTGCAACCCTGGAAGCCCTATCGTTTCTGCCAACGGTCATCCCACTGAATGTTTTTTAGAATACATTGATTATCACCTTATACCCCATGTTTCCACTCTCCCGTCATACATCCAAGTCACCACTGATTATTTACAGCGTTTGGAATTGCAAGGTCCCATTCTTAATAATGCAACTTGGTCGCCTTGGATGTGACATCATTATATACAAACATCACTCATGCTGATGCGATTCTTGCTTGTCAGGAAGCATGGCATATCAGATCCACTTTAAATCAACTACTCCACCAATGTTCTCTTTAAATTACTTACCCTGATTCTCAAATGCAACAACTTTGAATTCAATAATAGACACTATTTACAGATTCAGGGTACAGCAATGGCCACAAAAATGGCGCCTTCCTATGCCAACATTTTCATGGGGGCAGACTAGAATGCCAGTTGTTGTCCATCTTCAACCATTCTCATAGATACGCTTCATTGGTGACATGCAGCGGTGTCTTGATCACGATTCCCTTGCAGATTTCCTAACGTACGCCCCCAACCAAAGTAAAACCTACCACAACACCACCGACCCATGCGTACCGTTCACTAGTAACTCTCAAATGTGCTTAATCTAATCTTCTAAAAAACTACTTGCATGTGCTGAACCGAATTGATAAAGACTGAAAAATACTGAAAAATACTGAAATGTATAGTTCAGTATTTTCAGTATCTATTCAGTATTTTTCAGGACATTTAGAAACTGAGGGCGCAGCTGTTACATTGCAGTGATTCGCATCTGTTCCATGGTCTCAAATACTAGCTTAATTACAACAAACAGTAGGAACGCCACGGACCTATAACATATCAGTTCTGTTCGCATTTTAAATCCGCGAACATGGACTATTTCTTTGTATTTTACGGACTATTTAATGAATTTTCAATTAAAACAGACGCCATTTTTTTTCACCCGAAATTGGGCGCGCTACGTCGGCGAGCACTACGGGTACCTATGGGATCTAACAACACGCGTACAGTGTTTCATACCGTAGATTATGTAAAAACTAATACCTTACCGGACGAAATAACATCCCATTATGTGTCAACACGATGCAGTGTTGGTGACTGACAGGTCACCGTGACATAATTTGACACGTGAAATTGACATGTTGTTGCAAGTTGGATTTGGGATTACGGTCTGCTGCTGGAGGTCCATGATCAAGGTATTTGTTTTGTCATTTAAATGTGTTTGTTAATAAAAAGTACACACCACTTTTAGATCGTGCATATTTAGACATTGGCCAAATACAGTGCCTTAAAAAGTGGTGTATACTGTATAATAGAAAGTTCATAATTACTATAAGTGTTTTTCGTGTACTCCGATCTTTCCAGTAACTGGATGTACTGTAAACTGTAGAACGTTTCGTGGAATAAAACAATTGCTAGTAGAAATGCTATCAATGTCCCCCGCACCCCGCACCCACCCAAGTACGGTAGATGGGGGTGTGGGGGTAGATGGAGCTTGCCTACCGAAAACAAGGAGGGGGTAAGACAACTAGAAACCCCCTCCACTCCGACCTCCACCCCTCAATGCATGAATGTAAATTGTTAGCGTTTCCTCTATATCGTTATGTTATCCCCATTTTCTCGCACATTCGTGATTACATAACCCGATACAACTACCATTGAAACAATGTAATCTGCCATAGACATTTGACTGAAATCGGTCAGATTCATATTTATGTACAGTAAAGTTTTGAGGCAAGGAAGTGATTTTGAATTGACATTTATTTACATTTACTACATACTTTCTGTTGCGAAAAAAACATCGCAATTTCGAGAAAGTACATTTCAATAAAAGCCTTTAAGGAGGTGAAGCTACTACGCTTGCCTCCAGTGTGTCTCAAAAGAAGTGACTATTCCATGGGCTGGAAATATGCTGTGAAAGTGGAACAATGTTTTTAATGGATCTCCAGTTGGGCTACATTATATTTTACATGTATAATGAATGATGAGAGATGTTTTTATTACATTAACCGTGTTATTGAGCACAAGTAGTATTCATGCTTTATTCAATTTAGTTTTTCTTTTATCTTTTCTTTTTTAAATATGTTACATTATGTATAACAAAGGATAAAATATGTCTGTTTGATCATTGACATTGGATGGATGTTGTTTTCAGAGAGGCCTCAAATGTGAATCGTGCCCTTGAGCAGCTCTAAGTGAATTGATACTGACGACTTCAGAATGTCAAGCCGTATTAAATGCCATTGGATCATATGGAGGTAAGAGCCTTTTTAAAAATTGTTTGCACTTGTGTAGTTCTTTAAATGGAGTTTGTGTTATGCTTGCACGGTGCTGTTTAAAGTTAGAGTAAAAAATGTTTTCAGTGATAGTGCAGCGTGATTGTCATATGAGCTCGTGTACACTACATGTACTGGATACATGCGAAAACAAGTTGTGTTAAAGGGACACTAGGCAGTCTTTATTTGTTTAAAACTTCTGGAGTTCGGTTAATTTTTCTGCATAGTTTGCATTTGTGCATCATTAATATTATTTATTAGAATAGTTCAGAAGAAATTGTTTTACACATTACTTACTGTTGATAATAGTGCACCTATAACATAGTTAAGTATTTGATAGAATAACGAAGACAAAATGAAACACTTTTACTTAACTTTTAATGCAAGCAGATTTAAATTTAAAATGTTACCAGGTTAACAAATGAAGATGCTAATGTTAAAGCTTGATAAATACTTCAAGATTGCCGTGTGTCCCTTTAACATCAACTCATTGGTCTATGTGATGGGTCTCCAATTTATTAGGGACACAGAGCAAATTTCCAATATTGTGTCTGTTTTACACATTTTCACATCAGAACAGACCACACATCTACAAAAGTGTCTTCTCAACTGCCCTATTTAATCATGTTTTATTTCTAAAACTAGCGGCATCACCAGATTTTGAGAAAGAAAATAAATAGTTGTATATTAATGTTTTCTCCCCATGTAAAATGATCTTACTAAGTCATTAAAGTAAAATATCATATGAACAAAACGTGTAAAATTTAACAATTTTAGATTTTTGGCAAGACTTGTATTTTATTTTATTCTAGTACAAATGGCTTATAGAGCATTGCACTCTCTGTCAGATTTAACTTTCCTTATAATAGATTCTTGCTGTACTGTTGGGTTGAAAAATACATTAAAATGGTTCTATAATCATGTCAGTTCAATCATATACTAGTATGATACACAATATAATATGTATTGACCCTTTGCTTGATGTGCCATTTACTCAGTTTTGGTCAAGGGACGTTTATAGCATATCGGCTTTGAATCCAGTGAACACGGATTCAATTCTTACTGGCGCCACTGGGTTACTTCGACGTGTCCTGCTAGCCTCGTTCGTCTGATGGGAACGTAAACCGGATGGTCCTGTGTATCGGAGTCTGTCCTCCAAGCACGTTAAAGAACAATAGGTATCTAATCGGTAGTAAGCGTAGGGCAGGGCTCCTGGATGGCTATGTATCTTTCCTCCTCTCTTTGGGGCGGCTCGAAATAACATAAACAACGTGTTGATGAGGCGTTAAACAATAATTAAATTTTAAACTGTCCCATTCCCCTAAACATACCCTAGCTCCCCCTCGCAACACATGATTCAAATTGAATACTCTGCTCGACTTATATTAACTTTTTATTCTATGTCTTTCTTTTCTTTCAGTCTGCACGTCATGTGGAAAAAGACTCCATGTACACCACTGGCCAGAGTCAATGCTGAAGTTTATGTTCGCTCAATTATTTGCTTAATAAAGTATACATATGAAATAAAATATTGTCTTTATAATTATGTCTTCCACCACAAAGTGGTAGGTGAGACAGAATATATTTGGACTTTCCGTTCGTCCGTCACAAATCTTGTCTGCGCTAATTGTTGGATTTTGACGAAACTTTGTACTGCCTTTGGTAAAATGATAATCCCTGTTTATTTTGAAGTCAGTAGTTGAAAGGTCCGTTACCATGACCGGAAAATGAAAAGTATTACCCACACAGTTTTTCCTATTACCTAAAGCAAATTTCATGAAACTTCATTGGTGGACAGTGGAAAGAGGATGATCGTTTGATTTTTAGGTAAAAGAAGTTCCCTGCAGACATCCACTATCCAAAGATAAGCATATGTTACAACACACATGTTATAATATTAATGGTATAATATATGAATATTTTCTTGCACAATGTTGAATCCGGTAAAACAAGTGGTTTTGTTCACCGATACTGTCGCCTGTGAACCAAACCACTTGTTGTTAAATTACAGGATTCAACAGTGTGTAAGACATATTCTGATCATCCATTTTTTTTTTTAAATCATAAATTAAAAAAAATATATATATTAAAACAAACAAAACATGCTATTTGATGAAAACAGACGTTTTCAAATTTTCAAAGTAGCAATATTCGCAGAATATAGTAGATTTCAACTGTTGAAAACAAACATGTATTTTTTTTTCAGGAAAAAAAAAATCTACGAATATAGTATATATGTTCAGGGAAATTTATAGTTTAATATGTCTGTTTTCAAATACTACAGATCGTAACGCACCGCACATGTATATTCAGTATTTACTTTCAATATAGTAGTGAGTATGACTGCGTTCTGGGACCATATAAATATAAAAGAATAATATATATAAATAATATATATAAATATATATATATAACAATATATGCCCTATAAATATAAACGACTCGCACTTTTTGGATTCACGCGTACAGTGTTTCACAACACCACAAATCTGGCAAGTGCTCCATTGACACAATGACATGTCCACGTTTATGTTATGAAATCTTCGAGTCTACACATAATCATGTTTGTTACTGACAGTAGCATGTCTGTTACTCGTCGGTCATTTATTTACTTGGTTAAAGGGACACATGCCAATCTTGCTTTCTTTAAAACTCGAGTCGCCCCCTCAGTTTTAAACGAACAGTTAAAAGAATATACTTATTTCTGCCTGTTAAACTTATATTAGTTTATCGCTTTTCTGATTTCGAAAATTAACTCTGCAACGTATGTTGCCGCCATCATGATTTCATTTTCCGATATACCGTTGCAACATTGTTTGTTAAAGTAAATTGGCCATTCTGACATAAACACAAAGCATGTATAGAACAAAAATTTAGTGTAAAATACATGGACACATACATTTTAAATATATGTGTTTACATAACGAAATTATTTGTTTCTGTAGCCGGTCGTCTTTCCTTAATGAATATGAATGTTGCCGTCTTTGGGTCGGACGGTCCTGTTACTTAATTAGTATTTGTCTCCGTTTATTGAAATTCTACATATATACAGAGGAGAGATGTATCTATATGATTTTGTTATTATGCTCGCTTCTAAAATGACGAAATAAATCGGTTTGAATAAAAGGCGCATTCTCAGCAATACACAACGTATTGGGTGTACGGGTTGGAGGGGGGAAGCCCACGGGGTTGGAGAGATACTACCGTAATGTTGCTCTCATAAATACTGTGAACATACTACAACAATAATATAACAACTACTGAACAATGCTGAAATCGATTTATCTTTATAAATGAATTCATAATTCCACAATTTTATTCCGTGCGAACATCGATTTGGAACGTCGATTCGGCGTATTTAAACGATTACGGTGTACTTCGTTAATTTTCGGGGGGAAAAAGTACTTGCCTCCGATTTGTTTTATATGTTACATATCTACAGAGGAAAGATGTATTTACGCGAACATGCTTTTGTTTTTTTCTCTCGCTTCTAAAATGATGAAATAAATCGAATTTGATTAAAACTGCACATTCGCAGCTATATACAACTTAATAAATACGGTATGGAGGGTGGTGGGGGTGGAATAAGGGGCGGGGTTGCAGGGATACTACCGTAATGGTGTCCTTGAGAAAAACTGTGAACATTCTACTCTAATAATTTATTAAATACAGAACAATGTTGAAATCAATATATCTCTTAAAAAGGATTTCACAATGTCATGGTTTTATATCCCGCGTGAACATTAACTTCGAGAGGCGATTGTTCATATTTTAGCGAACACGGTGTTCTTTGTTAATTTTGGGGGAAAAAAAGTACTTTTTTCTGATTGACTTTAAATTTTGGGTTTTAATAGTAGACATGTCAATGAACACTTTCATGAAAAAAAATTCATTCTCGCTGTTAAAACTTCATTTTTTTGCATTTTTTTCGGATTCAGAAAATTAGCACTGCAACATATATTTTCACTATCCTCATTTCTTTTCCCGACGTACCGTTACAATTTGGTTTGTTAAAACTTATTCTGACCACTCCGGCATAAACCAAAAGCATGTATAGATCAGAAATTTAATCTGAAATGCATGGATACATACATTTGAAATATATGTATTGAAATAATGGAATTATTTCATTTCTTGTGTACCCGGTCGCGTCTGTAAATGTATATGCTTTATGCCGTCTTTGCGTCCGTGGGTCATGTTAGTTAATTTTGGGGGAAAAAGTGCTTGTCTCCGATTTCACTAAAAATGTGCATATGGACAGAGGAAAGATTTATCTACGCGTACATGCATTTGTTTTTATTCTCGCTTCTAAAATGACGAAATAAATCGATTTTGATTTAAAAGCGCATTTTTGGCAATTTAAACCGTAAAACAACCTAAATTCATCCCTTTGAAAAATACCTTTAGCTATTAATGGGAATTACACGAAGTGTACGCCAATTATGTTCGACCAATGTAGTTTGTGAATATTATTACTTTAACAACGATCTGTGATTGTGTTTTGTTATAATCACAGTTTATAAATAAGAGGTGTATAAATCTGACCAGTGAAAATTTTCCCAATAATGTCATTTTGTTATCGATTTTATCACGTGACCTTGTTTGATATATATTCCTACGCCATAGGGCTGGCGTTCCTACTGAAATGTGACATTTCTTTAGATTTAGGAATATCCTACTGTTACGTAAGTTAACATTGCTGTCGTATTATTGAATTTATTGAAGACATAAAGTTTATTTGTACATGTCTGACAAAGGCGAGAGAGAGAGAGAGAGAGAGAGAGAGAGAGAGAGAGAGAGAGAGAGAGAGAGAGAGAAAGAGAGAGAGAGATTTTGTCCGCAACACAGTAAGAGAGAGAGAGAGAGAGAGAGAGAAAGAGAGAGATTTTGTCCGCAATACAGTAAAAGTTAAATTACATCACTGTAAATCGCTATCCTTTTCCAACAATCGGGGTAAATTTTGGTACAAATGCATCAATATGTTCAAAGCAACGAACGTCAAATTTAGCATACCCGGAGCAGTCCGATATTTCCTATTCGAGGAATAACCAGTGTCTTTGTTAATCGTTTCTCCTGTTGTCCAATAGACAACAAAATGCGTCAAACTTGAATACAACGTAATGATTACGTCTCCAGAATGGTTGACGTCATTCGGACGTTAGATGCGGAAGTAAACAACATTTCTGACTGCAGTGTCAAGCCATTTGCATTAAAATAATGGCGTCATCAGAAAGGATGGAAGTTCGGGCCATCATTAAATTGTGCATGGATCGTGGAAATACACCCACAGAAACCTACAAAATGATGAAATAAAGACAACGGAGGACTTTAATTAGACGGGCATTAGTATTTAAATGGTACAAGAGGTTTGCGGACGGATGAGAATCACCTGAGGATGATGCGGGTCGTGGACGGAAGACAACAACTTCGTGACGTCTGTTGATACGGACCGCAGATTGACAATGAAGACGTTGTCAGATATGTTCGATGTAAGTGTTGGAACTATTTACACAATACTTACTCAGCATTTGAACATGTCAAAGGTTCACGCAATTGCGTGAGACACAACGGTGAATAGTAAGTGCCTAAACTATTATTGACGCTCCCATAACTTCACTGACATCGCTAAAGCGTCGATGCCGTGCGCCGTTACTGCCGTAGTGACTGTTTATAAACCGCTATATCTTTCCATATAGTGGTATTAAAACAACCATTTTTACAGTAAATGTAGTTAAAGATAGTGGTTTACAATGATGTAACTGTTATTGTATTGTTGAGAATAACAAACATCTGAGAGAAAAAGTCTACGTTATTTTTGAACATCCCCTGTACATGTATGTATTAATTAGCAGGAACATTAATTAGTAAGATCTTGAATATGTATTTGTGTCTATTTAGTAATTATCGTGCATGTTTTTTGATAGCATACACCTCTCTTTTTGTAAACCATGCAATACAAATATTTAAACATATGGAGAACTGTTAGAAGATAATATGAAAACTTATAAAGAAAGAAAGATAGACTAAAAAAAGGAAAGAAAGAATGAAAGAAAGACAGACAGAAAGAAAAGAAAGAAAGACGAAAAAAGAAAAGAAAGATAGATGGAAAGAAGAATAGAGTAGAGAGGAAAAGAAAGCGAGAAAGACAGACAAAAAAAGAAAGAAAGAAAGAAAGAAAGAAAGAGAAAGAACGAAAGAAAGAAAGAAAGAAAGAAAAAAAGAAAGAAAGAAGGAAAGAAAGACAGAAAAAGAGAAAAGGAAAAATGAATGAAAGACAGACATAGTGACAGAATAAAGCAAAGAAAGACGGAAAAAGAAAAGAAAGATATATGGAAAGAAGAAAAGAACGAGAGGAAGGAACGAACGACATAAAGAGAGATGGAAAGATAGAAAGAAAGAAAGAAAGAAAGAAAGAAAGAAAGAACGGGAAAGAAGAAAATAAAGAGAGAAGGAAGGAATAAAGACAGAAAGAGAGAAGGAAAGAAATACAGAAACAAATAAAGACGAAAACAAAGAGAGAAGAAAATAAAGAAAAAGAAAGAAAGAGAGAAGGAAGGTAGGAAAGAGAGAAAACAGAGAAAGAAAAAAACGAAAGAGAGGAAGAAAGGAAAGACCGAAAGAGAGAAGAGAAAGACAGATTGTTTTCCTTGTACATTAATTGTATAAAATGCAGTAAAAAAATGTCAAAATAGTATCGTTTTTGACGGTGAAAGTTATATTTCAAGTGTAACGGTGATTTTTTTGGATTTTCAAGCGTTATGGAGGAAAACTCAGCAAAAACAGTAAGTGACTATTCAAAATTTCAAGATGGCGGCCCCCCGCTCGTATTCTTCAGAGAAACGGCCATCTTTGGTGAAAGACGGCCAACCCCAGCCGAATAGCTAAAACATACTGAGCTTTATTCAAGCAGTAGGGTCCACGATAGATCCGACGCACATCACAGGTCTACAACGTGTAAGAGGGATGTGGCGAATATATGTAGACAATTTGGAAGATAAAGTGCAGTTAATGGCGGAAGGGTTCCCCCTACGTGGTAAAAGTATGACTGTATTGAAAACGAAACCCTTACGCTTTGACAACGAACTGACAACGAGGGTTCGAGTAAAGTATTTACCACTATCGGTTGATGATGGTGTAATTGAGAGAGTATTCACGCTGAAAAATCTTGAATGTATTGGACATGTCGAAAGAGAAAATTAACCAATTGTAATACATGGGACAGAATCATTGTGATAAAATCCCTGACCCTCAAGGAGCCTCTTCCCAGGCAAATGATATTTGGGAAGTTTAAAGCAACGGTGTATCATCCTGAACAATTTGACACACAAAAGGAGTCGAAATGTTCAAAATGCTTTGAACTCGGACATAAATATAGGGACTGCCCGCACGATTTCAAGTGCATAAATTGTATGAAATCTGGGCACCGAAAAGGTGACTGCCCGCAGAGCCTGACTCCACCAGGAACCCCGGCAGACAACGCAGCAGTTAACACAGATCTTAACGGCACAGTTTCTAGGGCAGAACACGTGAATACTTCACGTGAATCACATGATGTCGAACGTGTAGGCGATCAGAGATCAGTATACAAAGCTAAACACAGGAAATTACCCGGTCAACAAATGATTGACGGTTTCTTGGCCATCATGAAAGGAAATACGGAAACACCAGCCAAAGGAAAACAGAATCTAGTTGTAAGATCGCCACCGACGCCGGCCGAACGACTATAGGTTGCTGAAAACTAAATACTTTCCAATAGACCTCCTGTTGCACCTTTCAGCTAATATCTCAAGAATTATACATCAGATTTTATTTAAATTACCTTATTTCATAGATATTTCCATCACAAATCCTTTGAAAGTGTGAAAAAGACAACTTTTTCTGCTCAACCTCTCTGCACATGTCTGTATTTACAAACACTATTGAATCCGCACTGAATATTGACATGCAATTCCAATGGATGTTAAATTTTCAAAAACATTAAAAAATATTTTTTGATTTAATTTAATGATCCTAGTTGATGGGGATTATTTTACCTATAGTTTATCCTTCCAGAAAATGCATATTGAATATTTCAAAGTTATATCTGCTGACCTCTGTGAACTCTGTGAACTTTCACTTCTGTACTGAATCGTACACAACAAAAGGCGGGGCTTCACCCAGGCTATATTTAGCTGTACGCAACCTATAGAGAGACATTCAGACTTGACAGAAGGTATTTTTTCTGGCTAAATTGTTTGATACATTTAATCTGAGATCAATTAAACCATTCTGTTTTAGAAAAAAATCATTTTCGACAAAATATGAGGGCTTAAAATAGCTTCGGCTTAGGCAAAATTCCTTTGTTTTTTACGCGTAAATCCAGAATCTTCAAAATGCCATATATCGACAACCGTTCCAATCTTTTGCTTCAAATAAAATGATTTTAAATTGATTTCATCAACAACATGTGATGTTTAACCAGTTGAAGCTATCTTGAAAATAATATCTACTCAAAAATGATATTTGTGATTTTCAGGGGTCAAAATAGCAGATTTTACCATAACAATGCCACTGTTTTTGTATATATTCAAAATCTGCCTTCAAATGAATTAATTAACATTATTCAGCAGTTTCTATATGTGAAACCATCAAGAAAATGCAACTTTTCTGTTTAAAAATGACAAAAAATAATTCTGAGACTATCCTCCCCAACTCCATTTTTAGGGCCATGCCATGTTTTACAATATGCTCATTACACAAGATTGACTGTTACTGTACATTTATGGTATTTGTTTTACTAGATATTGTTTGTAGCATATTTACAGGTCATTTTCATGCAACCATGCAACCAGTAAGCACTGTTTAAAGTACAGATCCATGAAAATTCATTAAAACGAAGGGGGGTGGGGTAAATAAAAACTTTTAAAAAGCATAGAAAAGGTCGTATTTTTTGCCAACTAAATAATTTAATTTGTAAAATGTATTAAACCACATAACATATTTGCATATCGACACTAACCGTATAGAAGCGACGAACTCAAAGTCAGAGTTTACCTCAACATCTTTTTCAAAACAGACATAAGCGGCTTTTCGACATCTTTTCGGAAAAAATGTAGATTGTCGCTTACTGACATTTTTGCCAAACAACATATGCAAAGCCCTCAGAAATGAATAAAACTTACTAGATATATCATTAACTGTGTCAGACATGTGCATTACAGGCCAATTGTGTATACCAGGTGTTAGTTATGGCTAATTTTGTGTCCACAACCTTTAATAAAATAATTTAAAATACCTATTTTGCATTATAAAACTTTGAAATATTTAAAAGTTATGAAAAGAGTTATAAGAAAAGTCAAAATACACCATTATTTAACTTTTCTCACACTTTTAAATCATTGTGTTAGAAAAAAAGTATGTCTACTTTCACTTTTACCATATGCAGAATCTAGCCTATAGGTTGCAGACAAACTAAATACTTTCCCATAGACCTCCTGTTGCACCTGTCAGCTAATATCTCAAGAATTATACACCAGATTTTATTTAAATTACCTTATTTCATAGATATTTCCATCACAAAGTCTTTGAAAGTGTGAAAAAGACAACTTTTTCTGCTCAACCTCTCTGCACATGTCTGTGTTTACAAACACTATTGAATCCGCACTGAATATTGACATGCAATTTCAATGGATGTTAAATTTTCAAAAACATTTAAAAATATTTTTTGATTTAATTTAATGATCCTAGTTGATGGGGATTATTTCCAGAAAATGCATATTGAATATTTCAAAGTTATATCTGCTGACCTCTGTGAACTCTGTGAACTTTCACTTCTGTACTGAATCGTACACAACAAAAGGCGGGGCTTCACCCAGGCTATATTTAGCTGTACGCAACCTAAACGACGAAGCGAAAAAACAATGTAACCATCAAAGTGAAAGTGATTCTGACTATGGAACCTAATTACATCATATTTTTTCATCCACCTCGGAAACAAAAACTGAACGGGCTACGGTTTGTGAGACTGATAACTACGAACTTATTATATTACCCAAAGGGAAGTGTTAATTATATCAAGATAATATATCATCGCTAGAAAGGTAATATGTATATATGTAATACTGTTAGAGTATATTATTTGTGCATACGGCATTGACGCTTATATGCATAACAATAACCAAAATGTATAAATATGCATCACCTTTTTGATACACTTTATCATATATTATGTCACATCAGCATTCGAATGGGAACACACCATCAAATTGTGATGTGTACATGTGCATGTTGTTGTGAAACTTGGGAGGATACTGGTCTTTACCAACATATACGTCATATCGGCATTCACTTGAGTTGTTTTATGGACATAAAATGTGTCCATATGCATGTTGCTATTGAAACAATTATGTATGAGATAAACAGATGTATATGTGCAATCGCTATTGATGCATCCATGTCAATGTTATTGCTGAAAATCAATATGCGTAACGATAACCACAACACGGTTGTTGTTTTTGTTGTTTTTTCTGCTTATAATTTCATACGAAAATATACACACTATTATGTAAACAAAGTTCAACCGTTAGTCATGCGTCCTCGTGCTATTGACAACTTGACACTATTAAAATCACAATACGACGCGGCTCAGCCGGCGGTTACACTATTTACAATGGCTTTTATGCGTGAAGAATACAATAAATTATGGTGATAAATAAAGTAAATATTGTCACTGTGCATTTTATATCGGTAAATGCACAAGGCTTAAGGGATAAGAATAAAAGATTAAGGCTAAACATTTTGAGCAAAACAACAAAAATCACATATTCTATTTGTCCAGGAAACACATTACACACAGGACATTATCAACACAATACAAAATGAAATGAACGAATGGGATATGTTTAACTCTTTTGGTACAAGTGCTAGCAGAGGTTGCTCAATATGTATAAATAAGAACTTACAATATGATCTATTAGACAGTTATACTGACCCTCAAGGTAGATATGTGATTATGAACATACAGGTAGGAAGAACGGTATATACATTTGCAAATATTTATGCAAACAATGACCAAAGAGAAAGAAACACATACTTTGGAACACTTAATAGTTTACTACAAGAAAAGTCAATGGGGATAAAAGTATTAGGCGGTGATTTCAATGAAACTTTAAAAAAATTAGATAGAGTTAGAAAAAACAAAATAGGTAACGAAAAGAAACCTGTATTCCAATTATCAAAAGTAATTAAAGATAATAACTTAACAGACATATGGCGTCATCTACATACAAATACAGGTCAATTCACTTGGAAAAGAAAAAATGGTGAAGAAAAGAGTAGAATAGACCTTTGGCTCATAGATGAAAATTTAAGACCATCAGTAAAAACATGTGACATAAGACCGGAACAGATAAAATATAGTGATCACTTGGCTACTTCGTTAAAATTGATTAGCTCAAATGATAGAGGCCCGGGTTACTGGAAATTAAATAACTCATTATTAAATGAAGACGAATACAAACATATGATAACACAAACAATAAATAAATGTATAACACAGTATAGTAATACTGACATAAGTGATCAACTTAAATGGGAGCTTTGTACAATTGAGATTAAAGAGCATTCAATAGTTTATGCAAAACAAAAGGCAAAACAAAGTAAGCTGCACTTAGAATTACTTGAACGTAGATTAAAAAAGTAAAATTACACGAAATAGGAGATGATAGACAAATAAATGAAGGCACAAAAAAAGAAAAGCATACTTTAGAGAAGTAAATAGAAACAATATATGACAATAAAGCAAAAGGAGCACAGATAAGATCCGGGGTTGAACGGTTAGAAAAAGGGAAAAAAAACAATAAGTATTTTTTAAGTTTAGAAAATGCAAGACAAACCAAAAAAGTAATAACAAATTTAAATAAAGAGGGTGTACAAGTGACGGTTAGCTCAGATATTCTAAATGAAGAAGTACAATATTATCAGGAATTATACAGCTCTAAAAATAAAGATCGTAACGAAGTACAAGAGTATTAAACATAGTTAAAGTTGAATCATCACTAAACGACCAAAGTGCAAACAAATGTGAAAGTTTACTATCATTTGAAGAATTAACAGATGCAGTTAACACGACTAAATGTAACAAAAGCCCAGGAATAGATGGTATAACTGCAGAATTCTATAAACACATTTGGAATCTAGTAGGACATTTAGTAATGAATTCATTAAATGATGGGTATAGAAAAGGGCAACTTTCTCAAAGTCAAAGAATGGGCGTTTTAACATATAAAAAAGGTGATCCAGATTCTTTAGATAACTGGAGACCAATAACACTATTAAATCAAGATTACAAGTTAGCAACAAGGGCATTAGCAAAACGACTTCAAGAAGTCCTACCATTACTGATTAGCACTGATCAACAAGGATATATAAAAAATAGATATATAGGATACAACATCAGACTAATCCAAGATATAATTGATCACACAGACAGACTTAATATAACTGGTGCCATCTTATTCTTAGATTTTAAAAAAGCTTTCGACACCTGTGAATGGCCATTTATGCATAAAACGTTAGAGAAATTTGGTTTTAAAGATAGTTTTAGACAATGGATAACATCAATTTATAATAACACTAGATGCTGTATTTTTAATAACGGTTGGAAATCTCAATCATTCAATCAGTCACGCGGTATTAAACAGGGATGCCCGCTATCCGCTCTTTTATTCCTTCTGATAGCGGAAATAATGGCAACACAAATTAGAAGCAATCAAAACATATATGGAATTAAAATAAATCTCAGGCATAGTACTAGATACTTGAAAATATCACAGCTTGCCGATGATACAACCATCTTTGTTACATCTAAAGAAGAAATACTTGAAGTCATAAATACCATCGAAACATTTGGAAAATATTCGGGCTTAGAGTTAAAAGAAAGAAAACAGAGGGTATGTGGATAGGGAAAATAAAACACTGTCAGGAAAAGATTGGTAATATATCATGGCCGATTGGTCCTATTAAAGCACTTAGGGTTTTCTTTGGTACTGATAAATTAAGGTGTATTGAGACAAAATAATATATAGGGTCCTATAGAAACCACAGCGTCCGAACGCAATGGCATCGTTGGTCTGCACTGTACTGCAAACAAGGACTAGAAACTACAATGAAAGAGACAAAAAACAACAGAAAGGGTGGTGAAGACAGGGTTACCGACTTGGAACGGTCATTAGGCAATAAGGCCTACTGGTTAGCTTGAATCGATTTTATATGCGCACAATTCTAGCTATTATCCTGTCTTCAGCGCCCAAATAGACAAATAATTAAGACATTAATACTTCCAAAGTTTACATACATAGCACAATCATACATTATTCCTAAAACATTTATTAAAGAAATCAATACTATGATATATACATATGTCTGGGATGGTAAACGGGAGAAAATTAAAAGGAAAACTCTTATTGGATTAAAAGAAAAAGGGGGATTAGATATATGTGACCCAGAATCTTTCTTCATATCACTAAAAATGAGATGGATAAAAGCTTTAATAAACACAAATAAAGCATCGTGGAAACTTCTTCCTAAGTATTATTTGGAAATATATGGCAAAGACTTTTTAATCTTCCATAGATAGTTTAGAAAACATTCATAAATTACCTGATTTTTATATTGATCTCTTAAAATGTTGGATTAAAATTGGGGGTGGACAATACCCAAAATGCAGTAATTTTGCAGATATAAAACAGCAAGTTATATGGGGAAATAAACAAATAAAATTAAGAGGAAAAACATTAGCGTACACTAATTGGATTGATTCAAATTTAATTTTCATCAATGACATTATAGATGAAAATGGAAGGATATCACAAAACAAAATTTACAATAAATTAAGTGTAAAAAATAACTGGATTGCTGAACTGTCAAACATATTAAAAGCTATACCCAAAAGATGGAAAAGCATAGTTGAAAGTAATGAATCAATAGCTACAGAAGTAAAAACAGTCCTTAAACCATATATCTACACACACAACATGGAAAAAGTGTTTATAGAACATATTGAAGGGAAATATATTTATAAAAATCTAATTGATCGAGTATTTATTAAACCAATAATGCACAATACTTGGAAGCAGATGTTTAATAAAACTGAAATAAATTGGGGGAAAATATATACAACTATTCACAAACTTGAAGACAAAAGGCTCGCACAATTTAGGTTCAAACTAAT
Organism: Cyrtodaria siliqua; assembly: GCA_037043455.1. Taxonomy (NCBI): domain Eukaryota; kingdom Metazoa; phylum Mollusca; class Bivalvia; order Adapedonta; family Hiatellidae; genus Cyrtodaria; species Cyrtodaria siliqua. The sequence goes on along the minus strand of JAWPHD010000544.1, from coordinate 264,309 downwards.
ACACAGAATTCTACCGACTGGAGAACTTCTTTGTATTATATTTACACGAGCATATTTGTGTTTTACTTATATTGCCTATTGATGCTGCCTTGTTGGTTAGAGATTAGATCATAGCGGGGATTTTTTTATTTACACTGTCCTGTTTTAATGGGATGACAGTAGGGTTAGTGTGAGGTTTGGTGCACCCTAGAACCGGTTTAAACCCCCAGTGGCCTACTTTGCCACTGACCGTTCCAAGGCGGTAGCCCTATTGTCAACCCTTTTTGTGTTTGTGATGTCGTTTGCATTTATTATTGCTTTTGCCTTCTTGTTTGTCTGTTTGCGTGTTTGTTTCTGTGTTTTGTGGTTTACTGTCCTCCTTGAATGCTACTTTCCCTGTCCGATCTTTTTATATTTCTTTGTACGTGAAAGATAGTGGATACCCCTATGTGCAAACACTGTGACGCAATAGACACTTATAATCATTTTTTATAGAGTGTCCAACTCTTCAAGTTTTTTGGAACAAAAAACAACTAATTTGTAATCAATGTGGATTTCAGAGAGACATGGCTAAGCTTGAATTTATTGTATTGGGTTACAAGCCAGAATCTGATGAATATGCAGATATATCCGAGATTATGTCATTAATAGGATTCTGCATATATAAATCTTTCTTCAACTGTGAAAATAAACATGACCCATACGATATAATCAACATATTTAAATATGAAATAAACATATTAAGTGCCTAAATAAAACACACAAATAGGAAAATCTGCAATCTTATAGAACAGCTAAAAAAGTACATATGAATTTGTTTATGTTAATAAAAGTCACAATATTCTTTCAACGTGAGTTCCAAGATGTCTTACTTTTCGCGTTTCGTTAAGATATCAAAGCAAGGACAGTAAATCACTTTTTTCCATGTAATAACACCTTTTCTTTTTAACACAAAATAGCTTAACATTACGTTACGTTATCTAGATGTTAAACGTGTATGGAATAATAAACTTTTGATAATAAAAATAAATAAATATAAACATATATTAATAAACTTACCCAATCATCAAACACAAGACGTGCGCAACAAATATAATCCAGTTTTAGAAGAACAACAATGTTGCCACATGATTGGATCAACACAATCTTACAATGAAAAGGTTACCCTTCACATGTTCTATTTTAAAGACAGCACGTGCATTCACTGCGTACGCATGGGTTTTCTGACCTAATCAGTTCATTCACAAAATACACGAAGTGGGTGGACAGAGAACATCTTTGAGGCACATTAAGGAAAAATAGAACATGGGCCTATATCAGCGTAGGGGTAGATATGTAAACGCAACTGATAAACGCCGCAATAACAGAAAATAACGGATACACAACTGAACATAGAATAATTGAATAAATGAATAAATGAGTGAATGAATGAATGAATGAATGAATGAATGAATGAATGAATGAATGAATGAATGAATGAATGAATGAATGAATGAATGAATGAATGAATGAATGAATGAATGAATGAAAGAGTGAATGAATGAATGAATGAACTATAACTGAATGAATGATTCAATGAATGGGTTTGAATGATAGAACGAACGAATGTATACTGGTTCAATTACTTCATAAAAGGAAACAAAATGGTGGAATATGTCCACATATAGTGTTACAATGTTGTATTTCATGTCTATATATTTGTTTTTATGTAAATACTGAATAAAAAAAAATTAAAAAAAATATATATATACTCTGCTACCTTAATAAATTAATTAATTGGGCAGTTATTATAGTTGGAAAAACAGAAAATCGGATAAAATAGGATTTTTTAATTATTCTGACAGTACCTATAATCTTATCAAATATCAACTGATAAATACTTCAAGAAGGGTATGTAGTCGATATGAGAATAAAGGTTTCAGAACTTCGAACCTAGAAATAATAAATTCATGACTTTCGAAATCAACATAAATATCGTTCAAAATAATCTATTAGTTTACGGGGTTCAGCGGAAAATCTGACATTTTTTTAACAACGTTTCAAGTCAAGTCATAAAATATTTATCATAATACTTTCATGTATAAAATAAAAAACTATTAACGTTATTAGCATATGTACGAATCTGTATAATATTATATTATTTTTTTATTATTCGTTATATTAAAAAAAGTATTACTATCATTCAATTTTAAGTAAAAAGGTGAATTTGCTCTTAATTCTAGCCTTCAACTCTCTATATAAGGCACGTTATAGGTGTCGCATTGACTATTTCACCATTGTCCTATAGAACCATGTATAATCTTAGAAATCAGAATAATATCTTTGTTAATATATTTGATGATAATTCCAAATTTAATTTAGTTAATATTTACGACAATATCTTGGGAAAAATGGAATGTTTCGGTCCATCTAAAGCAGTATAAATAATTTCGAAATGGAATATGTGATATTTTTTGCGAAAAATAATGTTGAAATTGGTCAGTTTACCGCGATATTATAACAGAACTGCGGTATTTTCTAATTTTATCACAGCGCTGCTTAATTATGACCGTGTATGTAAAATTATGTGCATAAACATATGTGTGTTTATTGTTAAATTAGTAAATAGATATGTCGATAGCTGTTTATGTTGATATAGCCAGCAGGATATTGGCGGGGCAAAAAAACTCTTCGGATTAAATATGCTCGCCACATGGCTAAATGCCATACGGCGAGGGTAAAAAAAATAAATTAATTAAAAAAAATCCATCTATTTTTCAATATATGTGCAATTCAATTATTAACTAATTAATAAGCGAATAAATCAATTAATTTAAAAAAATAACTTTTTCATTCATTAAAAAAATCATTCTCACTCACTTACTCACACAATCACTCAATCAATCAATCAATCAATCAATCAATCAATCAATCAATCAATCAATCAATCAATCAATCAATCAATCAATCAATCGATCAATCGATCAATCAATCAATTAATCAATCATTTACATAAAAGTGGAATAAAATAAGTGCTATATTTAATCTGTTCAACATTTTACATTGTGCATTGCTTTAGACAAGTTATATATATTAATATTTCAATGTGTGAAATTTGCATTCAAATATAAAATGAAGATTTAATAGAGACTTATAAAACTATAAACTAATATATTTTGGACTTTTATATTTCCTTTAATGTTTCCAATTGATATATAGTCACAAAAATCGTTATAGTGACAAAAAACATCATGGTGCAACGAAAACAATCCGAACACGTACTGCTGCTTTTCAGATATAAAGGAGTCAAAGGTGTATATATTTTCATAATCAATGGTGATAATTTGGAGCTAATGGTACTAAACCTATCTATTTACATAAGCTCCCAACATACAATGATCTCTCAAACACTACAAATTATGCAAGTGCCGTAATTAGCGTCGTAGTAAGGGATTGTCAATTTTTTCCGGCACCGCACATTTACCTCCCTTATCTGATAATGTGACTTTACGGAAGAAATCTTGATTGTTTTCATCAATAGTGACTATGAATCACATATTCAACTAATACAAAAGTAAATCCGTATATCACAGTGAGCAAACTTCTGGCTCAGACCAGGAAGGACTAATACTCTAACAAGAGGAATGTGGAAGTGACCATAAACAACTCCACATGATAACCAATAACTTGATGGGTCAGAAAGGAGACACCGTTCTTTCCCTCCACTTCGGAAGAGGATCTGTCTGAACAGTTCAGTTCATTTTTCATTGACAAGATACCAAACATTAGCAGTGAGCTTGGTGAGATTCATTCCTCTGTTGATGTTTACACTGAGTCTATGTAAGCTGACATCAAAGAAATATAAAAAGATCGGACAGGGAAAGTAACATTCAAGGAGGACAGTCAACCACAAAACACAGAAACAAACACGCAAACAGACAAACATGAAGCCAAAAATAATAACAACTGCAAATGACATTAAGTTTGAATGAGAAAAATGACAAAACGTGCACCAACATCTATGGATGGATGAGCTGCGCACCAACATCGCAAATGTTCCTTCTAAATCTTGTGAACTGGACTCTCTACCTACGTACCTTCTGAAACAGTGTGTGGAATGTCTGCTCACTTTGATAAATCCTATAATAAACATATCTTTGCTCGGGTCCAGACCCCACTCTGTTTCAAAACAGCCTTGTTCAGCCATTGTTGAAGAAACCCGGATTAGATAAAGAAGTGAAGAAGAACTATCGACCTGTGTCAAACTTGAAGTTCCTATCCAAAGTTTTGGAAAAGGTGATTGCAAAACAGCTTGAGACATCTTGATAACCATTTTCTTCATGACAACCTGCAGTCGGCTTACCGTCCATGTCATTCAACAGAGACCGCTCTTCTGAGGGTATACCATGACATTACTGCGGCTCTGGACAATATCTGTTCGGCGGTGCTAGTATTATTTGATTTGACCACTGCTTTTGACGTCATTGATTATGACATACTGTTTAAGCACTTGGAATACACATATGGCATAATGTGGTGATGCACTGTCCGGTATACAGGAGGCAACGTGTAGTGGTAGGCATGGCTACATCTGCTGAAATAATTCTACAATTCGGCATGCCTCAAGGATCAGTGTTGGGGCCCAGAAAGTACTGTCTATTCAAAACCAGTCCTACCATTGCTACGCCGATGACACCCATGTTTACATGGTTATTAGGCCCCTTGATAATTTTCCTACTAGTTTGGAAGCGTGCCTATCGGATATTAGTGCCTGGATGAGTTGCATCATGTTGAAACTGAACACGGACAAAACAGAACTCATGGTGTTTACACCAAAGCACAGGACAAAGAAAGTCACTCCTTTTCAACTTAGAGTTGGTACCAAAGTCGTACATGCTGTGCCATTTGTGAAAAACGTAGGGGTATTCCTTGATAGCTCCCTGACTATGAAAAGACAAGTAGCATTAATTACTAAGTCCTGTTTCTTCGAAATAAGGAAAATTGGCTGCATCCGACAGTTCCTCACTACTGATGCCTGTAAGACCTTTGTCTATTCATTAGTGGCATCTCGGCTTGAATATGGGAATTCGCTATTGTATGGTATCTCTGGTAATGTGTGAAAACGTCACCAGAGAGTACATAATACAGCAGCCCGTCCCATTCCGCGCACGCGGGAAAGGGACCACATTTCACCTGTACTGGAGTCCTTACACTGGAGTCCTTACACTGGCTACCAATTGAGTACCATTCCCAGTATAAACTCCTTATGTACGTGTTTGGGCAGTTCCAGTGTATCTCAAGTAACTCATAGTTACATACTGTCCAACTAGGTCTCTGAGGTCAGTCGAGTGTCCTACTAACAGTTCCAAAAACACGGACCATCACATATATAAACCGCTGTTTCACCTTATCATCCGTTTTGGTATGGAACAATCTTTCACCTTCAATGAGGAAATGCGAGTCTATTTCTGCTTTTAAAAAGACGTTAAAACACACACCTTTTCAAAGTCGCATTTAAATTATAACTGGGAACGACTGAACTTTAATTGATAGTTAAAATTTTATGTTCACTTGTCTCTTAGAACTTTACTTAGTTGCATGTGTTTCTTAGAAGTATATCAATAGTTTACCCTATTCTTATCAACCACAGTAGGATTTTTATTTGTGATGTATTGCTCTATTTTATGTGTTTCTTAAAGTATATCAATGTTTTACGTTATTATTATCAGCCACAGTAGGAATTTTTATTTGTGATGTATTACCGAGATTCAACCTTTCTATGTGAAGCGCTTTAGAGTAATTCTAACAAGTTAGATAGGGCGCTCTATACATGTTATATAATTATTATTATTACTTTCTGTTTCCAAAGGTCCATTTTCATACTCTTTTTTATAGCACAGTGGCGTTGCTTGTGCAGTGTGGCGGCAGTTAAACGTCTCCCCGCGCTTGCAATCAGTACTGTTATTCATTCGATCTATGGAGATCGCTGAGTCCGATACTTATATTTAGTTATCGGTGGTACATTTCCAATTTCTTTTGTTTCCTTACTTAATTTTTGATTCGGTGGTTCCACTACTCCGGCCGATAAAAGGCTCTGGGTATTAGTTAACAACTTGTAGGATATGTTGTCTGCTTTTTAATTTAGTCTTTTGGCTGTTACTTGTGATACGCAGGCTTCGTAACCGCTGCTCCCAACTAAATTCCATTATGTTTATTTCGCTCTTCGGGGCATTTAATTTTATTAGATACTGGGACCATACGCCGTACGACATGGGGAAGCATATAACTCCATGTCCACCGCCGTATGCATGCCATCTTCGGGATGGTTACAATTATGTACCATAGATTTTATGAATATTTATTTCTGCTCAACCCGGGGCTAGAGGGCGTGAGCGGTAGCTAGCATATTTCATTACCGCTCATGAACAGTCTCAATCAAACCGAGACTGCAATATTTCGTACGTGTCGTGCTCGGCCGTTTCCAAATGTCCATTATCATACTCTTTTTTATAGCACAGTGGCGTTGCTTGTGCAGTGTGGCGGCAGTAAAACGTCTCCCCGCGCTTGCAATCAGTACTGTTATTCATTCGATCTTTGGAGATCGCTGAGTCCGATACTTATATTTAGTTATCGGTGGTACATTTTCAATTTCTTTTGTTTTCTTACTTAATTTTTGATTCGGTGGTTCCACTACTCCGGCCGATAAAAGGCTCTGGGTATTGTTTAACCACTTATAGGATATGTTGTCTGCTTTTTAATTTAGTCTTTTGGCTGTTACTTGTGATACGCAGGCTTCGTAACCGCTGCTCCCAACTAAATTCCATTATGTTTATTTCGCTCTTCGGGGCATTTAATTTTATTAGATACTGGGACCATACGCCGTACGACATGGGGAAGCATATAACTCCATGTCCACCGCCGGATGCATGCCATCTTCTGGATGGTTAAAATTGTGTACCATAGATTTTATGAATATTGAGTTCTGCTCAACCTGGGGCTGGAGGGCGTGAGCGGTAGCTAGCATATTTCACTACCGCTCATGAACAGTCTCAATCAAACCGAGACTGCAATATTTCGTACGTGTCGTGCTCGGCCGTTTCCAAAGGACCATTATCATACTCTTTTTTTTAGTACAAATTACTTATTGATTGAATGATATATATCTGTGTTCACAATAATCATGTTAATCTAAAAGAAGTAATATGATAAACCTATATTATAGTGAAGCAATTTACCGTGACCCCCTCAGTTATTTTAAAAGTCACTTGCCCTGTAGGACTAGTAGTTGACAAAATTCACCCGCCCTTACTAAATATGTACTTGCCATTTACTGTTATTGTAGAAATGAAATACATGTCCATAATTAATGTACCATTCAGACTTATTCATAATCGAGTCTAAAACATCTTCCCTTGGCTGAATCAGGTTCTCTGTAATATTGTATTGTAATAGTACCGACAAATAAACAAAGAAAAATCCGTAGACCCAGTCGGAGAATCTAATACATGACCTCTTCTATGAGAGACGAACACTCTACCACGTCGCCGTAAGAGCTAGCTATATGGCAAGTCCGTAGAAGTATACTATTAAACGTATCTTTTACATAAGCTCCCAACTGAGGCCTACTGCATAGCTCCATCCGTACAATGAGATATTTGAATATTTTCAAATATCGTTACAAATATAAATACAATACAATGATCTAGGCATCTGGGCATAACCTCATACAATACCCACCCGGTTTCTCCACCAATGTAATATGACCAACAAATAAACAAAGAACAATCTGTAGATCCAGTCGGATTCAACCCCATGACCTCTCGTATGAGAGAAAAACACTCTACCTATTCGCCATAAAAGCTAGCTTTTATTTATTTATCATAAATATATGTATGTGCATTAGAGACATACAATCTATTGATTACCGAATCTTATGTATGGCCAAGACAATCCATTAATTGGATAGATCTAATCCAACGCCGTGTCAACACACTTAAATTTAAACGGCATTGCTGTTATCTCTTCATTGTAAAATTACCCATTACGTCACTGTTCATTATGTCATAAATCAGGATGGTTAAGTGCACATCAATTAATACACAGCTGTTTTGTGTAATAGGATTTTTGAAATACAGGGACGAGATTCGTTGTGATTGAAAAGGATAAGGAAAATGCCATTTTACATTGAAACCAGTTACGTTGAATATGTATTTTGTTTAAAAAAGGTATGGATTTGACTTCTTTTTAACCCATCATTTCCTTTTTATTATTTTTCATAATCTGTCGTAAATTTCTTCTTATTGTGACGCCGACGACGATGCCATCTTTTAACGTCGGGGAACTACAATGATAAAGTGACACTGAAACTGTAAATATAAAATACTATTTAGGTTTTTAATGTCCTATAACAAAGATAGTATGACAGTCACATTCCACTATTAATGAAATATGTAGATTTCAACAACTCGAAAATGTTTCCTTCAGTGACTCGTTAGTATATACGTAAATATGTGACGATTTTTTTCTCTTGGAAGTTGACCTTGATACTGGGTACATGTACATCAATCACGTGTAAAAACGGCGACAAATAGTCTGTAACGTTTGATCTTTGAAGACTGTGGAAACAGTTTTAAAGACGTGTATTGGAATAAAAAAATGTGTATTGGATTATGAATAATACTGTGCCCGTGTTTTGTAAAGGGATAAATACAAAGCAGCGACTTTTGTCTGTAAGTGCATGCAAAAGTAACAATTCTTCATAAGACATGTTACGTGCACATATGATATAATAAATGGATTAAGAATACTATAACATTGTCTAGTTGAACATGTACAGTACATGAATCCTAAATGTTCTGTCTTTACCTGTCAAAAAAAACTCACGCGACGTATACCTGGATATTTATCTGACTCCAGCATAACTTGAAGTTCTCGCGGAGTGAAAAATATCGATGCGGCGTAGATTCTGCTTGACCTCGCAAGGAAACTACTACGCAATACAATTTCTCAAGTCGCGTGGAGGCGGGAATTGCTTGTTTCGCATGAGCCATACTGTATGGGTATTTTTGTTTTACAGAAAGGTATAGAGCTTGTTACCAAAGCTACTGAAGAAGACAGGAAGAAGAATTATGAAGAAGCCTTAAAGCTTTACCAGCATGGTGTGGAATATTTTTTACATGCATTGAAATGTAAGTATGCTTTTCAAGAAAGAAAAACTGAGAAGTTACAAACTGAACAAATGTGCAAAATCAAAATATAGAAATTGATGTCATTTAATCCATTCATGTTACTGGGTTATTCATGATGACCTGTGGGTATGTGGAATTATCCTTGGAATAGCCTTTCTTAGAATTGTATTTTTCATGCCCAACCGTCATCCAAGATGTCCACCATAGCTAAAACTAGGTAAAATTTAAGGAAATTTATAAGAAAATCTTCTCTGAAACACTTATTTCATACTAGGGAAATATCATGTACATGTTGTTTGGGTTGGCCCCTATCATGTGTATATATTTCGTTGTTGTCAAATAAATTTATACAGGTTTTCAGCATCAATAGATGACATGCCACACACAAGTTCTATAACTCTGCAACCTATTTTGGAAAGGTTATGCCCTTTTTGTACTTGTGAATGTAAGCAGAATAAAATGAAAAGTTATTTTTACATCCTACAGAGATTGTATATTTCTTTATGCCCCTTTTTGTACTTTGGCACATTTCTGTAAAAATGTGAATGTAAGGTGATATCTGTTCAACTGGTAGGCAGAATGGAATGAATGGAATGAAACTTTGCACATTATCAACAGACGACGTGCCACACACATTGTTGTGTATGTATAGGTAATATCATTTTAAAACCGAGTTATGGGGTAAATATATATAGAGTTTAATTCCAGTGTTTTTGACATACGGAAAATATATCCAAAGGGAAAGACATTCGTACGATTTCAAAATGAGTGCGCAGCACGAGTGCATGCGTGCAGAGATACGTGTTTGTGAAGCAAGTTCACAATGGACATGGAAGACTAAAAAATAGTTTGTATCAAAGATGTTCTTCAGAAATAAAAGATATTGTTTTCAGCTGCGTGTGAAAAGAAAATTGTTTTATATTTTGTCCATAAAAACAGTCTGTGGGAAAACATATATCTTTATGTATCTTTTATTTCTATATCTATAAATGACTTGCAGATGAAGCAAACGGTGAAAAAGCCAAGGAAAGCATAAGAGAAAAATGTCTTCAGTATCTTGACAGATCAGAGAAACTCCGAAATTTCCTAACAAAGGGCACAGATAAAACACCAGTGAAAGCAGGAGATAGTTTAACCAAGAAGTATGTTGTTATTTACAGGCACTTGTGAAATTCTGGTTATATGTCAATTGTCTTGTTAAATCGTCTGAGCCAAAGCTTTAAGTGAGTTATTCTGTTCGCTTTTTATCGGTCGCCGGTCAACAATTTTGAGTCACCGTCGGATGACGACTCTGAAATCGGTAGCTTGAAATCTGAAGTCCGTGCCGTGACCTTCTGAAGACCTCTCATTTGATTGGTTAATAGAATCAAAATCAGGATTGTAAGATTTACTCATTAGGTCAATTCTATCAAGAAAGTAGTCCCTTTAACTTTCTCAATATTATAGTTTAATTTAATCTATGTATTCTAAATAATCATAATGTAGTTACCAACAACTGTTCATACGAGGGTCATTCAATAAGTTCTGTCACTAACGCGTTTTAACAATTATTTGCTCATTGTGAGTGTTGATGTTTGATACCAAATGAAAGAGAATTTCAATACCATTTTATTGATGGTAAAGTGAATGCTGTATCTTTTGTGTGACGAAAGTTATGGAACATTTAATACACATCACTTATACATACTGAGGCATTTTCTTCCTGAGTTTTTTTCAGGTATGTTAATCGTTACTTTTTTAAATGCCTTTTTCTCTTTAAGTACTTGTCGAAGACCTTTAAAATTTCTCATACATTACCAGTTATATCTGTGCATTACAAGATTCAGAATTTAAGCATGGTAGATGAAAAGGCATTGTCTTAGAAATTAACATTTTAAGCTAACGTGTAAAATTAATTTAATGATACTGGACATTAAATGGAAGGGCAGTCTTCTGAAATAGCGTTGTTGGATGATCAATATTTTCACTAAACATTGTACAAAATTCTACAATAATGTGTTGAATATTAAATTGAAACACTGAAGGACTAGGATTTGTAAATATATATTGAAACATATTAATACTATGAGAATAAATACGACATTTAAAAGATATTATAACATTTCCGTAAACAAAATGAAGAAAATCGGTGTTATTTCTGGTAAAATTATGGGATATGCATTCACTCATATCTGGTTTGCAGCAAGACCTTTCCGAATTCTCGACAATCATTTTCATGGATTATGGGCGAATAACAACAGATGGCGTACAAGAAAATTTAAAAGCATAAAATTATTCAAATAATGTTTACAACGTTTTGTAACAAAGACATTTTCAGAGATGCCAGTATCCAAAATGTGAGGTAATTCAGGGGTATAAATATTTTTTTCATTTTTGTTGTGGAATTTAAGAGAGAGAACCCAGTAGTACTATAAATACGAGAGGTGTTCAACTTATATTTGAACACTTTTATTGTGTAACTGAATCAACTATCATGAAATTCTCGCCGAATATGTTGATTGTAATGTCAAGTCTAACAATTCCTTCGATATGAAACATTATGGCATGCACTATTATGTGCTTCCTAATGTTGCTGCATCCGCATTTTTGAAAATGGGTAGAGAATGACATTTGAAGCAAAAATAGTCAATTATAAAAATAACTGCAATACAAATTTTAAAACAAATGCTTTTAAAATATCGTTAAAGGTTATAGTAATCCGATTTGTCCATGCCTGAACGTAGAAAAGTGTAATATGCATTCTTTTTTAATTGTCGATTTTCAAGATTTTAGCGAAAATTAACATGAAATTCAACTATGAAAATGACTAAATTTACGAAAGCTTCTAGTTCAAAACATTAACTGCAGGCATTTTTGTGACTTTCTCCGCTATAAAACACAAGTTTCATAAGTTTCTCAAAAGAAAAGATAGAAAAATATATAACTTAAAATTTAGGGGAAAAACACACACATTTGCAAATAATGATAAAAATAATATATTTCTTTACCAAAAATATCTTTATAAGGTATATGATATACATATGTGATATACATCAACAATAACTGTTCATGTTTTTATATCACAAAATATGATTAAAATAGTTATTTTGGTTAATTTATAAAATTATCAGTAACATCAGCAAATTTTCCTATTATCTGTCAATGTTTTAATATTGCGATAAAAAGTCGAGCTTTTAATTCAGCATCTATATTTTTGTCTTAATATAAAACATACGTGCTTATTTAAATTATAAACACAGGTTTAAACAATTATGATATGCATTTAGTGCAATTATTTGATTTAAGGTAAAACACCACGGCAACAGCAACATATAGGTTTAAAATTAGAAAATGGCGTACACCTTATTCAAAATGTAATTTAAAAAGAACCGCGTGAAATTAGATATTATTTTTAAATGCATACGTTCTAAATGACAGTTTCACATCATTAAATCACGTATTTTTTATGACAATCACTTCCGCTGAAAAAAAACATCTTAAACAAAAGTGTTCATTTATAAGTTGATAAGTACACGACTTTATCTCAGTGTAATATCCAGTTCAAAGGATATATGCCTAGTGACAGAACTTTTTGAAGCACCCTCGTATTTGTAATTATATATAATATATAACACTTATATAAATGTACTTAAATAATTGTGTATGAACAATCAACACAAGTTCAAAGAAAGTAGTCCCGAGGATAGAAACGGGGTGTATTGATTTGATTACGAATTCTCGTGGTTCTATCAATCTTCTTTTCCCTTTGGTTCTATCAATCTTTTTTTCCCTTTGGTTCTATCAATCTTTTGTCAATGAATTATCAATAAGAACATGCAAACTTTAACTTTAAAATAAAAGTTTAATTTCAGATGCATAACTCAGCTTAGAACACATATAGATATGTGCTGATATATTTTATGCAGTTTTTCTTTTACCTTATAAAATAGACACCGATTATCGGAGTCTTCCCCTCGCCAAATAGACTATGTTTTCCCCCTAATTGGAAACAAAATTCCCCTCTTTTTTCTGTGACTTGCCCCGTTTACAAGTGCATAATGACTTCACTCTTAACAACAGATTAGGACTGGGGGACTGGTATGAATATGAGTGTTCATTTGATATTAGATATGAATGTCATACGTTTTTATCTTTTGTCAATTTCCTCCTATTTTTGAATTACTGCGCTAATTTTCCACTTTCAAAAACCTAGGGCCTCTTCCCCTATTTCAGAAAAAAACACCTGTTATGTCAATTAAAAATGCCATTTCAATTGTCTGATACGATCACTTTTCGTCCGTCGTCCGTCTGTCTGTTTGCAATTTTATAAAATCGACATCTCCTCTGAAACCGCTTAAAGAGATTTGATGGAACTACATCACAATGTTACTTGGGAGGGCACCTCTCAAATTGTGTTTTTCGCGGTAGTCATCCAAGATGGCAGCCATGGCTAGGATTAGTTCAAATTTAAGGAAATATCAAGCGACATCTCCTCCGAAACCGATTTTTGCATTCTAGGGGAATATTATATACATGTTCTTTGGGCTGGCCTCTGTCAAGTTTGTGTTTTTCTTTATTAGTATTGTCGAATAATCAAAATGAAACTTCCTCACAATAATCTTTTGGTAGTCTCCCTCAGATTTGTGTTTTTCGCGGCCACTAGTCATCCAAGATGGTAGCCATGGCTAAAATTATGTCAAAAAGGAATTTTCAAACGACATCTCCGAAACCATTTTTTCCATTCTTGTGAAATATCATAAACATGTTCTTTTGGTTAGCCTCTCTATCAAGTTTGTGTTTTCATTATCGTAGAATAATCAAAATGCCCGCCACGGCGACCCAAAATTTACATAGAATAATATAGGAGAAGGCTAAAAATGACATCTTCTTTGATGCCGCATATAAAGGATTTTGATGAAACTTAATCACAATGATCTTTGGGATAGTGCCCCTCAGATTTGTGTTGTTGGAGCCTCCAGTCATCCAAGATGGCCACCATACTACCATTAGGTCAAATTTAAGGAAATTTCAAACGACATATTACCACTTATTCCATTCTATTTAAATATCATATACATGTTCCTGGTGTTGGCCTCTATCAAGTTTGTGTTTTCGTTGTTGTCAAATATTCAAAATGGCCGCCACAATAACCCAAAGTTTACATAGAATTATATATATATATATATAGGAAACGGCTGAAAATGCATGTTTCTTGAGTCTCTATCATTTTTATGTTTTTGAATCACATCTACAGGCCCACTTGTGCATTTTGTTTCAATAAGGACATACACACTGTAACTGTCAATTAAATTTTTAATTGATGTTTACAATGTTTATCTACGTGTTTATTACCTTAGAACACTTTAAAATGGGTTATTCGTTCTCAATTATCGACACCCATAGATTATTCATCCTCAGTTTTGCACAAAACCTTTTTTTAATTTTATTTTGTTATTTTAGATTTTTTATTAATTAAGTATTAATATATAATATAATTAAATTTAATTACATATCATACTTTATCAAATCAATATACGTTCATAATATTAGTTGATTAGAATTTAGACAAAACTGGTTGTACTTTTTTAGCTCTACTGGCTGAAAGGCTACCACTTTCCATTACGCGTACCCACCTTAATTCCATTAAGCGATGGGAAAGCTTATATTTGTATGATTTTATAACGGCTATTCCGGCAATAAAAAACGTTAAAAATGTTTTTATACCAAACTTGTTTAAAATTACCTATTAAATGTTTAAATTGTGCATTATGCAAACTTGTAAAGCTGAAATTAAGGTTTTATTTCATACCCCAGTCAACCCAGTGTTCGCTTCTTGGCGAAGGTGTTGGATGGGGTATGCAAGTTAATACTCGGACCACGTAATGTTCTTCATCCGATCTTTAATAAAAATTGGTCAGATTATTCAAATGGATGAAAGCTGACAAATTTTCAGCCAGATTCATTAAAAATTGAAAAAGTTATGGCCCTTGATTTATTGCAAAAAATGAGATATTTTGCTTGTGGACACTTTAGCACCTTTATATTTCACAGGATCTTTACAGAAATTGGTTAAATTGTTTATATTTATGACCGATTAATATTCAGCCAGATTGATAAAAAAAATCACGTCTTTAATAGTACTCACTTCGCAACTCTCAGGACCTTAAGTCCTTTGATTTAGCTCTAATGACTGACGATATGACAAGCTATACATGCGATCACTTTTTGTTTGCTGTCTGTCAGCAATTTGATAAAATCTTCTGAAACATGAAGGATTTTGATGAACGTGATTGCAATGTTCCTTGGGATGCCCCCTCTCAGGGTTGTGTTTTTCTTGCACCCCGCATCCAAGATTTCCAACATGGCTAAAACTAGGTCAAATTTAAGGAAATTTCAAACAACATATTAACCAACCAGGATCAGCTTGTTTAAATTACTAAAAGCTTGGATTATTTCCATAACCAGTCAAATTATTGAATTGAGAAAAAAAAATCCATATATGGATTCTTGTAGTTTTGCAACCACAAACCTGATCTTTTATATAAATTTGCTACCCATGGTGAGAGACAGTTCTCTTTTGGGGGGTCAGTAGGTCAAAGGATGTATACCTCAGATTTATTTAAGCCAGTAGACTGATATAGGCAATCTTGGGCCTCTTGTCTTCTATCATGTTGATGTTCTCATTTCTTGATTACAGGGAAGATGATGAAGGAAAAGATCCGGAAAAGAACAAATTTGAAAAAGCCCTGTTAGGTAAATATGATCATGGATTTGAGGACAATTAAAAAGAATTGTACTAAAGTCAGTCCATGCATAGTATACCATACAATGCATTGATTGTCTGGGAGCGAATATATAATTGCCTTACTACAATTGTGTGCCATTTCCTGTGCACTAGACCCTGACTTCAGGGATTGATTCCACACATTTATCACGAGCGTATATTGTGTCGATTTGCCACTCTTGTTAAATGAATACATGCAGCTGTTCTCTTTTAAATGAGTGGAAATCAATTTTCAGTTAAAGGTCATATGACCTTGACGTTTGATCTGCTGACACCAACCTCAGTCCCAGTCAATGTCTAGTGATAAGCAACCTTGTGTACAAACCGTTCTCTTTTAAATGAGCCGAAATCATGCATTTTAAGTATAAGTTCACAATGACCCTGACCTTTCAAATATTGACCCCAAAGTTAATCCCTGCTGAGGCCTAGTGCTAATCAACCTTGGCTCAGTTATTCAGAAAACATAACATGACTTTTCCTTGTTAGCTAACAACAATTGTTAACTTAAAACTGAATATGTAAAGCAGTTGTTCAAAAACAGATAATAACCGTTTTATTTAATTGACCTGTTAAAGTTATGTTAGAGAAAATCTCTTTTTGTGTCACCGTTTCGAAGAAAAAGGGGATACATAGGGATCATTCTGTCGTCCGTCCGTCCGTCACGAAAACATAACGTTGGCTTACACTTTCTCATTTCTTAATATTTCTTTATCAAACTTTCAATATATACTCTGACATCATGACAACAACGACATGGCCATTTAATAATATAAAGGTCAAGGTCACACTGAAGAAGAAGCATTATAGGGGTTAAATACTCATTTTCTTCGGAGGCATACAATGAACGCTCCTTGCGTGCGTCCGCCCGTGTGTCCCTAACTCAAGGTCACACTTGGAGATCAAAGGTTAAAAAACAACATTTCTTTCGTAGCTCAGCCATTACTCAGAAACTACTTAAGGGAATTTCATCAAACTTCACACAAATAGTAATCACAATAAGAAGGTGTGTCGCGCGCAAAAACCAGGCGCATATGTCAAAGGTCATTATTGTGTGTTCGTATCCTTTCACAGTTTTGTGGATGGTTTGTAGTGGGGGCATGGACTCATTTCTTTTTTTTTACTATCTCGTCGTCGAAGAAGGTGGCGAGACATATTGATCACTTTGTGGCGTAGTCATCAACATTTTCGTAAAAACAAATTCAATTTCTAATATCTTCAACATTACTTATTCAAATTCATTTCAAACTTTGTATACGTCTTCACTATCATCAAGGCCACTCAGACACACACATTCCATAACTTTGTATTTCGATTTAGTAAAATTATGGCCCTTTTTCAACTTAGAAATTTCCTTTACGGTCAAGTTTTCACAGTCTAATAACTTCAACATTACTTATTCAATTTCAATCCACATAGGTGAAATATTACTAACCTTCTGAAATTTACATTACAATATACACAATTTATTTCATTTGTGAGTAAGCCAGAGCTTAATTTCTTAATTTTTTTTTCAATATTCATTTTATTAAATTTTGTTTATTAGGCCTAAGATACAGGCAGACTTTCTTGTTTTATGTTTGTGTAACAAAGCAGTATAGGCGAGACATTTGAAATCCGTCGATTCCTTGTTTTGAGCTCTGCTGGCCAAAAGCCTGGCGACCTTATGCGATCATTTTTTGTCCATTGTCGGCCCGACTGTAAGCAATTTTATAAAATCGACACCTCTGAAACCACCCAAAGGATTTTGATGAAACTATATCACAATGTTACTTGGGAGGGCCCCTCTCCGATTTGTGTTTTTCACAGCCGCCAGTCATCCAGTATGGCCGCCATGGCTGGAACTAGTCAAACTCAAGTAAATTTCAAACGACATCTCCGAAACCACTTATTCTATTGTAGTGAAATATCATATAAAATGTTCCTTGGAGTTTGTGTTTTTGTTTTCTTCAAATAATCAAAATGACCGCCACGGCAAAATAAAGTTTATATAGAGTTACATAGGAAAAGGCTAATCTGAAAATGCTTGAAGGATTTTGATGAAACTTAATCACAATGATCTTTAGGATATTCCCCCTCAGATTTGTATTTTTTGCGGCCGCCCGTCATCACAATGGCCACCATGGCTAAATATAGGTCAAATTTGATATAAATTATTTAAAGAAATTTCAAACAACATCTCCTCCGATACCATGTATACTATTCTATTGAAATCCTCCGAAACTACTTTATCCATTCTAGTGAATTATCAAATACATGGTCCTTGGGTTGGCTTCTATCAAGTAAGTGTTTTTCGTTGTCATCAAATATTCAGAATGGCCACGACGGCGTTCAAAAGTTCAAGTAGAATTGACTAAAAATGACATATTTTCTGAAACTGTTTGAAGGATTTTGATAATTAATCACACATAATCCTTGGGATGGTCTCCCCGGATTGATTTGTAGCTCTAGTGGCCAAAGGCCAGACGGGGTTATGCGGTCACTTTTCGTCCGTAGTTCTTGTGTCTGTCTGTCCGTCCGTCTGTTAGCAATTTTATAAAACCGACATCTCCTCTGAAACCGCTTGAAGGATATTGATGAAACTGTATCGCAGTGTTACTTGGGAGGTCCCCTCTCAGGTTGTGTTTAACGCGAGATGGCCGCCAATCAGTCCCAGGTGTATTTTTTCAGTGGTATTTCAGTATATTTCCATGTAAAATAAACCTCGGAGTATTGGAACACAATGACTGAACAATAAAAAGCAACTTTGGAAAAAAGACATGGAGACCTTGTAGAATTTAAAGAGGCGTTTTCCGTGGTTTCCACAGAAAATCTAAAACCTCGCAGTATTGGAACGTCTTTTACGAGGATTATTAAAAAACATGGAGTTTTATATATGGAAACCTCGGCAAATTTCCCCTCAATTTCCGTGGTTTCTTGTATAAAATCCCAGAAAATCTGAAACCTAGGAGTATTATTTAACGAGGATTATTAAAATCCATTGCGTTTTGTACATGGAAACCTCTGACATTTTCCCGTCATTTTCCATTATTTAAAAATAATTAAAGTATTGGTAGTACCCTTTAAATATACGTCTGTCTGGCCCACAATCACTTCATTTTTCCCGGAAACGCCCTTATAATACATAATGCAAGATTGTAACAGATATGTAAGGCCATTTTGGTAGTAATTTCTGAATGAACATAAGGTTTGAGTTTATAGATATCAAACTATATCACACAATTAATTCACATTTCATAAATAGCCATTTTCTTCGTGGTATTCACATGTGTTTGTATTGAAGACATTCCTAATTCTAAAAAGGGCTTTAACTCTGGTAGAAATTAGATGAATTATTATCATCTTCACGTGGTGGCAAACAATCCTATCAAATATGGTTTTAAACGGAATTAGTTGCGACCACAAGAAAAGTGTGACGGACGGAGACTATTTCTGTGTCCCTTCGCTTTTCTTCGAAAACAACATAATGGCTTCCAGTTGTCACAAGGCCAGAAAATAATTGATCATAAACAATAATTACAATGATCAACACTTTCATCAATTATGTTTGTCAATTTCTCCATATAAACATTTCCACATGAACATTCCTGTCACTTTACATACATATTCAAAACATCAAGTGTGCACTGAGATTACATTAACAGGCACTTACTATTAAAACATCCCTATTAGTCACAGATGCCTACTTTGTTTACTTAAGGATTGAAGTCTACATTTTGATTCCATGGACTTTAAACAGCCTAATGTTTTTCATACTCCGATGAAAGATCAAAATATTTCAATTCTTATAATTACATTATGTTGTTTTCTATATTTATCTATAAAAATTAAAAATCTAAAATGCTGTTTGGGATTAGAAGGGTATTTTAGGATTGTTATTGTATTGTCAACATTTACTTCATGAATGTTTATACAATCACATAAAGAAAAACACAAACTTAGAAGCCAACAAAAGTAACATGTATCAATTTTACTAAAATGGAATAAGTGGTTTCGAAGAGGACGTTTGAGTGTTTCTAAAATTTTACCTAGTTCTAGCAATGGTGGCCATCATGGATGGTGGGTGCGTGCGAAAAACACAAATTTAAGAGGGGTCATCAGAAGGATCATTACGATTCCTTTAAGCGGTTTCAGAGAACATGACATGTTTAACCTTTTCCTATATAACTATTATGTAAACTTTGAATAACCATGGCGTCCATTTCGATTATTTGAAGAAAACAAAACTTGATAGAAGCCAACCCAAGAAGAATTTAGTGGTTATGGAGATGTCATTGAAATTTCCTTTAATTTGACCTACTTCTAGCCATAAAACGCAAACCTAAGAGAGGGCCCCCAAGTAACATTCTGATGATCAAAACCCTTCAAACGGTTTCAGAAATTTAGATTTTATAAAATTGTTAACAGACAGACAGCGGACAAAAATTGATCGCATAAGCTTGTATGTGATATAAAGGAAATGTCGATTTCATAACATTGCTAACAGAGGACAGACATAAAGTGATTGCATATAACCTCATTCTGACCTTTGGCCAGAAAGGTCAGGTTATGGGACATGTGTGTAAGATATGGTTCTTGAACATTGGTCAAATATTATTCATGGCAACCGGTTTAAGTTTAAATTATGCAGGTGTCTTTGACCTTGGAGGCACACCCATAGGAATTGTTCTCTGCATTTTATTGTTTGTCTGCACATTGTCAGATGATAGGTAACATTTGTAACAAGTATCGTCCAAATGCTTACAAAAGTTATAGAGTGAAACAGGAAGTTAAACAGGCAGACAATGACAACATTATGTAAATAGGCTGATTTAGTTGCTTATTAATACTTAAATGACTTATGTACGAGTCACTTTTTACTTCAGTCTTGAGTTTGAATCTCCACATCTCCTTCATAGTTAAAAAGTACAATAATTCAGCAGTGCTACATTACACCCTCCGCCTCCCCATACACACACACTTCCTTATTTCATGGAACAGTTCATAACTTATGCCCTTCCGTAATTCATTATTCATTTCACCCGCTAAGGAAGTCATTCAGAACATCTGTTATCTCTTCCACTGTGACTGTCCACATCCCTCTCTGGTTTTCCGGCGATATAAACTTTACTGTCAACATTTCTAAACTGTAACCGAATATTTTACTGATGTCTAGTATTCCCTTTTGTCTGTCATATTTCCATATTCTAAACAGCATTCTACAATGACATTAAGGAATATTGATAAAGCGAAGAATAAACAATGATAATTCACCGATTTTTCATTCAATAGGTTTACACGATTATATGTGGATGCATTAGAAACGATTACAACCGCAGCAGCGGCTCAGTAGTTGAGCATCGGCCTCGCATGCGGGAGGTCGCTGGTTCCATGCCCGAATGGGTCATTATTTTTTAAAAATGGTGCTCCCTTGCTTGACGTTCAGCATATACAAGGGTAGTTTTAGGACCGGTCGGTCTGGTGTCAGTAGGTAGGGTATCATGTCACGTGTCTTTGACGCGGTATTCAAGTGAGGCAGCACTATAAAATGAGCATTGAGATCACTGCTACAAGTAGACACCGTCCTGATATAACTGAGCAAATTGATGAACGCAACGTTGAACACCATACAAACAAACAAACAAACAAACAAAGGAACGATTACTACAGTAAAGATTGTCATTTAGAATTTGTTTGCACATACAATAGACCATATAGCTAGTTTTTTAAACGTACACAAGTTGTATTGGAATCAAAATAACATGGATTTTTAATTATCGCAATTGCTTCAGGGACATATGTCGACATAATAATTAACAAGTGCGAATCCATAGTGAATTATGCATTGGGGGTATGACCACGAACCAAGTTATTTTTATATCTTTAT
Source organism: Cyrtodaria siliqua (assembly GCA_037043455.1). Classification (NCBI taxonomy): domain Eukaryota; kingdom Metazoa; phylum Mollusca; class Bivalvia; order Adapedonta; family Hiatellidae; genus Cyrtodaria; species Cyrtodaria siliqua. Next base: position 242,537 of record JAWPHD010000544.1, on the reverse strand, counting down.
AAGTTAGAATTACCCTCCATTAACTTCTTTCAACTCATGTTTGAGCATTATTCACAGTGTTTACTGTTGGGATGGCTTTATGCTGGTAAACACTCCCATCTTATCCCATCACCACGTTGGGTGTTGACTCATTCTTCTAGATTTTCTTAATTCTTATTATTAAAGAATAAACACCATTATCTCCAGAAGAAAGAATCTAATTTCATTGGCAATTCTATATTCAATTCATTAAAAATAAAACATTTCAACATAATCTAATTAGAATATTTAAATAGGAATTCAATGTAAATTAGTTATTTGTATAGTTTACCTCCATAGACAACTTTATAAAATAAAATTACAGTAGATCGTCTTTACACGAAAACTCATGACATAATTTCTTTTGAAAATTAAAAAGGATTTTTCCTTTGATAACGTTATATATGAGACGTGTTTAATATCTTTTTGTTTTCATAGATTAGTTATCCTAAAATATGTCCACTATCTTGGAGGACTAATAATTTCCAGTCAATATTAATCAAAACAATTCCATATCGTTAACTTGGCTTGTCCTTTCATTTTGATTTTGTGTTCAAATCCATGCCGTTGTAAAATTGACCAATCAGAGCGTTTAGATATGGGCCATGGGGATTTTTTATTATTATTATTAATTTAATTACGAATTTCTGTGATTTATTGGCCTTTTCTTTATGAAAAGTTATAACTTGTGTTCATAGCTTTAAAATTATATATAGATACTGAAGTGAAACTGTGTAAACAAGATCAATATCAAGTGTAGATGTGCGTAACAACAATATCGTGCTGCCCGCTCAATGCCATCCAGAGTTATTGGACTTAATATCATTGCTGTATTGAGCATATTGCAATCTTGTGGAGCGAACTACTTTTACAGTTTCCAATCATTTAAACTGAAACTTTCAATAAAAGATCAACATCAAATGTAGATGTGTGTGACAGAGATTTCGTGCATATACTGTCATTAGCATTGAAGAAAAAACGCATTACTGAGGCCATGAAGTCCCCATTAATGAATGACCACAAATGATGACGTGGATTCAGGGCAGGGAATGTCCAGTCCGTAACAGGTTCATTGTTATACCTGTGTTTTCAAATTTACTATACTGCATAGTTACTGTAGTCATATTACATTATAGTATTCACTATACTGGGGTGAAGCAAATTTATGTCATACTTACGCGCCCGTAATACTTGACAAAGCGGTGCTTCGGGTTATTCATCACTTTCAGTCATAGCTCTAATTTAATTTAATTTTTAACTTTAACCACACTATACCAGTAGAGCATATACAGGCCCACTAGGGCCTCTTGCTTTTCTGACAAACGCAAGACAGGCGACACACGTGTTCCGGGGAACACCATTTTAGTTCCATTGAAATAACTCTAAAATGTATATAATTAACTGCAATAGGATGTCCTAACTAACACATGAGAACTTGTTTTTAATATTAGGTCGCAAATTTCTGAAATGATGGTCAATTTAGTTAACATATCTCTAGATTTACATGATAGGTAACAAAAGTTGTAAACAAGAATCATACGAAAATTTCATCATTGGATTGGATTTTTTTTTGTTTATTAAAACTGGTCAGTCTGTTAAATATTATATTATTCATTGTGACCTCGTGATGACAACAAGAAATTCTGAATTGTGGGAATGGAAAACACTGTATTATTAAGTATTTCCCTGGTAAACCTTTACTGATAGTTAAGGGGATCTATACAGGTGGCCATCTTGAAACTGAGATTCTATTTCAATGGCAATTTCTTTAACATGTATGCATGGAAATTGATGAAACTTTGCCCAGGGTGTTATTTTATTGATATCTAAGGGTCCAAAAAGTAGAAATGGTTACATTGAGCATAACATCGGTTTGGCGTAAAATTCGCCTGCAGCATAACTCAAATACAAATTCATTTTTTAAAAATGTAATGCATAATTATATACTGTATACTCTAGTCTAGTTGCAAGGCGTTATACTTTATCCAAAAAAGCTTTTGATATAGATATTTTCGGTTTTCTATAACCTGACCCATTCAATTTTATAGCAATAGTTCAATGTTAGCATAGACTACACTTTATGTGTAGTCTATGCTGGTCATCGTGTAGGTATATTAGCATTGAGGGGTGACTACAAAGTATAAATAAATATGGAGAGAACAATTAAACAAGTGAAAACAAAACAAACAAAAAACATAATAAAACATACGATTCATTTAAAACGTGTTCCCACTGAAATTAAAACAACTATTGTAACAAAAACATTATATAAACGAGGCGTATTCATCTGAAAGCTGACACATATCGCGTTTAACCCACTGTAGCAAAGGAACAGTCAAAATCGCTTACGGGCCGTTACGGATGTACGAACTTATGTATCATCCCCCTGGTATATCGGTGGTAAATTGAATAATCACGTGCGCTGTGTAAGTAGAATAGACATCCAAATTATAGTCATAGTTATACATTCCGTTACCATTTATTCGTCCGATCTGTTGCAGATCGTATTTTTTCTCTTTGTTAATGGATGAAATATATAAGCATACGATTGATTCAGTGGTTATTTGAGTGTAAATGTAAGAAACGAAAGAGTGATTTTAAAAAACACACCTGTACAGTAATGGTAAATATTTTTTGTATTGAAATCGACATATTTTCCATTTTGGGAGTTTTGAAATGCTAACAATACGACATTTACATGAACATTTTCCAAAAAGTAAGAGCCTTGCAATTAGACTAGAGTATATAGTATATAATTATGCATTACTATTTAAAAAAAATTGTATTTGAGTTATGTTGGCAGAGTGTAAAATGACAAATTTTACCCAAAAACCGATGAAATATCAATATTGAGAATTGTCATGTAATGTGACATTTAGTATCATTGATATTAGCATTATCTGAAAAGTTGATAACATGAAAATGTGTGTTTAGGCAGCAGATGGAGATTTTGAATATCGAAGAAACGCTGTTTAGATCCCCCTTAACCAACACAAAATTCTAAAAAAAGGAAGGTCGGTCAGAAATCCAAGATGACAGGCACAGCTACAAATAAATTTTCGAAAGACTATTTTGTAACGACTACTCCTCTGAAAGTATAGTATAGTATATAGGGACAAATTGTTGTCCGATCAATAACTTCAGTATTTGTCATTCAATCTTTATAAAACTTTGAAATAATTGTTATGGGCATAGTATCTCGGTCAAGTTCGAGAACCAGCCCAATTGCGTCTGTAATAACATAGTTATTGCCATTTGTTTTGTTCACTATATACTGTAGGGACATATTGTTATCCGATCAATACCTTCAGTACCTATCATTCATAAAACTTGGGAATAATATCTCGGTCGAGTTCGAAAACCAGCCCCAGCGCATCGGTAATAACATGGACCTTTGAATTTTCTATCACTATATAAATTATTATATAGGGACAAATTTTTGTCCGCTCAATAACTTCAGTACTTATCATTCAATTTTATAAAACTTGGGGAATAGTAGTTATAGACATAATAGCTAGGTCAAGTTCGAAAACCAGCCCCAGCGCCTCGGTAACAACAGAGTTATGGCGCTTTTATTTTTTATCACTATATAAATTATTGTGTAGAAACAAATTGTTGTCCTCTCAATAACTTCAGTACTTATCATTCAATATTAATAAAACTTGGAAATAATAGTTAGGGAATAGTTATAGTTAATAGTTTTTAGGCATACAGTTCTAGTTTTATATGGGTATGAATCCCCAATAGTTGAACATGATGACTCTTGTTAGCTATACTGGTCATTAACAGTAGAGCGTATGCCATTTGTTATATGCACTAATTATATCTCAGCTAATGTTGTGTTAATCTTGTATTTATATTCCTTTTGTTCATATGTATATACAGGTACTATTGCCATTCAGAAGCCTACTGTGTTGTGGGAAGATGTTGCATGTCTGGAAGGGGCCAAAAAGGCCCTTAAAGAAGCAGTCATAATGCCCGTCAAATTTCCTCACCTATTCAAAGGTATACAATGATCTAGTACTGTAAGTTTGGTTTTATTTCCCCCATTCCCCATATTTTTTAAGAAAAGCAGAGAGACATAGAAATTGTCTCCAACTGCCTATTAGTATTATGGTATGGCGCTGTCTCTCCGTCCGTCCGTCCGTCCGTCCGTCCATCCGTCCATCCGTCCGTAAACAATGGCTTGTTCGTGATCTAACTCTAACGTAGGAACATGACACTTTAGTGGATTTGAAGGTTATAAGGTCAAAGATCAAGGTGACAGGAGTTCATTATGTGAACATCTTTTCTCGAGAACCGTTTAATGTAGGAACATGAAATTTTAGTGTTAGACACCACGTGGGTTAAGAATGATCCCTATTGATTTCAAGGTCAAAGGTCAAGATCACAGGAGTTTGTTATGTGAAAATGTGTCCGTGCTATAACTCGAGAACCGTTTAACGTAGGAAGATGAAACTTCAGTGGTGAAAACATCGTGGGTCAGGTATGATCCTTATTTATGTCAAGGTCACAATGTCAAAGGCCAAGGTCACAGAGTTTGATATCTGAAAACCTTGTCAACTCTCTAACTCGAGAACAGTGTAACGTTGGAACATGAAATTTCAGTGGTGGACACCTCATGGGTCAAGGATGATCCCTTTCGCTTTCTAGATCACAAGGTCAAAGATCAAGGTTTGATGTAGATAGGTAAAACTTCATGGGCAGAAGCCTTATCAGTCAAAAATGATCCCTGTTGAATTCAAGATAACAGACGGGACATGATGTGCCGTTTGTGGTGCTCTTGTTATAAAAGCCTTATCTCTGAAACCGCTTGAATGATTTTGATGACACTCCTTAACAATTTTCTTTGGGTTTTGCTCCAATCCTTGGCTAAAACTAGGCCAAATTTAAATTGCATACAACATCTACTCAGAAACTACTTATTTATTCTATTCTATTTAAATGTCATATATATGTTTCTTTGGTTTCCCTTTTATATCAAGTTCAAATTTTTCATTATTGTCAAAAATCTTTGTGACCATCCCAGCAACCCAAAGTTTACACAGAGTTGTATAGGAAAAGTCTAATATTCTTTGTGATAGCCAGAATATTGTGATAGCTCCTCTCAGAATCGTTTTTTGGACCTGTCTGCTATCCAAGGCGGCCACCATGGCTAAAACTATGTCAGATTTATGGAAATTTCAAATGACATTCTCTGAAAACACAATTTAACATCTGTACGTACCGTTACCATGTTTGTGTTTTAACCACATTGTACCAGTAGAGTGTCTATAGGCCCACTTGGAACCCTGGTATAACCACGTTATACCAGTAGAGTGTTTTCAGCTCCAGTTGGGACTCTTATTTTTGTCGTAGCTTCAAATTCGAGTGTTTAATATTTGTATTCAATCTCCAAGTGTGTTCAAATGGTGAACCTGGCCCTGTTTTCACAAACATTCTCTAGTTGAATTTGCACTCAAAATCAAATTTCAGAACTGTTTAAAAAGAGAACATAGCACAAATGATGAATTTGAAAGTCCAAACAGAGTTTATATAAATATGAAATTGATAATTTGATTAGTATTTCAATGTTATCCATGAAATAGTGATTGTATTCGAAATAGATTCAAGATTCAAATTCATTATTTTTTGTAACTTAAACATATATACACGTTTATCTTATAATAAATTATAATAAATAGTAAGTACATACATGACAAGCAATAATATAAATAATCATTTACCTGCACGAGGTCGAACTTTGTATACATATGAATATAATATAATAATATTATATTCATATACACACAATCACAAAAATGAAATTGAATAAATGCGATAGAATTACTGTATACGCTGTAAATTTAGCGAGGTGGAAATGTTAGCAAATTTAACGAATGTCAAATATTCGCTAAATGTTTAACCAGCTAAAATACAACTTTTTGACCATATATCACCGTCAGGAAATGGTTTTTGCTAAATTGAATGTACGCTAAAAGTCGAAAAAGTGAAATTCGCTAAATTTTCGACGCGCGAAAATGTCTACGTATACAGTATTACAAAAGTGATTCGCAACAAGCAAACGCTTATTCCAAATATTTACTTAATTAAACGAGTTCAGTAAATGATTTCGATTACATCAACTTATTGAATTTATATGCACTTGGTCTCTTATAAAAATATCGTTTAATATAAAGTTTCCGGATATCATGATATTTTGGACAAATTAAAACAAAATGGTATTCGTTTTCGATGTCGCTAGAATCACAAACAGTGCAATACCTTTCGTAACGTGACGTTCGATTCTGTGAATATCGGCCTGATTCAATTATAAGTTAGTGTGAAGACAATCTAAGTTTTGACAAAACAATTCTAAATTTCTATGGTAACTTATCGAAATAGTGTTCCAATTCAAAAACATGTTTATATGTTTTAATGGGATGACAGTAAGGTAAGTGTGAGGTTTGGTGCACCCTAGAACCGGTTTAAACCACCAGAGGCCTACTTTGCCACTAACCGTTCCAAGGCGGTAACCCTATTGTCATCCCTTTTGTGTTTGTGATGTCGTTTGCATTTAATATTACTTTTGCCTTGTTTGTCTGTTTGCGTGTTTGTTTCTGTGTTTCTGTGTTTTGTGGTTGAATATCCTCCTTGAACGCTAATTTCCCTGTCCGATCTTTTTATATTAGACAGACAGACAGACAGACAGACAGACAGACAGACAGACAGACAGAGAGACAGACAGACAGACAGACAGACAGACAGACAGACAGACAGACAGACAGACAGACAGACAGACAGACAGACAGACAGACAGACAGATAGATAAATGATACTTGTTCACAGTGTCTGTGGATACAATGTCTAGGCCAAGTTCGATATTCAGCCATATCTCCCTATTCACTCTAGAGTTATGCCCTTGAATTACTGAAAATTAACAAAATTAGCCATGTCCATTTTTTAACTTGAGTAAATGTTATTCAACTTACCGATACTCTCGCCCGGAACGGAACATGTTATGTTATGGTGTTGTCATGAGTCAATCTTATTCAATCTTAATTGTTTATTGTCTTATTGTTCAACTTAGAAAAATTGTTTACGTTCAAGTTTTGTTTTAAACTTTTTCACATTCTAATATCTTCAACGTTACTTATTCAAATTCATTCAAACTTTGCATATGTGATCAAACAGTTGATCACTGTAGAAAAGTTGAAATATTTCCAGGTGTGTTGATGAGGTGTCATATATCCTAACCGATCCTGATCGCTCTAAATCGGTCTAATACAATGGACACTGTATTCACTACTCCACTCAAAATGTTCAGATATTTCATAGTCAAGAAGGATACAAATATCGGACAGGGAAATTAGCGTTCAAGGAGGATATTCAACCACAAAACACAAAAACAAAAACGCAAACAAACAAACGAAAAGACAAAATTAATAAAAAATGCAAACGACATCACAAACACAAAAAGGGTTGACAATAGGGCTACCGCCTTGGAACGGTCTGTGGCAAAGTAGGCCACTGGGGGTTTAAACCGGTTCTAGGGTGCACCAAACCTCACAATTACCCTACTGTCATTCCATTAAAACAGGACAGTGTAAATAAAGAAATCCCCGCCATGATCTAATCTCTAACCAACAAGGCAGCATCAATAGGCAATATAAGTAAAACACAAATATGCTCGTGTAAATATAATACAAAAAAACAATAGCCTAGAAAGCCACAATGAAGGTACTCAATGACTTGGCAGAAGCCAGAGCAGTAAGAGAATACACCATTAAGGGCACGACAAGAAAGATCATAGACAAACAACAAACGCCACCGTCCCAATGGGCTTTAGGTAGGCGTCATCATAGGGTCCACAGCCTGTCCGGTCATCATACAATTAAAGAGGAAAGCATAGTGGCGAACTGTAAAAGGGTCCACCACCAAGCATGCAGTACGTTGCAAAATGATAGGGTCATAACCTCTTTTGATAAACTTTTTAACAAGTTTCACAAAAATAGTATGAAAGTGATCATGACCAAAAATCTTACGAAGTTTATAAATCACATCACCATAGAAGTCAGGTTGTCGCAGAAGAGTCCTTAAATTACATTTATATTTGGAAAAAAGATCAGGGTGACTTTTTCGTTTATCTGTTTGCGTGTTTGTTTTTGTGTTTTGTGGTTGACTGTCGTCCTTGAATGCTGCTTTCCCTGTCCGATATATTTACCTTTTTTTACGATAATAAAATTTTGCAATGGTTTTACGAAGTTTATGGTAACGGTAACCCTGATTGAGTAACTGTTTAGTTATACAAAGATTACGAATATTAAAGTCCTCAACTCGAGCTCTAGAAAAACGAATAAGTTGAGATAGATAAACCCCATAAGACGATTCTCGGGGAACATCCCCATCCAAGTGGGGATAATTAACAATGTCAAAATTAAAATCATCTCTCTTGTCATAGATTTTGCTAATTATTTTACCATTTTCAATCGATAGATCTAAATCAAGAAAAGAAGCGTTATTGTCAGATATATTTTCTTTATTAAGCCGAAGTTCTTTAGGATAAATATTATGAACCATAGCTGGAAAGAAAGGGTTGTCAATGTTCAGTATGTCATCCAGATACCGAGAGGTGTCATTAAAAGCTTCAATAACATCTGCTTGGGTATCTGGTGAAAGACTCAACATGAAATCCCTTTCATAGCAAAATAAAAACCCATAGGGATACCAACAATTTGTCTATAAAAAGTGGTACCATACCTCATTCATTATTCCGTCTCCATCTATTTCATTATCCGAAAGGTTATTACCATTCTGAAATATGTTGTGAATTCTACCGCGTTCAACTCCATTCAATTCACGAAGACCAAAGTCACCGATATTGTCGAAAAAATTGTCATCCGGCCACTCATCCGAAGACGAATCAATGTCCGACATCTTCTAGTTTATTTTACACCAGATTACACCTGTCTATTCGTTAATTTTACGACAAAATAGTATGTTTTCACAAAATTTCACAAGGAAATGAATTCGGCCATTTGCATTCAAGTGCGCATAAATCACGGTCAGAACGATATCTCTACGGGATTTGGTAACCTATAACAATGGCAGCACAGAAAGCTGACCCTCCTTGGGAAAATTACTAATCTAAAAGCCTTTGCCTTGCCAAAGAAATATAAAAATATCGAACAGGGAAAGTAGCATTCAAGGAGGACAGTCAACCACTAAACACAGAAACAAACATGGAAAAAGACAAACAAGAAGGCAAAAGTAATAATAAATGGAAAAGACATCACAAACACAAAACGGTTGACAATAGGGCTACCGCCTTTGAACGGTCAGTAGCAAAGTAGGCCACTGGGGGTTTAAACCGGTTCTAGGGTGCACCAAACCTCACACTTACCCTACCGTCATCCCATTAAAACAGGACAGTAAAGAAATCCCCGCCATGATCTAATCTCTAACCAACAAGGCAGCATCAATAGACAATATAAGTAAAACACAAATATGCTCGTGTAAATATAATACAAAAAACAATAGCCTAGAAAGCCAGAATGAAGGTACTCAATGACTTGGCAGAAGCCAGAGCAGTAAGAGAATAAACCATTAAGGGCACGACAAAAAAGTGGATTTACCTGTTGACAGTACTTCCGAACCCTGAAAGAATATATAAAAAGTCTAAACGACCCCATGTTCAATTTTTTATGGGATAACAAACCCGATAAAATTAAAAGGGAAGTAATTACTCGAGGTAATAAAGATGGAGGACTGAAAATGATCGATTTAAATAATTTTTTGATATTTCTTAAAGCTGGCTGAATATTTGACTCTGAAAATAACGGCAAATGGAAGATTTTTTATGCCGATAAAATTTCAATTTTTTTATAGTAAATTGTTATTTGAATGTAACTTAAATAAATCAGATATGAAAGTGTCAATTCCAAATAACGTTTTTTTTTACAAGACGTTGTAATTGCATGGCAACACATTTACTGTCAAAATCAAACAACCGTAATAGGTATAGAAATCATTTGGAATAACTCAAACATAAAAGTCGGAAATAAAACAATTTTCAAAAAGTCCTGGTTTGATAAAAGATTACAATTGATAAAACAATTATATGATTATAGAAAAAAAGAGTTTTACACTTTTAAAGATCTAACTGATATATATGTGATCTCTGAACACGATTTTTTTATTTTATATGTCTATACTATCAATTATACCAAAAGATTGGAAATCAAATTTAAAGCTAGAAAATATAAATATAAAAAGAGATGAGACACTCCTAAACAAATTGTTAAAGGCTAAACGGGCCAATAAATTTGTATATGAATATCAAATGAATACTGACAGAAACATAGAAATTAAATCACAGAAAAAATGGGAAGCTTGTACAAATACTACATTAACCTGGAAAAAGACATATACTACTCAAAATTTGATAAGCGTCACTATGTATTCTGTATGTCATTGGTACTTGATGTGGTGGAAATTGTTATTAAGCAATTATAGTTAAATTTCGCTGTTGTTTGTACCTAGTGAGCAGCAAAAATAATGAAATAACGAATCATTGAAAGTAACGAATCATTGAAGTGTAACGAATGCGAGAATGAGGTAGGGGTCAAAAGTAGACATGTCATTGATATATGGGATAAGGAAATTTAAATGAGATCATTTTGGGGTCTATTTTTAGTTTTAGTAACGTGTATGATGCCCACGTGCATTGATAACCGCTTGACATCGCCTCCTCATGCTGCCATGACATGACTTACAAATGTTTTCTTGTGAAATAAAATATTAAATTATAAAAAAAAAAATATAACAACGCCGAAGAATTTGAATACACTAATGACCGCTACAGCGGGCTATCGGGTTGAAAGGTAGTTCGTAATACTGCCCGCCTCAGCGGACTGTCGTGTTGAAAGGGTTAAATAAATCATCAACAAATGCATTTTTCAGTATCATAAAACAAATATTACATTCCTGCGACTGCAACGGGGACTCAGAGGACAGCGGTGAATCAGAAGTTGTAGGACTAGTCGGCGCAGTGTCAGTATAATGTGGCTGGGTGGGATATTATGTCATTTGTCTATGGCGTAGTATTCCAGTGAGGCAGCACTATAAAATGAGCATTGAGTTTGTACAAAAAAAAAAAGAAAAGATTCCCGTGAGAGTGACAGTGGATATTATCAATCTTCGGCTAAATATTGTCAGCATAAATGTCTCTGCCCAGGAGTCACATGTTTTACATAAGAGAAGGCTAACATAACATTTTCTCACGTACTGTCCACAGAGTTCAATTATTGGGGAAATACGGATTTATATTATAAATTGAGTTGTTAACCTATGTACCTGTTACTTCCATGTACCCATTACTTCTTGTATTTAAGATTGTTTATCATATTTTTTAAAGGTAAAAGAATGCCATGGATTTTACTGTTTGGGGTAATTATGTCTATTATGTTATAACTTTTTACTGCTAATATTTATAATATTTCAGCACACAGTTTTTCACTGCCCCTGCAAACATAGGGCTACTGCAAAGAGGGAGAAAGGAATATTTTATATATATACAGAGAAGAAACTATGTTATATAAACAAACCCACTCCATTATGTATATTTAATAAAATAGTCATATCATACAATACATGGCTTGAAAATATGACTGCATTTATTCTGGTACCCCTCCTAACTGCATTAGGCGCCTTTCTTTTGCGAGAGGTACCAGACTAATGATGGCCGTCTTATTGTTGGCTCTACTGATCAGAGATCAGTGATGTGGTACGGCGTTCGTCATACGTCCGTAAATTGTTTTTGAAGCGACTACTTCTCTGAAACTACTGGCTGGATATTCCTAAATCTTAAACAAATGTTGCTCTTCAGGTCTAGTTGGTCCTAAGTAAAATTCTGGTCTCCTACTACTCATGTTACTACACGATGGGTTTTCCTGAAATATGTAGAGCTTAGAAAGCAATATATTATAAAGTATTATTGGAATAGACCAAACATGCCAAAAATGATTATGTTAATTAATACACTGTCAAAAAAGAAATTAGAAATGTAGCTGTATATATATATATATACAAAGCATTTAATAAAAGAAATGAATGTCTGTTTACTAATAAGTGATATTGTTATATATTGTAATGTTTACTGCATATCTATATAATTAGATGCTTGTATTATTGTATTGTGTTCATATGTATATATGAAATCGTTTGTATCAAACATACATATTAGAAATTATTTAAAACCTTCTCCATTGTGAATTTCGTTTTCACGTGATTCAACTGTATATTTGGTAGATGTAATGTATATTGTATTTCGACTATCAGTCACATTATATGTCATTGTATTTATATCCTTTATTATACCTTACAGCCTACTGGTACTGGGAAAACTTATTTGGCAAAAGCTGTAGCTACTGCATCCAACAACTCAACATTTTTATCTGTGTCTCCTGCTGATTTGGTGTCCACGAGTTTAAGAGAAAGTGAAAGGTGATCTACCGGTATACTTTTATATTACTACTGTTACATTATTCATGCTGGGGTAGTTTGTAGATAAATGTATTGTTAGAAACAGAGTATTGTTTATTCATACTTAAAACATTTTTACTGTTGAAACTGTTTTTATCTTTACAATCTTTAACTTTGAAACTATTGTTAGCCATACTGATCATAGATCAGCATAGATGCATGGTGCATCGTTCATTGTCATTGAAGGTTAACAGGTGAGTTTTTGGGATCATAATCCGTCCGTCCTTGAACTTTTTCTTTAAACAACTTCGTTCAAATAGTGACCCTGAGGTAAAATTTGGCTCCACCCTGTATACATAAATGAAGACTTGACAATTCTTCTCCAACACTACAATGCCTAAAATGCCATAATGTTTTAAATGAAGCATAAGCGCATGATCTTCTATTAAGGTGACCGTGCGGTCACAAATGACCCTGACCCTGTATGTAACGATGATCCTTGGGTCATAAATGATCCTTAGATATTGTTTTATTATCTCACCTTTTCGAAGAAAAAAAGCGACGAAGGTATTACTTTCCTGGCTGTTTCTTACAAACTACACGGACTATAACAACCAATCTATTGTCAAAGTTGCGTCTTTGGTAGTAGCACATCACGTTCCACCATAGGGTTCTTTTTATGACCTTGACTTATATTTTTATGGGCGATTAACTCTGTAAATTTCACCAAACTTGTATCAAAGTTGTACCTTGGTTTTTATTCTGAGACGGGGGTTTCGTCTATAACATTGACCTTGAATTTTGCATTTATTTAGTAAAATTAACATTAAGTTTTTGCGTTTAGCTTTGTTCCTTAGAATTGCATGGACTAGACCAACCAAACTTAGTACTTGGGTAGTACAGCTCAACACCACAGAGAAGTTCAACAAATATACTAAGTCAAATTAACCAACAAATATACTTAGTCAAATTTTGCATTTTAGCTCTATGTCTCAGCAACTATATGCACGAGAATAACCAACTGGGATTATGTAACTGTAATACAGTCCAACGCCATGAGTCAGTTTAACAAATAGCTTTGACCTTGAACTTTACAAGTCATTTACAGTGTTAATTTAATGTTGCGTTTTGCACTTTTGCTTTCAATTAAGGTCAACTAAACTTGGATCATACTTGTAAATAGAATAGTACTGGTCAAACCTTTACATTTTAAACCAAAGGCTAGACGAGCTTATTCGATCACTTTTCATCCGTCTTCAGTCCGTCTGTATGTTAGCAATGTTATAAAACTAACATCTCCGAAACTGTTGGAAGGAATTTGATGACACTTTTAACACAATGTTACTTCGGAAGTCTCAAATTTGTGTTTTACGCCCGCCAGTCATCGAAGATGGCCATTATGATTAAAGGTAGGTAAAATTAATGGAAATTTCAAACGACATACCGGTATATTAGTGTTTTTATCTTTATAGGTTGGTGCAGACTCTCTTCAGTTTAGCTCGCAAAAATAAACCCAGTATACTATTTATTGATGAAGTAGATGCTTTATTTGGATTTCTCAGTGAAAATGAACCTGAATCTGCCAGAAGAATCAAAACAGAATTTCTTGTTCAGGTTGATGGTAAAGATAATGATGGTAAGGAGAAACTTACCTGATTACTAGTGTAGCAAAATAATAATTATTCTGGTTATACTATATATATAAATAAATATGGAAGATTTTAATGATGAAGGTAACTATAGTTTTGAAAAGAACCACAAAGGGGTACATCAGGTTTTTAGCTTGACTTTTCAAAGAAAATGAGAGCTATTGCACTCACCCCGGAATCGGCGTCTTTGTCGACGTCGGTTAACATTTCACGTGTAAGCTGGTATCTCCAAAACCACTTGGCAGATGTCAATAAAGTATTCGATATCAATAAATAACATGATACATGCTAGTTCCATAACTCTGTAATCTATTTTGACAAAGTTTTACCCTTTTTGTACTTATGCAAATTGGAGTAAAAATATGAATGCAAGCTGATATATGTTTAACCAGTTGGCAGAATGGAATGAAACTGTACACATGTGTTTAGCATCAATAGACGACATGCCACACATTAGTTCTGTAACTCTGCATCCTATTTTGATAAAATTATTCCCCTTTTTTGCCACACCCACATTCTATAACCTATTTTGACAAAGTTATGCCCTTTTTGTACTTTGGCAAATGTATGTAAAATGTGAATGTAAGGTGATATCTTTTGAACTACTAGACAGAATGGAATGAATCTTTACACAGGCGTTCAGCATCAATATAAGACATGCTACACAGATTTTCCACAACTCTGTCTCATGATTTAACACAGTTATGCCCATTTTTGTCCTTAGGCAAATTGTGGTCAATATGACTGTGTATTAAGCAATCTTTTTATTTAATATTTGGTGAAGGTTTTGTATGCACGCTAATTGTATCTCAGTTATAGTTGTGCATAATTTAGAAACTAGCGCTATAAAGTCGAATGTGCTGTTTTTATGAGCTCTTGTTTGAGTGTGCTGTTCTTATGACAGCTCTTGTTTCTAGGAAATAAAATTCTTAAATTAACTCTGTGAAAACATATCACTGCAGATTAGAATTCTGATCATTATACCCTAATCATTATATTACCACAAATGAAGTTTGAGGATATACTGGTTTCAGCCCGTCCGTCTGTCCCCGTCCGTCCGTCCATCTGTAGACACCACCTTGTCCTCAACTTCTGCTGCCACATTCATAAAACTTCACTGGTGGACTGTGCATGATTTGAGGATGACCCCTATTATTTTTCAGGTCAAAGGTCAAAGTTCAATGTCACCGTGGTCTGTTAATGAAAAACCTTGTCCGCTCCATAAATCCTCAACGTCTGCCGCCACATTAATGAAACTTCACAGGTGGACTGTGCATGATGTGAGGATGGCCCCTATTATTATTCAGGACACTAGGTCAAAGTTAAATGTCAATACGGACCGTTAATGAAGACCTTGTGTGCTGTGAAAAATCCATCAGCAGCTAAATGTCGATTCAGCAGTCATTTAAATAAGAGAATGACGCATCAGTTTGTCAAATTAAAGTCTAAGCATTGTAACAAACATTATGTTTTACACTTTATTTGACTTTCGAGCTGTTGAGAGTTTGGTGATTTGGAATTTGTTTGGGGGAAAAATCATAAAATGTCCATGTGGTTGTGGTCGATTTTATTCTTTTAAATCACAAGAAAAATGTACTTTTTGAAGTTTTATTGATGAACAATAAGGTTTTGAAAATGTTTAGTGTGAGGTTTGGTGCACCCTAGAACCGGTTTAAACCCCCAGTGGCCTACTTTGCTACTGACCGTTCCAAGGCGGTAGCCCTATTATCAACCCTTTTGTGTTTGTGATGTCGTTTCCATTTATTATTGCTTCTGCCTTCTTGTTTGTCTGTTTGCGTGTTTGTTTCTGTGTTTTGTGATTGACTGTCCTCCTTGAATGCTACTTTCCCTGTCCGATCTTTTTATATTTCTTTTGAAAATGCACCAAACGTCTCATATCAAAAATAATAATTAGTATTATTTTTGCTTTATGTGCCTGGTGACCCACAGTTTACATACGAGTTATATAGGAAAAGGCTAAAATGACATTCTCTAAAACCACTTGAAAGATATTGATAAAACTTAATCACAATAATATTTGATACAGTCCCCCTCAGATTTTTTTTATCGCAACCACAAGTCATCCAAGATAGCCATCATGGCTAAAACTACGTCAGATCTTCGAAGAAATCACTTATTCCATTCTAGTGAAATATCATATACATGTTCCTGGGGTTGGCCTCTATCAAGTTTGTGTTTTTCAACTATTCCAAATGGCTGCCATGGCGACCCAATTTTTACATAAGGTTATATAGGAAACGGCTGAAAATGCATGTTTCTTGGGTTGGCCTCTATCATGTTTATCTTTTTGAACTATATCATCCAAGTAGAGCGTCTACAGGCCCACTTGGGCCTCTTGTTTGTTAAAGTTTGTCACATTCTAACACTTCAACATTAATTATTCAAATTCATTCAAACTTAGGTAAAATATTACTAACCGTCTAAAGATTACATCACAATATACAACATTTATTTTATTTGTATGTAAGTGGGTGGGTTAATTTCTTAAAATAACACAACTGGCAATAACAAAATTCATATATTGCCGAAAGCTTTTTAGGATGCATCATATACATTTGAATCGAAAGCTACAGATACAAGTCATTATCCAATATCACCGATTTTTCAAGATTATTGATATTAAAAATGGAATTATTATATCGTTAGACTAAAAGTTTAACGTTTCATAACCTTTTCGAGTGTCATGATAAATATACTCGAACATAATTGCTTACACGCCTCTCCACATGAGTGCAGGCAACGTGACCGCATTGACACTGTAGATAATATCAGTCTCAACTGGTGACCACGAATATGCACAATATTATCGGATTATAACAACACTATGCACATATTAACTGCTAAGTGACTGTTATATATTATACGCGGGGGATAATGTGAGCTCATGTTTATTTACAAATGCCAATATAAACATATCAAACAGATGATCAACACTTTAAACACAAATTAACATTAAAACTGTTTTTTTTTTATCTAGAACTGGAATATAAGGGATTCAATATGTTTATGTTCATTTGGTGAGTATGTGTAAACAATGGCTCAACTGTTCCTCTGCGTACAATAATAAATTTAGAAATAATTTGTTGTTGACGGCAGGTATGCGGTAGGTGATTGAAATCTGTGCATACCTTTTAACCTTTAACCTTAACTTCGGAAATATTCGCTATATGTCGATTGAAACCGAGTTGAAGGTCGGGATTTTTTTAATTGCGGTTTCGCATACCCTACGTTAAACGTATGGATTTTGGGAGACATGTGTACTTCTTACTATGAATAAATCTGTGAAAAATTAAGAGAATGGTCTAATGAAATGTGTCTTAGATAGTTCATTAGATTATTTTATCTCGCATTGCCCTCTCATTGCCCAACCGTTACTTTACTTTTTATTCAATATTCACATTAAGGGTTTTCGTTAACGTAACATAAAACTTATCACATTGAATTGAAATTTTTGTTTAGTTTAATAATTCAATATGTACATTGTTTAGGTCATAAGTTGGTGGTCTAAGCATTTATTAGGCCTCAAAATGAAGTCTTTCTTTTTTTCTGTTTTATTTGACAAAGCGATTTTGTAGCGACTACTTCTCCGAAACTGATTTTGATTAATTTTCATGAAACATTACAGGAATATTGCTCTTGAGGTCTAATTTGTTCTAATAAATATTCAGGTTAGCCAAAAATCCAAGATGCTGCTAAAACTAAATATAGATTTTCAAAGGCCAACTATTTCTAGAATAAAATTGGAATTCATAACATGTCAAGATTAAAAGATCAGAAGAGCACTTCAAGGTCGTCGACCTCTTGCTTTCCTTTCGCATTTCTTAAGTGATATAACTGCAAATGGCCATTGGGTGTATTAGGACATATACCGGGTCCAATTCCATCAACTAATCTTAGCATTTCTTAAATACTTAAAAACTTAAATCGCTATGTAATCAATATACTTTAAGTTTGTTCAGTTGAAAACTTCAGCTAAGAAATGTTGGTGGAATTGGACCATGTAATATAACGCATCCATATGTGTCAATGACCTTGAAATTACACTTTTACTATCTTAGGTGGAAGGAGGTGTGGCTTAAGACGAAGGAATTAAGTAGGATTTATTCTCTAACCATCTAAGTCTATTGTCTCTTAAGTGTTGATCCTAAACAAAGGAAAAACACTTAAGATACCATCCATCTAGGTGTCCATCTGTCAGTAAAATCTTTTTGCTGTTACTACTCCTAAAACTACTTGCTGGATTTTCCTGAATCTTTACAGAAATGTTGCTTTTCATGTCTAGTTGTAGGCCGTAAGTTAAATGCAGGCCAGTCGGAAATCCAAGATGTTCGACACAGCTAACAAATGATTTTCGAAGGCCAATTTTGCGGACACCACCTCTGAAACCACTGGCTAGATTTTCTTAAATTCAAAATGGCTGCCACGGCTAAAAATATATTTCAAAAGACAATTTTGCGGTGACTACTCCTAGAACTACTTCATGGATTTTAACCCTACTGCTGTCTAAATATGGCAATCTAAAATTAAAATATTATGAAAGGATAGCGCTTCAAGGTCATTGAGCTCTCGTTTCAAACTGTTTTAAATCACACCGTTACTTCAATATATTGTATGCACCGGCAGCAAGGGACTCCTTTCAGGAGTACACTATGATACCCGTCTTCTGAAAACCTTGGTTAAGTTTTGAGTTGTGACAAAGCGCTATATTTCTTGTTTGTGTATTTATGGACGGATTTGCTTTATATTCGGTACCAGCACAACTAAACAATGTGATGCATAACTACACCCACGACCATGCACTCAAGGTCAAAGTCAGATTCAAATATGTGTTTTTCATTTTCGAGCTGTTACATTTGTGTGCATAGAGGGATATGGTTCATACTTAGTCAAGGTCAAAGTCCCAGATAGGGTTTTAAGTTCAAGTAGGGCGTTTTTATCTGGCATGTCTGAGCTGAACTTTAACGTCCGACAACACATAATGGTCACTAGCAACTTTTTTCAATTTATATTTACCAAAACAAGTTCAATAGCCAGCCAAATAGTGTCACAATGATATTGGTAATATATTTTGTACTTTTAACTGTACATTTATGATTTAGCGCATACACTCTGTGCTAACAGTATTACATTGTACCTCTATTTAATATTTTAGGTGTCTTAGTATTAGGAGCTACTAATAAACCATGGGAATTAGACACTGATATAAGGAATATATTTGAGAAGCGTATTTATATCCCACTTCCTGAGGCCCCGGCTAGATCCATAATCTTTAAACTTCATGTTGGTTCTACACCCCATTGTATAACAGAAGAGGATTACAGGTCAGTGGTTACTAAAACATATAATAGGCAGTTGTAATAACTAGGCCATGTAGACATTTACTGCAACATGTAATCGGCAGTTGTAATAACTAGGCCATGTAGACAGTTATTGCAAAATGTAATAGGCAGTTGTAATAACTAGGTCATGTAGTAATTACTGCAACATGTGATAGGCAGTTGTAACATCCAGGCCATGTAGACAAGTACTGAAACATGTAATAGGCAGTTGTAATAACTAGGTCATGTAGCAATTACAGCAACATGTAACAGGCAGTTGTAATAACTAGGTCATGTAGCAATTACTGCAACATGTAACAGGCAGTTGTAACAACTAGGCCATGTAGACAATTACCGCAAAATATAATAGGCAGTTGTAATAACTAGGTCATGTAGCAATAACAGCAACATGTAATAGGCAGTTGTTATAACTAGGCATGTAGCAATTACTGCAACCTGTAACAGGCAGTTGTAACAACTATGCCATGTAGACAATTACTACAACATGTAATAGGCAGTTGTAATAACTAGGCCATTTAGTCAATTACTGCAACATGTAACACGCAGTTGTAACAACTAGGCCGTTTAGACATTAACTGCACCATGTAATAGGCAGTTGTAATAACTAAGCCATGTAGTCAATTACTGCAACATGTAAGAGGCAGTTGTAACAACCAGGACAGGTAGACAATTACTGCGTCATGTAATAGGCAGTTGTAATAACTAAGCCATGTAGACAATAACTGCAACATGTAATATGCAGTTGAAACAACTAGGCCATGAAGACAATTACTACAACCTGTTATAGGCAGTTGTAACAACTAGGTCATGTAGACAATTACTACAACATGTAATAGGCAGTTGTAACAACTAGTACAGGTAGACAATTACTACAACGTGTAATAGGCGGTTGTAATAACTAGGCCATGTAGACATTTACTGCAACATGTAATAGGCAGTTGTAATAACTAGGCCAGGTAGAGAATTACTGCAGCATGTAATGGCCGCAGTTGTAATAACTATGCCATGTAGACAATTACTGCAACATGTAACAGGCAGTTGTAACAGCTAGGACAGGTAGACAATTACTGCAACATGTAAAGGCAGTTATAATAAATTGGACATGAAGACAATTACAGCAACATGTAATAGGCCATTGTAATAACTAGGATTACTGCAACATGTAATTGACAACATAGAACTCCTTGTACATGTACTTTCAAACAGATTCAAAAAGCAAAACAAATTAAAAAAGTGTACCAAGTTTTAAGTCATCTACTTTCTCTGGAATCATTGCTGCCTTCAAGGTCAAGGTTTCGTTTGATGTGTTGACACATATGTGTCCGGCCTGCATATTTGTTAATTGCTTGTCAGTTTTCAATAATATTTCATACAAGTGTTACATATAAGATGGGATATGTTGGATGCAACATCCATGTCTTTGCCTTTAAATTTACAGACCATACTTATTATCTCCACGTTTTTGATAAAAAGCATATGGGGATATTGCTAACGCCTCCGCATGTCCGTCTTTCTGTCTGTCCATCCATCTCTCCGTCAGTCTGTTATCGTATCCCCTCCTAAACAAATAGGTGGAATTCAACCAAATTTAGTGTATGACTTGCTCACATCATAAAGGTGTGCAAGAGCAACATTACTTTTGGTTCCGCCCCCAAGGGCCCGCCCCAGGGATCAAAAGGTAAAATACAGTAACGTATCAACTACACTATTATTTTTCAATATATTTACACATAACTGGTATACCATCTTTATAAGATATACAACAAATCAAACGTTTTTTTTATTTCAACATCTGATGTGTGCCCGACGGATGGGACGGAGGTCATCGGGGGTAAAAATAAAATTTTCTTAAATATTCTCAAATTAAACGTCGCGATGATAGCATTATACAGAATACATATTTGTTCACTAAATCGCACGTGGGACCCTGGGGCGGGGTCGAAAGGTCAAATACACTAATATTTCAAATACACCGCCCTTTTTCGATATTTTTACACATAACTTGGTATATAACTCGTCTAAGAAAGATATACAACACATCAAACAAGTTGTTTTATTTCAAACTCAGAATATAATGCTCAGAGGGAAAGGGCGGAGGTCATCTGGCACCGAGGTTATAAAACGTATTTCCATGCTCAACACAAATTCGTACTCAAACTCGAGTCTCAGGGTTCATATTCAATACACTTTTGAGCATGAACAATTGAATTAGACGCAATACTGAATGTCGTTTTACACAATTTAAACATAAAATAAACATGAAATATTAGAAATCTACATTAATTCTGCTACCACAACCCTGTTTCTTTTTTGAGTTGAGCACGAAATTGTTTTACCTCGGAGCCTGGGGTCAATTTAAAAAATATAAATTAAAACATCTCAAATTTAACATGATGATAGGATTACTTTGAATATATTTTCCCGCCTACACCACACCTGGGACACTGGGGCCGGGTCAAAAGGTCAAATACACTAAACATTCAATTACACAGTCATTTTTTAATATGTTTACACATAACTTATAGTATTCTCATCTGTGATAGATACATGACATATCAAACAATTTCTTTATTTCAACCTCTGACGTTAACCATTATTGACCTGCGTGGAAATTTGCGATGAAGTGCCATCGAATTGGCTCTAGTTCATACTTATATAAAACTTATTCCTATTTTGAAGATCTATATTGTGGGATATATATGGAACAACTTTAATTTAAATGAAAAATGGAAGTTCGAGATTAAAATCCATTATTTTAACTAACCACAAATAGGATTAGGATTCCAAAGGGATTTCCCAAAAAAGTATGGTTCGGATGTGTATGGCTAAGTTCAAATAATGCAAGACCCCAGCAGGGACTTACATTTCTAGAATGTTTTGATATGATGTGCCTCTATTCAATAGGAGCTGCCTCCTGTACCAAGACCTTGTGTGTGGGGATGGGGGGCGGTATTAATCACCTTTAGTAATATTTCTAGTTTTGTATGTTAATAACTTGATGTTTTATAACATTATTGTAGAGATTTAGGGATACAATCAGACGGCTATTCTGGTGCAGACATAGAAACTGTTGTTCGTCATGCTCTGATGCAGCCAGTCAGAAAAGTTCAATCCGCTACCCATTTCAGAAAGGTATATTTTAAACTTTGAAAATTTGAGAACAACGCTATCTTGTTAGGACGGTAGTGTAAAACCACAAAGTTGTCAGATATCACATCGGTCTTCCTATTTCCTTCACGCGTGAATTTCACTACACGTATGCGAAATATGTGGAGTGTGTAGAGTTTCTTATGTCCTACGTTAAGAGGAGCATAACTACAAAATGTCCGAGACAAGAAGGAGGCTTCCCAGACCTTAAAATTAAGCACACTATACATTACAATGTCGGTCATGGTATGCACATTTGGCGGATATGACGTCACTACAATTCCTGTGTGCATGCGTAAAACGAATGTGTTCCAGGCCAAAGAATTTCTCCAAGTATGCTCAATTATGTAATTTCTCATTTAAAATAACCCCAGAGACTTGTGTACACTAGTTTTTGTTTTGATAATCTTGCCATCATAAAAGGTCAATTACACGGGTCATTGATTTCGAATAATAATAAGCAAAACAATCGCCATGCGCGTATTTTAACACACTTGAAAAAAATAAGCTCCGCCCACTGAACAGGTGCTCGCAACAAGAAAGTAATTAGATCACAAATTTATCCGACCTCTTTTTCCAATTGAGGATGACGACTTGTTTCAATTTGAGGTGAATTTGAATGCATTGAAAAAGAAACATTCCAAACTGAAAATGATCAGGTACCAATTCAAACTGTATACTTCTAGTGTGCTTAACTGAAAAACAATGCAAATTAATCG
Source organism: Cyrtodaria siliqua (assembly GCA_037043455.1). Taxonomy (NCBI): domain Eukaryota; kingdom Metazoa; phylum Mollusca; class Bivalvia; order Adapedonta; family Hiatellidae; genus Cyrtodaria; species Cyrtodaria siliqua. The sequence continues at coordinate 219,182 of JAWPHD010000544.1, read as the reverse complement.
TTACATAGAGATTGAATTGGTCAATTTCTCAAATGGTATTACACAAATGTGTGATTTTGATGGGTACAGCTAGTTCAGAAAACACATTTTATTAACTGACGTGATTGATAAATATAAAACTGTCATATATATGCATAAACGTCCCTAATTGATTATTTTGGTTTAATCTAGTACAAAATAGACATATATATATAGAAAAGAAAGACAAATCACTTTGGGTAGTGTCTAAAATCGAGTCCCGGAGATTCGTCACTTTATTCCGTATCTGCTCTGTAACTCTTACATGCATTGAAGGATTTCGAAATAACTTGTCTCATAAGTTCACCCCATCAAGGCAATGTGCAGAAACCAACACCCCTGTCTGTATCTCCAAGGTCAATGTCACACTGAAGTTCGTTCACTTTTAATATGAATGTAGAAAGAACCATTTATTGTCCGCTCTCTAACACTTCCATGCATAGAAGAATTTTTAAATAATTTGACACAGTTGTTCGTCTCATCAAGGCAATGTGCGGAACTCAACTCCCATGTCTACATCTTCAAGGTCACATTAAAAGATCATTGTCGGCATCCGCGTCCACAATTTTGTTAAGGTTTTACATGAAGGCCTGTTTCTCAGAAAATATTTATGCGATTGCTTTCAGCCTATCCTCAATTGCTTGTCAACATAATTATAGGTATCCTGTATGGCAAGAACCATAACTCTTAATTGAATTTTGACAAAACTATGCCCCTTTTTCGACTTAATTTTTCTGGTTAAGGTTTTGCGTGAATGTCTTATTCTCAGAAAATATACATGCTATGGCTGTCAAACTTTCCTGAGGTGTTTGTCAACATAAACGGGACCCTGTATGGCAAGGAATCATAACTATTACTAGATTAGATTTTTGACCAAATATGCCCCTTTTTCGACTTAATTTGTTTAGTGAAGATTTTTTTCAAGAAGGTACTTTTTTCAGAAATTATATGTGCTACTGCTTTCAAAATTTCCTCAATTTCTTTGTCATCATAAGGGTACCTTGTATGGCAAGAAACCGTAACTCTTGCTTGGATTTATTTTCCAAATTATGCCCCTTTTTCAACATAATTTTTTAGCTCGCCTATTCGAAGGAATAGTGCAAGTTAATGCAATCACTGGTCGGTGTTGGTGTCCACAATTTGGTTAAGGTTTTACATGAAGGCCCTTTTCTCAAAAACTATTTATGCTATTGCTTTTAAATGTTCCTCACTTGTCATCTGTTCAAATATTCTAGAAGCCATACATTCTTTAATGTACCAGTTTCTAAAAATGTCACCTATAGTCGAGCGTGCTGTCCTCCGACAGCTTTTGTTATATGAATGTGTCCGCTCTCTTACTCTTACATGCATTGAAGTATTTCGAAATAACTTGTCGTACAAGTTCACTTCATCAAGGCAATTTGCAGAACCCAACTACCATGTCTGTATATTCAAGGTCAATGTCGCACTGAAGGTCGTTTACTTGTCATATGAATGTAGGAAGAACAATTTCATATCCGCTCTCTAACTCTTACATGCATTGAAGTATTTTAAATGAAAGACGATGTGCAGAACCCACCTCCCATGTCTGTATCTTCAAGATCAAGGTCACATTACGGCGGGGATATCAATTCACTGAATTTTCTTGTTTTAATCACAATTAGTAGACAAGATATTGCATAGTGCACATGCACTAATTCAATGGAACTACTGTGTTCTATATGAATTTCATATGTCACTTGTATGAGGATTACTTTTTAGCTCTACTGGCCAATGGGGTCTGTTGTCCGTCGTCCGTCCGTCCGTTAACATTTAGTTATGGACTCTCTATAATCGTAATTCTTCATCCAATCTTTACCAAACTTGGCCAGTCTTTTAAAATCCATGGCAATTCGGTCAAGTTCGATAACCATCCATATCAGATCATAAACACCAGAGTTATTGCCCTTGATTTAAAGAAATATCCTAAAGTTTGCCTTGGTGACATTTTAGCCCTTTCATTGTTGGTCTGATCTCTACCAAATTTGATCAGAATCTTTAAATGAATAAAAGCTCGGAGAACTTCGAAAATCATCCATATCAGATAATAAACACCAGAGATGTGGCCTTTGATTTAACGAAAAATTTCTATATTTTGCCTTGTTAACACTATAGCCCATTCATTGTGCAACCGATCACTACCGAACTTGGCTAGAGTCTTTATATTAATGTCAGCTTGGACAAGTTTGAAAACCACCCGTATCGTATAATAAACGTCAGAGTTATTGCCCTTGTTTAATAAAAACTCCTAAATTTTGCCTTTTGGACACTCTAGCCCCTTTTGTGTGGGTCCCATATTTACCAAACTTAGTCAGCCTTTGATTTAATGAAAAAAAATGCTATATTTTCCTTGTGAACACTCTAGCCTAATCACTGTGCAAACGATCTTTACCGACCTTGGCCAGAATTTTTAAATTAATGAAAGCTCGGACAAGTTGAAGAATGGCCAATATCGGAAAAAAAATGTCAAGGGTATTGCCCTAGATTTAATGGAAAATCCTATATTTTGCATCATTCTGAATTCGATTTTTACCGAACTTGTCCAGAGTCTTATTATTAATGAAACCCTGACAATTTTGAAACCAACCCATATCGGATAAAAAAAAGCTTAATCGTTATTGCCCTTGATTTAATAAAAATCCCTATATTTGCCTCGTGAACACTCTAGCCCCTTTATTCCGCATCTAATATTTACCAAATTTGTCCAGAGTCTTTATATTAATGAAAACTCGGACAATTTCGAAAAAAACAAACTCATAACGGATAAAAAAAAATGTCAAAAGATATTGCCCTTGATTTCATGGAAAATCCTATATTTTGCCTTGTGAACACACAAGCACCTTTATATTTTATCAAGTCTTTACTAAACCACAAGTCAATATATATTTCTATTAATAAAAGCTTTGAAAAGTTCAAAAACAGTTGCATCAGACTAGTGAAGAGTTTTGGCCCTTGACTGTCTGAAAAATTGTTTCCAGACCCAGTATGCCTTAGAATATTCAAGCCAGTAGAACGATAAGGCCCATTTGGGCCTCTAGTATTAGTCCCCTACCGACCGGAGGGCACTATAGGTTTCCTCTCCGCCTGTCTGTTCGTCTGATAAGTATCCCCCTTTTTTGCAGAGTTATGGCCCTTTGACCGTAGATAGATTTTTCGTCTTTCCCACCCAATGGTTTTCCGGACTTCTGTTGGTCATGCTTCAAGTTATTGAGTAGTTTTTTCATAAAGGGTTACAGATCCGTCTGTCCGTCCGTCCATCTGTTAGCAATTTTAGCAATATTTGTGTTTTTTCGCGACTAACAGTCATCCAAGATGGCAACCATGGCTAAAATTAGGTGAAATTGAAGGAAATTTCAAACGACATTTCCTCCGAAACCACTTATTCCATCAAGGTGAAATATCATATGCATGTTCCTTGGGTTGGCCTATGTCAAGTTTGTGTTTTTATACGTCCGTCTGTACGTGACCTTTTGTCTTGTCCGCTCAGTAACTTGAATAAATGTTATTTAATCTTAAAATTACTTGGTCACAGTGTCTGTGGGTACAATTTCTTGGTCGTGTTTGATATTATTAGTTATTAGAATTCTTGACAGGGAACATGGGCTCCCATTCCCTGCCTGGAAATTATATACGGCTCGGGTGAATATAATTTCCAGGCAGGGAATGTGAGCCCATATCCCCTGTCAAGAATCCTAATAACGAATTTGTCATACTTCAAAGTTGTAACCATTTATTTAAGGAAAAAGAAAGCTAAAAACACGATTTCATTTGTATTGCGTTAATTTCCCCGTAACGTGCCTCTAACTAGACGTTGTTTACTTTCGTGACGTCATCGCTATAACGTCTTAAATTTGGCGGATTTTTTATTAAAATAAACGTCACTATGTTAATGTTTTATTATCTGTAAAATTGCCAAAAAAAATACACTTACGATTATTTCAGAATTTTACACACAGTGAAAAGCGCAAAAAAGCGATAGGAAGGAAACATTCGGCGATTTCCAAAACAATCGGCAACGTTATCGCCGCCATTTTGTTTTTGTGTAATCGGGTAATGGGGTACCTAAGGGGAATTCGTCCCATGTTCACGTCTACGGCGCATTCACCAATGAAATCCTGAGAATTTTCTTTGCAGTATGACAATCAGCCATATCGCCCAATCACTCTAAAGTTATGGCCATTTAATTACAGAAAATTAATAAAATTAGCCATGTCCGATCTCTAACTTTATTAAATGTTATTCAATCTTATTAATACTTGGTCACAGTGTCTGTGGGTACAAAGTCTAGGCCAAGTTCGATATTCAGCCATATCGGCTCATTCACTCTAGAGTTAAAACCCTTAAATATACTGAAAAATAACACAATTAGCCATGTGTCCGCTCTCTAACTTAAGTACATGTTATTCAATCTTAATGATACTTGGCCACAGTATCTGTGGGTACAAAGTCTAGGCCAAGTTCGATATTCAGCCATATCGCCCCATTCACTCTAGAGTTATGGCCCTTGTATTACTGAAAATTAACAAAAATAGTCATTTCCGATCTCTAACTTGAGTAGATGCTATTCAATCTTAATGATACTTGGTCACAGTGTCTGAGGGTACAGTGTCTAGATCAAGTTCGATATTCAGCCGCAGCTCCCTAATTACGCTACAGTTATGACCCTGGAATTAATGAAAATTAACGAAATTAGCCATGTCAGATCTCTAACTTGAGTAAATGTTTTCCAATCTTATTGAAACTTGGTCACATGGGTACTTTGTCTAGGTCAAGTTCGATATTCAGCCACATCGCACCAATTACTCTAGAGTTATCGCCCTTGAATTACAGCAAATTAACAAAAATAGCCATGTCCGCTTTTTAACTTGAGTAAATGTTATTCAATCTTACGGATACTCCCGCCTGGAACGGGACATGTTATGGTGTTTTCTTGAGTCAATGTCATTCAATACTTAATTTTATATTGTCTTAATGTAATGCGCAACGGGCGTATTCAGCCCCGCGAGGCGGAGTTCTTGTTCGTTTTCGTCAAATATTCAAAATGACATCTCTGAAACCTCTTGAAGGATTTTGATGAGACTTCATCAGAATGTTTGTTGGGACGGTCCCTTTCAGATTTATGTATTTTCACCATGGCTAAAATAGGTCAAATTTAAGGAAATTTCAAACGACATCTCCTCCGAAACCACTTAATCCTTTAAGGTGAAATATCATATACATGTTCATTGGGTAGGCCGCTATCAAGTTTGTGTTTTTCGTTTTCGTCAAATATTCCTAATGGCTGACACGGAGACCCGAAATTTACATAAAGTTACATGCATATAGCAAATGGCTGAAAATGAAATCTTTTCTGAAACCGCTTGAAGGATTTTGATGAAACTCAATCACAATGATCTTTATGATTGTCCCTGTCAGATTTGTGTTATTCGCACCCTTCCGACACCCAAGATGGCTGCCGTAGCTTAAACTATGTCAAACTTAAGGAAATTCTAAACGACATCTCTTGCGAAACCACTTATTCCATTATAGTGACATTTCAAAAATCATCTTCTCCAAAACCACTTATTCCTTTCTAGTGAAATACGAGGGCTCTTCGGAAAGTTTTGAGACAAATGCTATACAGTTTGAACTGCACGAACGGAATGTCCAATTTAATTGTAATTCAGTATAGTTATATTTTCTCCTACATGTACTTAACTCGTAAAGTCTAGACGACGTTCGTACATACAAAGCAAAGGTATGGTAACTATAATAACATATACGACGCATAACCGGCGCATGCCATTATCTGGTACAAAGAAACCACAATCAACGCTTTAGTTTTCCTTATTACTATAATATTTTTTGCGCAAAAACGTCTAACTTTAACAATCATCGTTTCTCTGGATGTGGACTTTATTGTTAGAGAATTCCTTTTGCTGGGATATAGTTTTGTTTACATTGTCTTGTCTATTTGGACGCTGAAGACAGGATAATAGCCTTATTGCCTACTGACTGCCTACTGACCGTTCCAAGTCGGTAACCCTGTCTTCACCACCTTTTCTGTTGTTTGTTGTCTCTTTCATTGTATTGTCAAGTCCTTGTTTGCAGTACAATGCGGACCTACGATGCCATTGCGTTAGGACGCTGTGGTTTCTATAGGACCCTATATATCATTTTTGACGTCACGTCAGGGAAAGTTTCGACGTCATCCAAGTGATGGTTTCGAGCGCATCTCAAAATCTGAAGCAAGGTACTTTACTAGGGAATGTAAAAAAATGGCGTCAGCAATTAAACATGAACAGCGTGTTATTATTACATTCTATGAAAGTATTAGGAAAACACCGACAGAGACTAAAATACTGTTAGACAAGTCATTAGGGAAGTCTTCCGTGTCTCGGGCACTCGTTTACAGATGGTAGAAACGCTTCCAAGATGGGGGCACATCAACAAGCGATTACCAAAGGTGGGGCAGACCCAGCGTTATTGATGAAAATACGTCAATAAAGGCGGCGCTATATAACGACAGGCGTATATCCGTCAGGGATATCGCGGGAATGTGTGATATTGGAGTTGCAACCGCACACAAAATAATCACTGAAAAGCTGGAAATGACAAGCGTATGCTTTAACATCATTTATAAACTATTTTGTATTTCATATTGAAATTTTACAGACGAATACAGAAATGGTGTATCTTTAATCTGGTATAGTTTTTATTTATGCGCAATCCGTTGCCTTGATTTTATAAGTATGTTTGGGCCTCTTGTTTCCAATTAGTTTTATAATGGGCAGTTACATATCGAGTTGCGTTTCGTTCCGGTTGACCTTCTTTTAACGGAATTACGGCTTTCATAAATGATAGTTTTCAACAGTTTTTTTCGCCATGGATAAAGATATTCTGCTGAATTTTGGTATGTTGTTGTATAATGGATAGTTACAGATCAAGTATGCGTTTTGTCCCGGTTCACCTACTTTTAACGAAGAACGGCCTTTAGACTTTGGGAATGTCATGGAATTGATAGTTGTAAGAGTTAATATCCTTGACATCTTTAATGTACATGTATATTCTATTAATGTCCATACGATATTCAACTGTAGAGCTATAGGTTTAGTGCTTTTGGTATTTCCGTTGTATTTTCATTACTCCTTTACAATCTTATAATGGATTCTTCTTATTTTTCCTAAGTCTATGGGCACAAAGCAAGGAAAAGTTATTATTAAAAGGAACTTTTCACATGCTTGTACAGGACATTCAGAGACAATCCAATATAAAATGTTCATTAATTACACAATGCTACTGATGAAAGTCATGATTAACCAAGATAAACTATTACCCTCTCAGAATTGTTATATTTATAAATTACATCCCCAGGAAAGTTTGTTGGGCGGTAGGGGACATGTATTGTGTTAACAATACTCTCAGAATGCGTGTTTCTTCTTGTAGGTGAGAGGACCCTCACGTGAAGATCCAAATATCACTGTTGATGACCTTTTGATGGCCTGTTCTCCAGGGGCACCTGGTGCAATAGAAATGAACTGGACACATATACCGGGAGAAAAGTTGTATGTGCCTTTAGTCACCAAGGTATGTTAAGGTTAAAAGAAATATAAAAAGATCGGACAGGGTAAGTAGCATTCAAGGAGGACAGTAAACCACAAAACACAGAAACAAACACGCAAACAGACAAACAAGAAGGCAAAAGCAATAATAAATGCAAACGACATCACAAACACAAAAAGGGTTGACAATAGGGCTACCGCCTTGGAACGGTCAGTGGCAAAGTAGGCCACTGGGGGTTTAAACCGGTTCTAGGATGCACCAAACCTCACACTTACCCTACCGTCAACCCATTAAAACAGGACAGTGTAAATAAAGAAATCCCCGTCATGATCTAATTTAAAGACGCATTGTTCGAAATTCCCTCCACAAATCGCAATGTATAAAGCAGTTAAATATGTGTATGCTCTCGACAAACTTGAAAAGTTATAATGTACGCCTGGACAAAGTTATGTGCAAGTTACTTGAATCTTCTCTTACCCTAAAACCAAGGGATTTTGATAAAAATTGATACATGGTGCATGAAAAAGTTGCCATGCCAATATCGACAAGGTTAATGTCATATTAAGGATAAACATACTTGGTTAGTGTAACTTAAATACTGTATACGTAGATATTTTCGCGCGTCGAAATTTTAGCGAATTTCACTTTTTCGACTTTTAGCGTACATTAAATTTGGCGAAAACCATTTCCTGATGGTGTTATATTGTCAAAAAGGTGCAATTTAGCTGGTTAACAATTTAGCGAATATTTGCCATTCGTTAAATTCATTTCCACCTCGCTAAATTTACAGCGTATACAGTATTGTGTTAGGGATTTTGATAATATTTGTTCATTACATCAAGGCAATGGGTATGGAGTCCTGCACATGTCTACAAGGTCAATGTCACAATAAGGTTAACAATACGTTACGTATCTGTACATTGCATCAAGGTGTGCATATGTAGTTCGGATAACAACACCAAAATTAATATGGTTCGTGTCTACGTAAAAACTAAATATTTAACAAAAATCTCTCAAACAACAAGAGTTTTATTGTCTAGCTTGCTGTAAACAGAGGCAAGACTTGTGCTTTACTCAGTATGACGGCGGCTGTTTCAACAATTGTTAAAGTATTTTTCTTTTCACCATATCTTGCAAACTATAAAAAATACAACTTTCAAACTGGGTTTATTAGGACACAAACTATACATGCCACACACGCATATGTGTCAATGACCTTGACATTTAGGTTTAAATTGACTAAACAATAACTTTAAAAAATGTTTAAGTTTTTTCTTTTTGCCTTATCATTCAAATTTCAAGGGACACAACTACCATATTTAGTCAGTTGGTGTATTATGACATATACTATAGATGTTACCCACCATATGTGTCACTGACCGTGACATTAAGGGTTAAACTTACTCCGTAAATTATATTTTAACAATGTTAAAGTTTTTGTTCTCAGCAAAATTAAAACGGATTGAGCTTTGTGATACCCACATGACCATACCAATATTTTAAGGTCGATGTCATTTTAGGGATTAAAGGTCATTTTTGTATTACAAAAAAATCAGATTTTATAAAACATTTTCGTTTCTTTATTAAACTTGGAAATATACAATACCCACATCACCTTACCAAATCTAAAGATCAAGGTCTCAGTCAAGGTCAAATTTTGGGTTTCAAAAGTTTTTTTGTATTGTTTTTTTAATTGGTCAACACTTTTTCTTAAAAATTGGTCAATACTTTTTTATAAAAATTGGATTGAAATGGCAATTATTATTTTTAATTTGTTAAAATTTGTTTCAAACGTCAATTTCTTTTTTAATTGGTCATTATATGGTTTCTATAATTGTGACAGCAGTTTAGGTGAGACATTTGAATCCACATATATCTTGTTTAAAGGGAGTACATCAGGCTTTTCAAAGGGGTCTAGGGGTCCGACTTAAAATTGACAAATAATGACATTTTCTATTTTAAAGCGCCTAAACATAAAAAATGATCCTAAAAATGACCCCTTAGTTACAAGGAAATTCATTCTGTAAAGTAGTACATGCTAACCTAGGTTACGCACCAGGGTTAATTTCAGCATTGTATGCCCGATTCCGTCCTAGCTATATGGTGTATTCGACGTTTAAACCTTAACAATATGGTTCCAACATAATATTTTGATGGATATGTGTTTTATCATGAATTGGAACATTTTTATAATTTAAGATATTTCTAGAAAAATCATGATGTACTCCCTTTAAATATCACAAAACATTCACAATGTGTAGAACCTTTTCATTTTTTCATTAAACTTTCAATACCCAAATGACCCTACTAAATTTAAAGGTCAGTTTCACGATCAATGTCAAATCTTGGTTCATATGTAATATGTGTGACGGAGCACTATAGGCGAGATATTTAGATCTGCGGATTTCTTGTTACGCTGTTAGTTTGTTACATTATGTGATATAAGTATGGCATTGAATCGACAAAATAAATAGTCTTTATTCTGAAATTTATCTAAGATTATCATTGTAACAGAGGCATTGCTTATTAAATTAATGGCATTGTTAAATGCAACATTCATTTTGATAACACTATAATGTGTAAATTTGAAAATTTGAAGGATATTTTTTTAAGTGAGCATTGTATGGACAGTTGGTCCCTTTACGTAATATATAATTAACGAGAAGGTATCGTGTGTTTATTTTCAAAAATTATGTATTCACCTTTCACATTTTAGAGTGATATGCTGGTGTCATTAGCCACACAGAAAGCCACAATTAATGAAAATGATTTGAAAAAGATGGAACAATTCACAAATGAGTTTGGTCAAGAGGGAAATAGACAAAATACACAAAATTTACACTAAAATGCCAGATACCTTCTATAATAATATAAGTCAAGTAGTCCAATATTAATCCAAATGAATGTTAATCTACAGTCTATGAATAAATGTGAATCCAATTCTCGAATAAATCCACAAAAGTCCAAAGTCCATAAATCCACAATCCAATTTGAATTCACAGTTGAATCTGTAATGAGCACTAAATAATATTCCACTTTAAATTAGTTCACAAATCTATAATCCTTTCCCAATGTCCTTTTTGATGCTGCCTTGTTGGTTAGAAATTAGATCATGGCGTGGAGTCTTTTATTTACACTGTCCTGTTTTAATGGGATGACAGTAGGGTAAGTGTGAGGTTTGGTGCACCCTATAACCGGTTAAAACCCCCAGTGGCCTACTTTACCACTGACCGTTCCAAGGTGGTAGCCCTATTGTCAACCCTTTTGTGTTTGTGATGTCGTTTGCATTTATTATTACTTTCGACTTCTTGTTTTTCTGTTTGCGTGTTTGTTTCTGTGTTTTGTGGTTGACTGTCCTCCTTGAAAGCTACTTTCCCTGTCCGATCTTTTTATATTTCTTTCTTCCCCTTTTCAAGAAAAAGAAAGTTTATGCAAGGAAACATTCTTTTAGCAATGCATACACTTTTATGGACAGTTGGTCCCTTTTCGAAATATATAATTAATGAGAAGGTGTCGTGTGTGTATTTTCAGAAATTATGTATTTACCTTTTATATTTTAGAGTGATATGCTGGTGTCATTAGCCACACAGAAAGCCACAGTTAATGAAAATGATTTGAAAAAGATGGAAGAATTCACAAATGAGTTTGGTCAAGAGGGAAATAGACAAAATACCCAACATTTACAGGTAGAAATGTTAAACTAAAATGCCAGATACCTTCTATAATAATATAAGTCAAGTGGTCCAATATTAATCCAGATGAATGTTAATCTACAGTCTATGAATAAATGTTTATCCAATTCTCGAATAAATCCACAATAGTCCAAAGTCCATAAATCCACAATCCAATTTGAATTCACAGTTGAATCTCTAATGAGCACTAACTATTATTCCACTTTAAATTATTTCACAAATCTATAATCCTTTCCCAATGTCCTTTTTGAAGCAAGCACTGGTGACATCTGAATCAAAAACTGAATACCTAATCAATCTGACAACCCCCTATATATACTAGAATCGTAAGTTCCAGAATGTTCCCAAAATGTTCACCAAAGTCGTAAACATGTTTACTTCCAAACGTTCTAAATCTTCTATTTGCTGTTAACAATCTGTTTACTAGACGTGGACCTTGACCCTTGAATTTCTAGAACAAGTCCATCTGTTAGTGGTAAACATTAAAGGAGCAATACCAGAATTCATATAATATTAAAGACAATTCAAAATAAACAAACACATCTATATGATATAATAATATGCATATACATTGTATATATAACACTTGTTAAAAGTTTATCAAAAGAGGTTATGACCCTATCAATTTGCAAAGTAGTGCATGCTTGGTGGTGGACCCTTTTACGGTTCGCCACTATGCTTTCCTCTTTAATTGTACGATGACAGGACAGGCTGTGGACCCTAGGATGACGCCTACCTAAAGCCCTTTGGGACGGTGGCGTTTGATTTTTGTCTATGATCTTTCTTGTCGTGCCCTTATTGGTTTATTCTCTTGTTGCTCTGGCTTCTGCCAAGTCAATGAGTGCCTTCATTGTGGCTTTCTAGGCTATAGTTTTTGGTATTATATTTACACGAGCATATTTGTGTTTTACTTATATTGCCTATAGATGCTGCCTTGTTGGTTAGAGACTAGATCATGTCGGGGATTTCTTTATTTACACTGTCCTGTTTTAATGGGATGACATTAGGGTAAGTGTGAGGTTTGGTGCACCCTAGAATCGGTTTAAACCCCCAGTGGCCTACTTTGACACTGACCGTTCCAAGGCGGTAGCCCTATGGTCAACCCTTTTGTTTTTGTGATGTCATTGGCATTTATTATTACTTTTGACTTCTTGTTTGTCTGTTTGCGTGTTTGTTTCTGTGTTTTGTGGTTGACTGTCCTCCTTGAATACTACTTTCCCTGTCCGATCTTTTTATATTTCTTTCTTCCCTTTTTCAAGAAAAAGAAAGATTATGCAAGGAAACATTATATTAGCAATGCATACACTTTTATGGACAGTTGGTCCCTTTTCGAAATATATAATTTATGAGAAGGTGTCGTGTGTGTATTTTCAAAAATTATGTATTTACCTTTTATATTTAGAGTGATATGCTGGTGTCATTAGCCACACAGAAAGCCACAGTTAATGAAAATGATTTGAAAAAGATGGAAGAATTCACAAATGAGTTTGGTCAAGAGGGAAATAGACAAAATACCCAACATTTACAGGTAGAAATGTTAAACTAAAATGCCAGATACCTTCTATAATAATATAAGTCAAGTAGTCCAATATTAATCCAAATGAATGTTAATCTACAGTCTATGAATAAATGTTAATCCAATTCTCGAATAAATCCACAAAAGTCCAAAGTCCATAAATCCACAATCCAATTTGAATTCACAGTTGCATCTCTAATGAGCACTAACTATTATTCCACTTTAAATTATTTCACAAATCTATAATCCTTTCACAATGTCCTTTTTGAAGCAAGCACTGGTGACATCTGAATCAAAAACTGAATACCTAATCAATCTGACAACCCCCTATATATACTAAAATCGTAAGTTCCGGAATGTTCTTAAAATGTTCACCAAATTCGTAAACATGTTTACTTCCAAACGTTCTAAATCTTCTATTTGCTGTTAACAATCTGTTTACTAGACATGCACCTTGACCCTTGCATTTCTAGAACAAGTTCATCTGTTAGTGGTAAACATTAAAGGAGCAATACCAGAATTCATATATATATTGTTAAAAAGTTTTTCAAAAGAGGCTATGACCCTATCATTTTGCAAAGTAATGCATGCTTGGTGGTGGACCCTTTTACAGTTCGCCACTATGCTTTCCTCTTTAATTGTACGATGACCGGACAGGCTGTGGCCCTATGGTGACGCCCTATTGTCAACCCTTTTTGTTTTTGGAATGTCGTTTGCATTTATTATTACTTTTGCCTTCTTGTTTGTCTGTTTGCGTGTTTGTTTCTGTGTTTTGTGGTTGACTGTCCTCCTTGAATGCTACTTTCGCTGTCCGATCTTTTTATATTTATTTCTTCCCCTCTTCAAGAATAAGCAAGTTTATGCAAGGAAACATTCTTTTAGCAATGCATACACTTTTTATGGACAGTTGGTCCTTTTTCGTTATATATAACTAATGAGAAGATATCGTGTGTGTATTTCAGAAATTATGTATTTACCTTTTACATTTTAGAGTGATACGCTGGTGTCATCAGAAGAATTCACAAATGACTTTGGTCAAGCGGGAAATAAGATCTTGGGTAAAAGAAAAAAATGTTCGATTTCATGAGGAAAGCATGAAACTTCTGAATGCTGAATCAAAAAAAGGAGGAGACAAGTGATTCCGGGTCTCTAAAGACCTTAATTTGAGGATATATTTCCTGGCTGTACGATTAAAGTTGCCTGTATAAGAATATTTTAGAAGAGGAAACATGAATTATACATGAAACCTGATTCATTAAAACAAGTAATATGTTTCTAATTGATCCAATAGACATGTGAATAACCCAAAATAGGCTCTTAAGGGTTCAAATCTCATAATAAACTTAAGAACAAACTGAATAAGGTGAAACTGCAACATTTGAGCATTTATAGTAGTCTTATAAGTTCTCTGTACATTTTATGATATTCTCATCACAATCAATATTGATCACTGTACACCATTAAGAGACCATGGGTTACCAATATGAGCGCACATGCCATCATTATGAACCAAAGGCCGCAACTATAATCCCATGAATCACCGGTATCAGTTCATGGCACACCAGTATGACCCGACGGACAACCAAATAGTTTATGGATCACCAAAAATAGACCATATGGACCACTAGCATGATTTCACGTGCCAATGCTACCATTTTGAGCCCATGTGTTTCCAATATGAGACCACTGGTCACAAATTTGAGTTCATGGTTCACCTGTATGACTCATCGGAATGAGCCCATAGACCAATTAGAGCCTCTATAAAAATGAGATTATGGGCCACAAACATGAGACTACTACCCAATCATTTGATTACATGGATTACCATGGAGACCATATTCCACCATTTCCATGTCAGGGGTCAAATGCCACCAGTATGAATCATAGGCCACAAAACGAAGCCCACGAACCAACAGTATAATTCCATCATGCATCAGTATGACCCCACAAGGACCATTAATTAGTCAATAGAACACAGGAATAAGTCCATGGTCACCAGCAATAGCTCATGATACATCTGTATAAGCCCTTGGATCACTAATCGGTATATGGATCACCAGAATGAGACCATGCACCACCACCATCAGACCAAGGATTTATGTTTCTTTATTATTCTTATATTAAAAGTAAAAGCAATTGAGCTCATTTTAATGTATACACATTTTTATAGTTTATTAAAGTCTCGTCAAAGTACAATAGTATATACAATAAAACATTACACATGATTTTAACTATGCCATTCTAAAAGAATTATAAGAGACTATATACAGTTAAATTTCATATTTACAACAATAAAACAATATGATAGACATTTAACTTATGCGATTGGTTCTGGACCTATTGCACCAGCTGTTTCATCTGACACACTACTGAAGCAATATCCCAAAAGGATCGATCGCATAGGCGTTTTATTTTTATATTTCAACCATGGTTATATTAGATAGGGCAGTCCCCACGCTTAATACACGCATACAAATACTAGGATTTCTAAAATTATGATTGTATATGCATTGTAAATGCATTACATGCATTCAGTATACAATGTATATGCATACAAATTTAGTTTTTATTTATGATTAAAACATAGTTAAACTACAGTTAACAAAACATGTATTAAAATATATATATATTTATGTAAATAACAGGTATATTATATAAACAGACAACATGCTTTATTATTTTCACAGAACTGCTATTTACATACACATGTATGGATGCGAATGTATATTTTATGTATATTAAGAAGCAAATTAATTAATAAAAACTTACTTTCTGTATTAAAGTTTTAACCGTACAGTTTACCCATATTTGAGCAATTATCACCAATCAGTATCCTTTTATAACCCTTAAGAAGGGATTCTCACTTTGCCAACTATTCATATTTTACTTTTTCTTACCTAAATATCAAAATTGGCAAAGTAAGAACACACCACATAATCATCTACTACACTGTTAATGAACATTTACAATAAATTACAAGTTGAATTTACTGTAAAACTGGTCTCATTATACTATTATTTGTTTTATAAATCTTTATTTGCAGAATTTACTGTTAACATAATGGTCTTTTACTTAATTTGAGATCATGTTTACATACAATTGACTGAAGTTGATCATTAAGAATATAATACATATCATTTAATGAATTGAAGAACACTATAAACACTTTTCTACACATTTGACTTTTTAAATTAACTGGCATCTGAAAGTAATTAAAATGTGATTGGCAATACATACATTTAATGTAATTAATTACATTACCATCACATGTAATGCCAATAACTCTCAATTACACATTACATCCAATTACTTTAAAAAATGTTATGCATTACAGGGCATTACAATTACATTTTTCAAATACCCCATGCCTGTCCATGGACATCACTTTCGAGCTCATGGACCGCCGGCTGAGTCAACCTGTCACCAGTTTGAGTTCATGGGACTCTAATATATCAATTCGCTAGAGAAAATACTACATTTTTGGCATGTAGTAATATAAAAGCGTTTTTTACTAACGGTAGTTTAGACAATTATACAATGTGGACTTGCTATGAAGTTTGTGAAGCACTCATCTTCCTATTAGATAATATTTTCGTCAGGTATGGAACCACCGTTTATAGACAAATTGTTGGTATTCCTATGGGTACGAACTGTGCACCACTTGTCGCAGATTTGTTCTTATTTTGCTATGAAAGGGATTTCATGTTGAGTCTTTCACCAGCTACCCAGGCAGATGTTATTGAAGCCTTTAATGACACCTCTCGGTATCTGGATGACATATTGAACATTGACAACCCTTTCTTTCCAACTATGGTTAATTATATTTATCCTAAAGAACTTCAGCTTAACAAAGCTAATATATCTGATAATAACGCTTTTTTTCTTGATTTAGATCTCTCGAATGAAAATGGTAATATAATTAGCAAAATTTATGACAAGAGAGATGATTTTAATTTTGACATTGTTAATTATCCCCACTTGGATGGGGATGTTCCCCGAGCAACTTCTTATGGGGTGTGTGTGTCTCAACTTATTTGTTTTTCTAGAGCTTGTACTCGAGTTGAGGACTTTAATATTCGTAATCTTTATATAACTAAAAAGTTACTCAATCAGGGTTACCGTTACCATAAACTTCGTAAAACCTTTGCAAAATTTTATTATCGTAACCCTGATCTTCTTTCCAAATATAAAAGTAATTTATGGACTCTTCTGCGACAAGGACTATCACAACCTGACTTCTATGGTGATGTGATTTATAAACTTCGTAAGATTCTTGGTCATGATCACTTTCATACTATCTTTGTTAAATTTGTTAAAAAGTTTATCAAAAGAGGTTATGACCCTATCATTTTGCAACGTACTGCATGCTTGGTGGTGGACCCTTTTACAGTTCGCCACTATGCTTTCCTCTTTAATTGTACGATGACCGGACAGGCTGTTGACCCTATGATGACGCCTACCTAAAGCCCATTGGGACGGTGGCGTTTGATGTTTGTCCATGATCTTTCTTGTCGTGCCCTTAATGGTTTATTCTCTTACTGCTCTGGCTTCTGCAAAGTCATTGAGTACCTTCATTGTGGCTTTCTAGGCTATTGTTTTTTTGTATTATATTTACACGAGCATATTTGTGTTTTACTTATATTGCCTATTGATGCTGCCTTGTTGGTTAGAAATTAGATCATGGCGGGGATTTCTTTATTTACACTGTCCTGTTTTAATGGGATGACATTAGGGTAAGTGTGAGGTTTGGTGCACCCTAGAACCGGTTTAAACCCCCAGTGGCCTACTTTGCCACTGACCGTTCCAAGGCGGTAGCCCTATTGTCAACCCTTTTGTGTTTGTGATGTCGTTTGCATTTATTATTGCTTTTGCCTTTTTGTTTGTCTGTTTGCGTGTTTGTTTTTGTGTTTTGTGGTTAACTGTCCTCCTTGAATGCTACTTTCCCTGTCCGATCTTTTTATATTTCTTGCCATTAATTGACTTCCACATGCCACCAATATAAGAACAATATTCACTAATTGAATCGATATATGCCAGCAGTATGAGACCACAAACCACAGTATGAGCTCAGAGGTTCCTATTTTGAGTACAGTATATAGGCCATGTGATACCATGGATCACCGGTGTGAATCCATGATCCACTTACTTCATTAGTTCACAGACTACCATAATGATACCTCAAGCTATATTCAAGAGTCCACCAGTTACTACATACATTGTTATATATCATTATTCCATACGCTTATGATACATGTATGTGTATTGAGTCCGTATCATGTATGACCTATATTAATTATCACTAACAGTGTTTAACAAGCATAATTATGTTTTATTTCATTTTTGTTAATATCCAATTGCAATGATACTCTCCCTTTTTTATTAGGAAATATAGATACTTTTGGTTTGTTTTTGAGCAGAATCAGTAGAAATCACATTAATTGTCGGCTATTTCAAATTATCTTAAGTCATAAATACATTTCCTTTAGAAATAATGTTATAAATTAACATTGTCGTACACATTGGAGAACTATAGATACAAACTGTAAACATTAAAATTGTAATAAATGGTGTGTTTCTTATTTAGTGACTATCTTCGACACAATCATGATTAAAAATGTCTACCCTCGATTTTGTTTCATCGTTGGTGACCTAAAGAGACAACCAGGGGATATATAAAAGCCTACAGAACCCTTATCAGCCACTGTACTATTTCCAACGGTATCAAGTATCATGTTGGTCATCATCACGTAGATAATAAAGTAAATAATAAAACGTTGCTCGTTGACCTCAGGTGTCAACAATTTCTAAAATATGTTCACTTATTTGAACGTCGATGGGTTAAACAGTCCATGAAACACACTGTTAATATTTTATCAAAAAACTAATGTATTGGAAATAATATTAAGATTTGTGTTGAACATAATCACATGTTTCAATTTAAATGTGAATCTTTTTACATTCTCACTAAATGTAAAATTTGCAACATAAAATATGACTATTTTAACATTTTAAATGCTCACTACATGTATAAATACAACTTTAAACTACACACCCACCGTATTCAACCACAAATTACTCAGAAACGCATAGGCTTATATTTACAACACTCGTATGTTTTTAAACTGGAGATAATTATCTTTACAATTCTATCAAGTATCATATAGCTCGTCTCGCCTAGCTAATTAAAAAGATATTACCATTACTATCTGAAACTTTTGAATGGAGTTTAAAATCGAAGTTATTATTCAACAAGAGGGCAACTCCTCGTGACTGACTAGAGTAATTACTATAAAAGCATTTGTAACCCCATTGTATAGTCTTTTCATCTTTTTCTGTAACTTGCGTGTCTTGAAGGAAATAAATAGAAGCTTTTTTTGCTTTTTAAAAAGTTCAAGGTATTTCTTCTTTTATTTTGTAGCCAATCCCTGTACATGCATGGACACAATACTTACTTTATTGTTCATATTGGTTTGTTGGAGGTATTGCAATTACAGTGGCGGCCAACCCTGTCAAAAACTCTTCACCAAGGATTTTGTAATAAATTAAATAAATGTGATTGATATGTAATAAAATATCTAGCATACCATTGTTTATGTGTTTCCATAAGTACATCAATGAAAGTGAATTCATGAAGCATTTCAATGATACTGTTATTTAAGGTGCTATTAAACTATAACTTATGTTTTCAATCTAAAAAATAGAATGATATTAATGTAGGTGGTAACAAAGTTACAGAGAAGAGTAAAACAATATTCCTCCTGCGTATGTGCAAAACAACAAAGAAAGAAAAGGGGAGAAAACAGCTAGTAGTTCAACTATTTAATCTCCCCTCCAAACAAACAGTTACATAGCCATCAAACAACACTATACAGTAATTTTATAAATATGTTACATAATGTACACAAACGAAATACTTGTCCAAGAAATAATATTTCTATTCATAAGAAGCATTTTAGTTGGTACAAGTATTCAGCTATTACATTTTAAACTCCCTTCGAACAGACAATTATAACTATGATTTCGTCAGCACAACACTGTAGTTTTGTATGGGCTTTTCGATGGAAGGAAGCAAATATGAAGCAGACAATGCCAATTAAAGTATAGGGAGATAATTATTTAAAATTGAACAAGAGTATGTAATATCATGATATCCACAAACAGCTCACTCAAATAGTACCTGTAATGTCTGTACCCTTGCCTTGAAACATATATGCCGGTACATGCCTGCGAAGATAACGATTCATCGGTATTATATATATAGAGTCCATAACAAAAGTAAAGTTCAATTATGCGTTACAAGTACAGAGTCATCAAAACATTTTTAACACATTTAGAAGGAACAGTTGGAAACGGGAATAATATTGGCTGCCAAGCACTGAGATTCTCGTTATTACTTAACCGTCATTTCTGTATAAAATTACAAAACGAAAAGCATTTTCTTTCATCTTGTATTTAAAACAAGGTAATATTTAAACCATTTATGTGTATTTCAGATATGCTTTCTTAATGATAGATGTATATATTGAATGTTACTTACAACCTATGCAGCTGACACACAAATATGAAATTATTATTTTTAAGAAGAATAGAATAACATAAAAACACCCTTAAAATATTTTAATTTAGTTTTTATCTCTCCGAAACCAGACTACCGATACATTTAAATAAACATCTCCTATAACTATATGTCCACATGTCTTTAAAACTTGTAATCAGACATAAATAGATACATCACATTTGTATAAATCCCCAATAAACTGGCCAAATCACCATTTTGCAACGTTTATGTTATGCATTATGTTCGGGTGCATAATTATGTTAGTACTGATACCCTATAAAAAGCAAAATTACCACAGACCTACACAATATCTTCGTTTGTTTGATCAGGTGTGTCCATCATAATATTTAAATCATCGATGTTTCTGTTTCCCATAAACATTCGCCATAGATTGCTGAGATTCCGAAGTTAATCGGAAAGCATTTGAAATGGATAGTTTGACAAAGTATCAAAGATACAATGATGAAATTATTAGAATTAAAATAACATTATTTAACTAATTCATTCATCTATTTCACCGTAATACTATTTCTTATATATCATTATATATATTTAAAACACATAGTTTGGAGAAGGCAGTTCAATTAATTTGATATCTTTATTACTCCAGATTTCAGTAAAACACACACTGTCATTAGATTTTAATAGTGTATGTAATTCCGTAGAATGTAACTTATTACACTTTCTGCTAATCAACGCTTGTTCATTTAACAAAAATATATATAGCACAACCATCTCCCACGTATCCTAGTCCTAATCATCTATGTCCGTATCTATGTGCGTTGGCAGGTTCGCCTATGAATCAATCTCGAAATGCACTCGAAAAGCGTTGCTTTCGAGAGAACGGTAATCTTGTGGTACGTCTTCTATTATATGCGGGGGATAATTTGAGCCCATGTTAATATATAAATACCAATATAAAGCATCTAAAGAGGTAATAAAACATGTAAACCCCATATTAAGACTAGGATTGATTTGAAAGGAATATGCCGGTTTCAATGTTTTTATTTAACTGTTTGTGTGTAGGGTCAAATTATCATCAGCGTACAATACATCTATGTATTCGGAAATTGCGTACTGCCGATAATTGTCGAGCAAAGTCCGGAATATTATTTGTTTACATTATCGAAACAGTTAAATAAAACATTGGAATCGTTATATTCCTTTCCAATCCAAGCCAATCCTAGTGTTAAAACGGGTTTTACATATTTTTTACCAGTTCAGCAGGTTTATACACACACATACATACATATATATATATATTCAAACTTATACTAACGTTGTACGTTTGCGCCATAAGAAAAATGTATATATATTGCGATCTCTTGTTTACCGATCTAAAAAGTAAATATGCTAATATAGTTTTCCCCTCCCCACAGGAAAGTGTATTCAGGGAGAGAGATCTGACCATTTGACATCCCTTTAAGAATAATAAAAGCATGACGTTGACAAGGGACTAGTCAGTGTGTATACATGTCGGCAACCATAAAGGTGTTATTTATCACAAGCCTTTCAGTGATGATTAGATTTGTAACATAATATCCCCCTTCCCTCTTAAATAGCATATATCTAAATGGCATTGTTAGATGTTTCTATCCAATGTTCAGTACAATAACCCATTTAAAGGATCAAAGTACAATTGACTCGTACGCGGCTGAAACGATCTTGTATCAGACTTCATCATCATCAGCGGCATCATCGTCATTTTTGTTATTTTATACCGGGCTGCCAATCATCCATGACAATTTATATTCAATGTGTTATATGTATATGGACACGTGGGAATCTCAACGTGGTGTCTTGTTAGATTTCGATACACACGCTTTAATTTATATTAACAACCATTTGATTATATCAAAGCGAACTGATTTTGCATATTATCAATTGCGACCGAGTAAAGAGGAAAACAAACTCACCGCAAATGACCTTTATTTATTTTTTAATGAAATACAAATCTAAGTGAATAGGCCTAAAATCAAGTGTACACTTCATTAGTAAATGTACATTTAAACTTAAAGGGACACACGGCAATCTCGACGTTTTAAAAACTCACACTGTCCCGTTTGTTTTTCGACATTAATTGCATTTGTTCACTCATTAATATTTATTACAAGAATACAAGTAGTTTAAAGCAAGCAGTTTTTGCATAGCTAAATTATGATGATTATATTCCACCAACAATACACCTAAACATACGAAAAATAATAAGAAAAAATGAAAATTCAATATTTTATTTAATTACATGAACGCAGGTTTGCTGTCAAAAGTACTGAATTAACAAACCAAGACACTATTTGTAATGTTTGATAACATCTAAGATTGCCGTGTGTCCCTTTAAAATCGATATGTGTCTCTAAGTGGAGCAATAACAACAATCTGTTCTTTCTTAAGTGTTTAACATAGTTAATGACTAATATCAAGTGTCCTTCTCCACTACACATCAATATTATATTTAGTTCACCTCTATGACACATATTATTTATCAATTGTTAATGATTTAAAACAATGAGTCATTACTAAATGCAGTAACAGTACATAAGTATCACAAACTCATATACATTCTCTACGATTTTGAAGTATTTACATCTGCTTTTGGTATATAAAATACAAATTTGAGTATGTAACATAAAGTAAGAACTTCTTTTTATTGTATGTTTTACTTATTTTCATTTGAGTCATGATTTATTATAAAGTCACCGAATGGCAACATAACCTTCAGCAAACTTAACATTGACTACAACATAGCCTTCATCACACTTAACATTTACTGTCAACATAACCTTCAGCACACTTAACATTGACTGCCAATATAATCTTCAGCCCGTTGAATATTGCCTGACAGCATAGCATTCGGCGCACATAACACTGCCTGCCAAAACAGCTTTCAGCGCACTCTATATTGGCTATCAACATAGCTATCAGCACACTTTACATTTTCTACCAATATAGCTTCCAGCACATTAAACCTTGACTGCCAACATAGCCTGCAGCACACTTTACATTGACTGCCACCAAAGTCTTCAGCACATTTAACATTGACTGCAAACATAGACATAACACGCTGAACATTGACTAACAACATATGATTCAATACACTTAGCATTGACTGTCAACATAGGATTCAGCACACTGAACCTTAATTGCCTACATGGTATTCAGCACACTTAACATAGGCAGCCAACATATGTTTTAGCACACTTAACATTGACATAGCCTTCAGGCATTTTAACATTGGCAACCAGCATAGCTTTCAGCACACTTAACATTGACAACCAACATAGCCTTCAACACAATTAACATTGACAACTAACATATTCTTCAGCACAGTTAACATTGCCTGACAACATAACAGTCAGGTCATTTAAAATGTATGACCGATATAGCCTTCAGCACCCATAGCATTTACCTGCAACATATCTTTAGCACACTTAACATTGACTACCAGCATATCCTTCTGCACATTTAACATTGACAACCAACATTGCATTCAGCACACTTAACATTGTATGCCAACAACGCCTTCAGCAAACTGAACCTTCACTGCCACCATAGCTTGCAGCATAGCCTTCCATAGACCTAAGCCTTCTGAAGACTGACACACTTTGTAAAGCATGACCGCCATAATAACCTTCATCGCGGCAAGCCTTTACTGCCAACATAACTTTCATCATGGTAAACCTTGACAGCCGACATAACTTTCAGCACAATTACCCATGACTGCAGCATAGCCTTCAGCACGGTAAACCTTGACTTCCACTTTAAACTTCAGCCCACTGAACCTTGACTGCCAACATAGCCTTCAGCACGGTACACCTTGACTGCCAAAATAACCTTCATCATGGTAAACCTTGACTGTCAATAGCATTCAGCACGTTAAACCTGGACGGTCAACATAGCTTTCAGCACTCTGAACTTTGACTGCCAACATAGCTTTCAGCATAGTAAACCTTAGCTGCCAATATAACCTTCATCACACCGAACCTTGATTTCCGGCAAAACCTTCAGCATGGTAAACATTGACTGACAACTTATTCTTCAGCACACTGAACATTGACTGCCAACGTAACCTTCAGCACGCTGAGCCATAATTGCCAACGCCGAACATGCTAAGCCATGACTGTCAACTTAGCCTTCCGTACAATAAATCTCGACTGACAACATAACCTATAGCCAGGTAAACCACGCTGAACATTGACTGGCAACATAGCCTTCAGCTTGCTGAACATTGACTGCCAGCCACAGTATGCAGCACGCTGAACCCTGACTGACAACATAACCTTCAGCACAGTGACCCATGACTGCAAACATAATCTTAAGCACAAGGACCCATGACTGCCAATATAACCTTCATCACACTGAGCCATGATTGCCAACATATTGTTCAGCACTCGGAACTTTGTCTGCCAACATAGTATTTAACACGCTGAACCTGAACGTTACTGTAAATATAGCTTTCACCACGATAAGCGTTGACCGATAAACATCGTCTTCAGCACGCTGAACGCTGACTGTACACTTAACCTTCAGCGATCTGAACATTGATTGTCAACTTAGGCTTCAGTACGGTAAACCTTGACTACCAACATAGCTTTCAGAACGCGGAACTTTTACTACGAACACAGCCTCCAGCACGCTGAACCTTGACAGCCAACAAAACTTTGGTATGATCGTTATATTATTGCATTTGAAATGAATTATCTAAGACAATGAGTAGTAGGTTTTTGAAATTGTTCAATTAATTTTAAAAGTTATTGCAAGCTAAAATATACATTTTACCATACAGAGACGTTGACGTCGCCGAAAATATATATTGTATGCATAAGTTTCCGGTTTTTATAATATGATACAATAACACCTGTTGGTTTGTCATGAATATAGGATTGATTTTCATCTCTAAGTGAGAAAATGTGACTATTCTCACCAGTGCTAAATAACTGAAAATAAATCCTACATAATTGTTATAGCGTGACCCGGCTAGCTCTATTGTTGCCACACGCCATAACAAGGGGTTGTCATTTAAACAAACGCCAGCTTCCGTAAACATCATTTATTGATGGTATGAATAATATACATCTCTGAAAGTATATAATACTCAACGTAAATCATCTAAAATATTACACATATGCATTCCATATCACAGATTAAGTAATTACTCAATAACTTACATAAATATGAAGTTTATCAGACATACAATTACTTAATGTATTTAAAACAAACCATACTTAATGCTTTTAACATCATGTATTACACATATATTACAATCTTACTGTTAATGGATATATTAACATATTGCAAAACATACAAATTCCTTAACGCATATCAGCAGTATGAACTACTAAATAATATAGTCGCAATATAGTCACATAGTTATTATTAATACCTACATGTATATGGTACAAAGACTATATCAATCACATCCATCTCTCCTGCCATTCTATTTACCAGCTCGCCACCAGCTCTACATATATCTGTACATAAAAGGTCTGAATTAGTTCATGTACCTTTAAACTACATCATAACAAACTGGACACAGACAATCGATTCATATGTCTAGCAAACATCAATATACAATTCGTGGATCTGTTCATTTAATGATTACTTATAAAATCTACATATCCGACAACGGACGCACGGACGGATCTAATGCCATTTAACTATTATATTCACAGTCTTATAGATGCAAACAGATGCATGGCAATTACAAAGTTACACATAGTTAAAATCACATCTTAATCCCTATGATTTGGTAATTTGTCAATTATCAATCCCTTGATCAATCAGTTGGAATCAATGATAGAGAAATATGACATTAAACAATGACCAAGGAATAAAACAAATATGTTTCCTACCTTCCAAATCTTACATCCATTTCCAAACACTTCCAAATCATGGAATTTCACCATTATATATTAAAACATAACTGTCCTATATTCTTAGGAAACTCTAAGAATATAAATATAGACACTGCAAATATTGCAAGTACATTAAACTGATTAAAATAACTGATCCAAGATGGATGCAACTATATTATTTCAAGAGACTTCTTGACACTTCAACTTTCTTTGCAAGACTAATTTAAACTACCTATTGACCAATCAGATTTCACCTGGATGTCAGGTGACAATCTACTTTCCCTCTAAAACCTATTCAGCTATGACCAGTACTATTAAAGGGTGTTAGCCTAATAATGTTAAGGTTAGCATAAATTCAACACATGCAATTATTAGTTCCTTAATGACAATACATATTAAAACAGTAAAAACACACTCTACCACATAATCAATTCCAAACCAACACATTTATTCATATTGATTTCTGGCTATTAATGTTATGTCACTTAAAAAATGTTATAAATGTATTTATCATAGATGTGTAAATGTGCCTTTAAGGTGTTAAACCGGTTTGGCCACCTGGTGGTATGAGTTACATACGGGTAACTCACTAGTATATATAAGAAAATCCTATGAATTTTCTTCATCGAGGCGTGTCAGACGAGGCAAGATAGATCGATACGATATAGTTGATCGTTTTTCGCTACAAATTTGGGACGACCGGAACCGACGTATCATGGAATATAGCTACTGTTCGCCTTCAAGAAATAAAGAAAAAGATTCGGCAAACGAAACCGATAAGTCCCCGGGGGGAATCGCGCGATGCTATGCAGCGTTTGATCTATTCAGAAATTACATTGATAGTCAAATAAATCTGTACAGAAAAGACATAAATAACAAAGCTGAAAAACTCAAAGAAAATAGCAAGCTGAAATTTAAATCGGAGAGCCCTTAAGGTCAATGTGAATTCAATTTAGACATCTTAGAAAGTCAGTCGGGTCGATTATTAAGCTTAAAGGAAGAAATAAACTGATAAAAATTGCAGATAATTCCCACGGGGACTGGAGTACTGTGAAAGAGTACTAGAGCCCAGTATTAGGAAGTGACAGCGAAGACGAGAAAATGTTAAAACAAGCCGAAAGTCGAGCAGTTAAAAAGTTATAAACTTTCCATTCAAAGCCAGTAACAAGACAATATGCTTCTAATTTTGCAAATTATTATGCCCCTCTTCCGTTTTCTTCTCGAGGATACACCGGAACCAGACCAGCGCCTACAAGCACAGCAACTAATCCGTACCAGAGAGACTACTCATCTCAGCTTTTTCGTGGACGCCAAAGCAACCAACGAGACATTTGCTTCAGTTGTGGTAGAAGAGGTCATTACAGACAGGACTGTCCCGATCAGTACAGTAGCAGACGACATCCCTACAAACTTGAGAGCGCCGCAGACGACGACAAGAAAGGAGGACAGTGACATTAATGATAAGTACAACTTTAGTACTTTTGATATCGAACACTCACAATTTTTCGAGCAAAATGATTTAGATTTTAGTGAAAATGACAACGAATTAAATGTCAAAGGTAGATTAAAAACTAATGTAACCTTTTAGGAAAGTATAGGTGCTAACAGTCTCGTACTAGATATTATTAAAAATGGATATAAGATACATTGTATAGAGACTCCACCAAATACTTTTTCAAAAATAATAGATCTGCTTGCGAAAATGTAGAATTTGTACAAGAGTCTGTCTCTGAGCTTTAAGCAACAGATGTATAGTCGAAACTCCTTTCATGCCCGATATAGTGAATTCTTTAAGCGTCTCCATTAATAGGGAAGGCACAAAGCGATTGATACTAGATTTAAGAGTAGTAAACAAATTTATTTGAAAAGAAAGGTTTCGTTTTGAAGACTGGAAAACAGGTTTAGAGTTTTTTGAAAAGGGCAATTATTGCTTCAAATTCGATTTTACAAAAGGGTGTCATCATATCGATATATTTCCGCCTCATCAAACATATCTTGGGTTTTCCTGGAAGGGAAAGTACTACTGTTTTATTGTACTACCGTTCGGCTTGAGTTCAGCCCCTTTCATATTCAGTAAAGTCATGCGTGAAATGGTCAAATACTGGGGTCGCAGTATTAAAATAGTTATGTTTCTTTATGATGGTTGGAGTACAAACAAAACTCTCAGTATGTCATACAGTGATTCGGTTTTTGTTAAAGACAGTCTTTTGTTGGCAGGCTTTGTAATCAATAAGGACAAATCTATTTGTTATCCCGTTCAAATTATGGAGTGGATCGGTTTACTTTGGGATAGTGATAATTTCATTCTGTCTATACCTGACAGGAGGGTTCTAGATCTTAAAAATACATTAATTAACGTTTTAAACGGGTTGCCAAAAACTTCTGCTAGAACTCTTGCAAGATGCACCGGAAAGGTCATTTCAATGATGCCTGTAATAGGTAACATAGCTAGGCTCATGACACGGTATTTATATTTTGTCATAGAAACGTGCAATTCGTGGGATGGCCCGTTACATATAGAAAAAGATTGTCTTTGTGTAAAGACTTAGAAATCTGGTTAAAGAATATAATTCAATCAATAGTAGAAAGTCGGGCCCCTATGAAAGACGCCAAACCATAATTTACTCTGACGCAAGCAAATTTGCTTTTGGAGCATATATTGTGAAGTCCGAGAATAGTGTGTTTCGAAGCACATGGTTAGATTACGACAAAACAAAAAGTTCTACATACAGAGAAATAAAAGCTGTACTTCTAGCCTTAAACGCTTACGGAGAAAAAATGTCAAATAAAGCGGTCAAATGGTTTTCCGATTCACAGAGCTGTGTACATATTATTCAGCCGGGTAGCACATGACCAGAACTACAGTCAATGGCTCTTGATGTGTTCAGTTTATGTCTGAAACGTAATATAGATCTAGAGAGTCAGTGGATTCCCAGGGAAAATAACACGATTGTGGATGTTATAAGCAAACTGTCGGATACAGATGATTGGCAAGTCACTGAATAATGTTTAACTTCATTGACAGTCTATGGGGTCCTCACATAGTTGATAGGTTTGCAACTTTTTTGAATAAAACGTTACCAAGGTTCAACTCTAAGTTTTACGATGTTCAGACAGAAGCTGATGCTTTTACCCACCCAAAACTGGCATTGAGTTCTAAACTGAATTGTACCACCAATTTGTTTATTGAATAAAGCAATTTCCCATGCACTGTCTTGTGGCGCGCATGGTACATTAATCGTCCCGAAATGGCAAAGCGCGACCTTTTGGCCTATATTATTCAAATCAGACGGACATAAACATGATTTTGTATTAGATATATTAGAATTCAGTGCAGGACAAAATATCTATTTCAATAATACGAAAGGCTTGTTTGGTACGGAGAGATTTATAAGCAAGTTACTTGCTATACGTCTGTGAGAAAGGGAGTTAACCGATACACACCTGATTACGGGAGATTACATGCTATCCTCCCTTCATGTTTATGGTCCTAAACTAAAGGATACAGTAGGGTTTACTATTCTGTAATGTTTGCAATTGGGAGCAATTTTCTCACTTGTTATTTAAGTCATATTTCATAGCTGATATATATATATATTACAGTTTGCTATTACAGTTGGGATTCGTATTTGCTTCATAGATTACAGTCGGAACTGAAGAAGTATAAAAATATCGGACAGGGAAAGCAGCATTCAAGGACGACAGTTAACCACAAAATACAAAAACAAACACGCAAACAGACAAACGAAAAGGCAAAAGTAATAACAAATGCAAACGACATCACGAACACAAAAGGGTTGACAATAGGGCTACCGCCTTGGAACGGTCAGTGGCAAAGTAGGCCACTGGGGGTTTAAACCGGTTCTAGGGTGCACCAAACCTCACACTTACCCTACTGTCATCCCATTAAAACAGGACAGTGTAAATAAAGAAATCCCCGCCATGATCTAAACTCTAACCAACAAGGCAGCATCAATAGGCAATATAAGTAAAACACAAATATGGTCGTGTAAATATAATACAAAAAAACAATAGCCTAGAAAGCCACAATGAAGGTACTCAATGACATGGCAGAAGCCAGAGCAGTAAGAGAATACACCATTAAGGGCACGACAAGAAAGAACATCAAACGCCACCGTCCCAATGGGCTTTAGGTAGGCGTCATCATAGGGTCATCGTACAATTAAAGAGGAAAGCATAGTGGCGAACTGTAAAAGGATCCACCACCAAGCAAGCAGTACGTTGCAAAATGATAGGGTCATAACCTCTTTTGATAAACTTTTTAACAAGTTTAACAAAGATAGTATGAAAGTGATCATGACCAAGAATCTTACGAAGTTTATAAATCACATCACCATAGAAGTTAGGTTGTGATAGTCCTTGTCGCAGAAGAGTCCTTAAACTACATTTATATTTGGAAAGAAGATCAGGGTTACGATAATAAAATTTTGCAAAGGTTTTACGAAGTTTATGGTAACGGTAACCCTGATTGAGTAACTTTTTAGTTATACAAAGATTACGAATATTAAAGTCCTCAACGCGAGTACAAGCTCTAGAAAAACGAATAAGTTGAGACAGATACACCCCATAAGAAGTTGCTCGGGGAACATCCCCATCCAAGTGGGGATAATTAACAATGTCAAAATTAAAATCATCTCTCTTGTCATAGATTTTGCTAATTATTTTACCATTTTCAATCGAGAGATCTAAATCAAGAAAAGAAGCGTTATTATCAGATATATTTTCTTTATTAAGCCGAAGTTCTTTAGGATAAATATTATGAACCATAGTTGGAAAGAAAGGGTTGTCAATGTTCAGTATGTCATCCAGATACCGAGAGGTGTCATTAAAAGCTTCAATAACATCTGCCTGGGTATCTGGTGAAAGACTCAACATGAAATCCCTTTCATAGCAAAATAAAAACAAATCTGCGACAAGTGGTGCACAGTTCGTACCCATAGGGATACCAACAATTTGTCTATAAACGGTGGTACCATACCTGACGAAAATATTATCTAATCGGAAGATGAGTGCTTCACAAACTTCATAGCAAGTCCACATAGTATAATTGTCTAAACTGCCGTTAGTGAAAAACGCTTTAATATTATTACATGCCAAAAATGTAGTATTTTATCTAGCGAATGTTTTTTGAATAAAAGAAATTAGCTTGTCGTTAATAAGATGATGTGGTAAGGTTGTATATAGTGTAGAGAAGTCATAAGTACTTATTGATGAAACTTGACCTTTATTGAACATTTTATCAAGAACGTATCCTGAATTTTTTATAGACCAAAATAAATTAATCCCAGAGTTTTCAGAAGTTTTATCACAATATAGTTTAACGTGATCTTTAACGGCAGTAAGACAAGAAGTTAAAAGTTTGGAGATGTTTGTTGTGGTGCAGGCACTAGAATTAGAAATAAAGCGAGCCTTATACGGACTTTTATGTAATTTAAGAATCCAGTACATGGTAGGCAGTTTATTTTGCTTATCGCTTACACCAGCCTTAAAAGTAGTGCACCGAGTGATATGTGCGGAAACAACATCATCCTCAGTAGAATTAACTGAAGTATACGAATTGGTGCTGCCGAGTTCCAGAGATAAAACATTGACGTATTGTAGGCGTCAAACAATAATTACATTATTAGCTACTTTATCTGCCGGAACTAAAACAAATTTATTATGAAATTCCTGAATTCCCGATTTTAGATTACGAAAGGAAAACCTAGGTTTCGGAGGTAGTAAAGAGGGTTTAGCATTATAAAAGTTAATACGTGTATCTATAATTTTAAGAATATACTTTTTCCAATTAGAAAGCGAGTTTGGGTCCGCATGTTCTCTACGACACCATTTTATACTAAAATCTTCAATGGAGTGGGCGATTTGGGCACAACAGGCATTAAAATCAATAGTTGAAGGTAATCTATATTTAGGACCTTTCGAAAACAAATGCCGAATACGTTTATCAACAATATCAAAATTACCAGTGATGACATGACCTGCTGGAGCATAGCAAAATTTGGATGTGTTGCATTCACATTCCTTAGGAGTATTAAGTACTATATCAAGGTCAGAAACTATTTTGTTGTAGTTGAAAATGTCTGGTCTGCATTTCATAGATTACGGACTGCGTTTGTTCTTTTGTTTAAAATTACAAATTATAGTTTGGACTGGTCTGTGTCTCATAGATTAACAGTCCGGACTGAGTATTGTCTGTTTATAAATTATATAAATTACAGTTGGGACTGGTCTGTGCCTCATAGATTACAGTCAGGACTGAGTTTTGTCTGTTTATAAATCATATAAATTACAGTTGAGACTGATCTGTGCCTCACAGATTACAGTCGGGACAGAGTTTTGTCCGTTTTTAAAAAACAATTTAAATTACAGCTGGGACTGGTCTGTACCTCATAGATTATAGTCGGGACTGAGTTTGGCTGATTCACAAAAATAAAAAATTACAGCCGGGACTTGTTTGTACTTAATACATTACAGTCGGGTCGGAGGTCTGTTTGTATAAACTTGCATTGCGAGTGGTCTGTGTTTTTTGGACTACATTCGGGAATGATGTCTGTTAATATACAGATTATGAATTACAGTTGGGACTGGTCTGTGTTTTCATATATTAGGTGTGTTTGTAAAAAATATCCCATTTTCTTTTAATGCAAGGCAACACATCGGTGTCAATCTCTAATTGTCAATTCTCATTATACACTTTACAGATCTATTCAAGATAGGTGTTTGGAAAGAGATTATGACAGAAGATATTCCAGTTACAATATATACTAATTACGAACAATTGAAAGAGATGATTTTAGAATCTAAATCAGATAACACGGTTAAAACATATCAATGTAAATTTAAGTTATTCTGTAAGTGGTGTAATAAGTATAAATTTGAACCCGTTCCAGCAAAAGATCACCATGTAGCAGTGTTTCTTAATTCTTTATCAGATGAATACTCTTCGTCTTCAAAAATTAACGCAGTGGTTACTTCTCATGAACAGACTCAATAAAACCGAGTCTGCTGCTTTATTCTCTGAATTGTGTTTGTTGCTCTCAAAGGATTACCTTTATCAGTATTTATTATAGTAGTTTGTGGGCTCACAAAATAGTTGGACTTGAAGACCCTTGTAAATCGTCTCTAGTCAAATTAACTAAGGCTAGTATACTTAGAAAGTGTGGGAAGCCACCCATACCAAAGGAACATATCACTACTGATCATATTCAAAGGATAGTACTAATATTTGGTTTAGATTAAAATCTAATAAATCTGAGATTTGTTACTATGTGCCTCTTAGCTTTTGCCGGACTCCTCAGTTTTGACGAATTAGTTAATCTAAAGGGGAATAATTTCCAAATTGATGAGAAACAAGCAAAACATTTTATTAGCTCTAGCAAAACAGATCAGTTACATCAGGGGAATTATGTTATTATAGGCAGAACGGGAAAAATAACGTGTCCTATAAAGTATCTAGAAAAGTATTTCTCTGTGGTATAACTTGTAAATCTGAAGAATTTCTATTCCACAGAATAAGTTTCTGTAAAAAGAGTAATTCTTACGTTTTACGTAAGGGCACATATATTTCTTATACAACAGCTAGGGAAATCATGTTGAAAAACTTAGAATCTATAGGACTAGATAAGTCAAAGTTTGATCTTTATTCTTTGAGATCAGAAGTAGCTACACTTGCAGCGTGTAACGGTGTTCCCGACAGATTATTTAAGAAATATAGTCGATGGAGGTCAGAGAATGCAAAAGATGGTTAAGTGAGGGAAAGCGATAGTATTAAGAGATCAAGTTTAGGAAAATAGTTCATTATATGTAAAATTGTCCCCGCACTTTTTCTGTCGATCTACCTGATCTACACATTGCCACATCTAACGTGTGTTTTTTTTTTTATAAACACTATATTACGTATTGTTTATTGTTTTGTTCAAAACAATTTATAGTAAGATGATAAATTGTTTATGTTTGGCTGAATGTAATGAAAGAAAACATAAATATATTTATCATAGATGTGTAAATGTGCCTTTAAGGTTTAAGGTGTAAAACCGGTTTGGCCACCTGGCGGTATGAGTTACATACGGGTAACTCACGGGTATATATAAGAAAATCCTATGATTTTTCTTCATCGAGGCGTGCCAGACCAGGCAAGATAGATCGATACGATATCGTTTTCCCTCCCACCCACCCTATAAGAATCGTATGCATTATAAACAAATTTAAGTTATTTGTTATATGTTATAAATATAGTTCTCTGTTTTTCAGAAGTTGGATGTTTTTGTGTACAAGTGCGAATGAGTAAATGGTTCTACTTTAATGGGGTTACTAAACCTCGGAAAATATTAATGTCAGGACTGAATCCTTACAACGGATTTATATTCACAGAACCATGGACATGAGTGAGCAAATCGGCGAGCAAATCGGCGATTCAGAACTTTAACAAGTGTTTTTTTTATATTTTATTGCTGTTAAGTGCTTGGACACAACATTCACTTCTATATAAAGTGAATCAATTTTGTTTTATGGATCGTCGATGAGTGTGTGTAATTTATATGCTTTATTTTCATAAAAATATACGAATCTACCTGGTATACGCATTGCCACATCTAACATGTGTTTGTTGTTTTTTATAAACAATATATTACTTATTGTTTATTATTTTGTTCAAAACAATTTATAGTAAGATGATAAATTGTTGATGTTTGGCTGAATGTAATGAAAGAAAACATAAATGATAATTATAAACGGCATCAATGTAATTAATTGCCTTTGAGAAATTAACAACGATAAAGTTAATAAAAACGATTCTGCCTACTTGGAAACTCTTTAAAATAAACCATTTGTTATTTTCAGTACTAAATGTGTCTAATATATAACAACGATACAGTATAAAAGATAAAGTTAAAAAAAGTAACAAAGTATTTTATTCTCTTGGAAAATCTTTAACATAAGACATTTGTATTTTCAATAATAAGAGTCATTTTACGTAGTCGTTATTTCCACATCATCTGAAGTGTTGACACATGCAGTTTACACTTAAACTGTATAAAACCTAATTGACCACGAAGAACAACTCCTCACATGAAACATCTGGCATGAGTTGATGTAGAGCATAACCTTCTTCATTGATGCTCCGGTGATGTTCAGGTCCAGATTAAAATTTACAGGGTTTTGTATATATGGTATACTGGCAATGAATCCAATACATGATTCACTTGTCATGGTATCACTGTACAATGTTACACGTTTCATTATCGCAGGAGGTAGTTTCAGGTCAAGTTTACTAAAGTCTACACCCCCCTCCCCCCCCCCCCCCACACCCAAATGACAATATCCTGTAGATGTACTAGAGTAGGTAGAGTTGCCACGACAAGTGTTGCATCTAGTCCGTGATACCCACCTATTATCAGGTGTTGCAGTTTTGGAGCAGCCCGAGGACACTGCAGTACAGAATCACCACCATCACCACCATCACCACCAGGTCCATATAACACCGATACATGGCAATACAGTAGCTGTGTGCTATGCACCTTCAAACAGTCCACACGTTACGCACATACTCTAAGGTGTTGTAGTTGATGCAGGCGGGATAAATCTAACAGGTAACCACAGTCGTGATAACGGGTTCTACAGTGTATACTATCTAGGCCTATATTCATCATCAGTGTGGCCTCTGATATAACCCAGGCGGATGGCACTCAGGTCGTGAACATCGTATAGAAGGGTAGGGAATGGCTCGGGTATAATGCTGGTGATGACAATTCTATTGTGGCTGAACTACTCTTGCACTTGGACACCAGATTAGGCATAATGCCTAAATCATCGCGGATCTTAATGGTTAGTTTTTTAAGACAATATGTGTGCGTAAAATTCTTATTGACATTTCTGGGTAAACTACAGTCTATGCATATGCTACTTGTTGATGTTGATTTTTTACCAAATTAAACGTTCCGGATGCTTGACTTTATCTGTGATAAATACATGCTCAAACTGGAGTGTTATATGTCCATAGCCATTGTCGGAACTTTCCTTAACACAATCAAGAATGGTATCTTGTATCCGTGTTAAAGCCTTCTCTGCTGGTTCATCAGGATCGGCTGCTCCGAAAGAATAATACATCGCTGGTGTATTAATACTCCGTATGTATTCTTCTGAAAGAGAATCCTGGGAGGTGACATCGCGGATGTGTTTGCATAGTCTTTGTGCAGCTGCTAAAATATATCGCAGTACGTATTATTTTGTTGTCCGTATCACAATACACCGATAATACCGCGCAGCACTAATCCATTGTACGATACAGATTGTTACAGAGGTGGGACGTTGAATTTTGGTTTATCTAGCATGATACATTTTCTAAGAAACAGACTTAATAAGCAAAAACATCAAAATGTCAAATTGTAATGTTAAATAGACGAAGAAATATAAAAAGATCGGGCAGGGAAAGTAGCATTCAAGGTGAACAGTCAACCACAAAACACAGAAACAAACTCGCAAACAGACAAACAAGAAGGCAAAAGTAATATTAAATGCAAACGAAATCCCAAACACAAAAGGGTTGACAATAGGGCTACCGGCTTGGAAAGGTCAGTGGCAAAGTAGGCCACTGGGGTTTTTAGCCGGTTCTAGGGTGCACCAAACCTCACACTTACCCTACTGTTATCCCATTAAAACAGGACAGTGTAAATAAAGAAATCCCCGCCATGATCTAATATCTAACCAACAAGGCAGCATCAATAGGCAATATAAGTAAAACACAAATATGCTCGTGTAAATATAATACAAAAAACAATAGCCTAGAAAGCCACAATGAAGGTACTCAATGACTTGAGCAACAAAAGAATAAACCATTAAGGGCACGACAAGAAAGATCATAGACAAACAACAAACGCCACCGTTCCAATGGGCTTTAGGTAGGCGTCATCATAGGTTCCACAGCCTGTCCGGTCATCGTACGATTAAAGAGGAAAGCATAGTGGCGAACTGTAAAAGGATCCACCACAAAGCATGCAGTACGTTGCAAAATGATATGATCATAACCTCTTTTGATAAACTTTTTAACAAGTTTAACAAAGATAGTATGAAAGTGATCATGAGCAAGAATCTTACGAAGTTGATAAATCACATCACCATAGAAGTCAGGTTGTGATAGTCCTTGTCACAGAAGAGTCCTTAAATTACTTTTAGATTTGGAAAGAAGATCAGGGTTACGATAATAAAATTTTGCAAAGGTTTTACGAAGTTTATGGTAACGGTAACCCTGATTGAGTAGCTTTTTAGTTATACAAAGATTGCGAATATTAAAGTCCTCAACTCGAGTACAAGCTCTTGAAGAACGAATAAGTTGAGACACATACACCCCATAAGAAGTTGCTCGGGGAACATCCCCATCCAAGTGGAGATAATTAACAATGTTAAAATTAAAATCATCTCTCTTGTCATAGATTTTGCTTCTTCAGTTGAGAGATCTAAGTCAAGAAAAGAAGCATTATTATTAAAAATATTAGCTTTGTTAAGCTGAAGTTATTTAGGATAAATATTATTTACCATAGTTGGAAGGAAAGGGTTCTCAATGTTCAATATGTCATCCAAATACCGAGTTGTGTCATTAAAGGCTTCAATAACATCTGCCTGGATATCTGGTGAAAGACTCAACATGAAATCTCTTCCATAGCAAAATAAAAACAAATCTGCGACAAGTAGTGCACAGTTCGTACCCATAGGGATACCAACAATTTTTCTATAAACGGTGGTTACATACCTGACGAATATATTATCTAATAGGAAGATGAGTGCTTCACAAACTTCATAGCAAGTCCACATAGTATAAGTGTCTAAACTGCCGTTAGTAAAAAAACGCTTTTATATTATTACATGCCAAAAATGTAGTATTTTCTCTAGCGAATTTTTTTTGAATAAGAGAAATTAGCTTGTCTTTAATAAGGTGATGTGGTAAGGTTGTATATATAGTCATGGTCATCTGTAGAACCAATCTGGTTAATTTAGATGTACTACCCAATATTCAACTGCAATTCAAATGTGTGTATTTATTTTCTGAGATTTAGACTTAAATGCAAAAAATGTGAAAATGGAGAAGTTAATTAACTGTAAAATCAAGTTCAATGTCATCTGTTGAAACCATATGAATTGAGTTGTTTTACCTAATTTATAAATACAATTTGAGCTGGTTAATATAATGCATGCATTTCCTGTGAAACAAAGCTAAATGTAAACGTTGACATCTTCACCATTGACGGAAAGTTACAGGTCGCTGTTTGTACTTCGAAAAGGTGAGTCAGTAAAACACGTATCTCCATCTTTTCTTCAAAGACATGACAAAAACCATATTAACAGGAATTTAAAAAAAAATAAAAAAATTCTCTGATTACCCTTTAGCATTTGCTTTTGACTTTACAATCAAAATATAAACATTATTATGAGTATATATGATTATATAGTTAATTCTAATTATGAATATCGAGATTAGCATAATAATAATACATATTTAATGTTTAAAGAGACAACGGTCTGTGATGTATTATACACTACACAAATGTAGAAAACCATCAATTACCTGAACTGATTTATAAAATAACATACATCAGCAATTTAACTTATTTTTCGTATTCTCAAACAAATGTGTGTTTAGATGTTATAAAGGTTCACACTATTCGTATGCAACCCTTTAATGTTTGATATATAACCAGCAGAGTTACAGTTTATAGAATAAAACAAACAACCCTATAAGAAATTAAATAGAACAAAAAAATGCCATTCAATGAAAGTACTATAGTAACAATTTTATTTTGAATCCCAATTAACATATTGGTATATAAGCATCTACTTTGTGTCTCTGCAAGTAACGTAACAAAGTATACAGAAACTAGAACATCACAAACTTGAACTTATAAAAAGTTATACAGAAACTAGAACATCTCAAACTTGAACTTGAATTATCATATAATGCATACTATAATTTAAAAACGCATTCTATATTTAATCATTCATATGCACAAATATTTAACATGATAATATCCTCATACAAATAAGCACATCACTAAAATTGAACAGATCAAGACAGTATAAAAATCCTTTTCGAAATATATTAATGTTTTATAGTAGTATGCATTTAGCTTTGTTTAAAAATAAATAATTATATTTACATCTTACAAATCTATAAATAAAAGCTTTATTTTAAAAGGATTCATGGCATTTTAAGTATTCATTTAAATTATCACCTTGATTTATTAATCCAGTCTCATTCTGACTTTAACTTGCACATATTTTAAAAAAAATGTGTTCATAAAGGTATTATTGGTGCATTATAATAAAAAATATAGGAAACTTGGAGAAAAAATTCTATATATACATATCTACTTTGGGACTCTCTCCAAGTAACAATGTATACAGAAACTAGAACATCTCAAACGTGTTTGCCCGTCTTCCTTGTAGGTGATCTTGTTAATACACATTATTATATTAATTATTTGTTGATAAAATGTTGATTTTGTAACAATTTGTCTTTAAACGGTGGTTCCACACCTGACGAAAATATTATCTAACAGGAAGATGAGATTTGCACAATTATTACAATAAGGATTTTGCTATTTCAGACTGCTGCCACACAAGTACATGTTCCACAGCCAATACCTGTATATGTTCCACAGCCAGGAACTTCTCATATTCCAGACATGCCGTTGATAAGTCTGCCGAAGGTAATTTAGTCATTTGAAGTTAAAACCCAATAATATATCACAATCCAAAGTAATCTTTTGTTTTAAAAATATTTTAAAAATACAAAATATTAAGATATAAAAATAAGTTGTCAACAGTATGCACACATATTCAAAATGAATTATATTTCTATTTATTTATTTTCAGAAGAGAGATAGAAAAAGGAGCATCTATACGTTTGCTGACAATGATAGATCTGTGCATACAAGACGATTCATTTATGGATCCAGATTACCCGCAGACAAAGGTATCTTTAAATATTGATCATCCGGGAGCTGTGTTTTTCCCTAAATTTATACCATATATTTGCATCTACTAAGAAAGTGACTTACAGTTTTAACATGCAGTTTTTTTTGGCAGTTACAATGAAAAAAAACTTGTTTATTATTAGTTAAAACGAACCCATTTGTGTTACGAATCAGTAGTGTTAATTTTACTGGTCCTTTGTGACCAACGAGCTTTGAAATAGGTGGCTTTGAAGTAGAATACCGCTTAAGGCGGTGCTATGGGGCGTGAGAGGTGTTGCTTTTTTCATTACTTCTCATGAACAGACTCAATACAACCGAGTCTGCTGCTTTATTCTCTTAATTGTGCTTTTTGCTTATTTGTATGAGGATATTATCATGTTAAACCTTTGTGTATATGAATGATTTAATATAGAATGCGTTAGTAGTATAGATAGTGAGGGTTCCAGCACAGTTTCCTCCCTCGCGACAAACAATCAGCTATTATCACTTGTCTCCAGTTGCCCTTAACACAAACATTTACAAACGCCAAATGGCGATGCCATGCTTGCTGCCAGACCCCCTCACAACTACACAAACTGCTTGATTGCCCTTCGTTTAGGAAGAACGTTACCAGTACCCTCACTATCTATTAATTGTGTAAATAACTAAAACATTTGCAACTCATTAAGCAAAGTCAGACGGAACCGGGCAGTAATCATCGCTCTGCATATCATTTTTTACCATGGAGTATTTTACTTTTCTACATTTTGCTATTTTGTATTTCAGTTCAAGAAGCTCTCCCCTGTTTTTATCCAGCTGACGTTCATAATTATCCATTTCAACCAGCAATCGTCTTTTTTTAGTATCCATAAAATCATCACGGACTACCTCATATTCTACTTGGAGTTGCTTACCTCTCATCAATTCCCTTCTATATTTATCTTTTAAATTGTTAAGTTTTCTGCAAACCTTTTCTAATCTTTCTTGTTCCATTATATAATATTACTATATATAATTATTTTTAAACTCTTATTTAATATTTTCAATATCTTTAAATGGAACCCA
The DNA here is from genome assembly GCA_037043455.1 of Cyrtodaria siliqua. Taxonomy (NCBI): domain Eukaryota; kingdom Metazoa; phylum Mollusca; class Bivalvia; order Adapedonta; family Hiatellidae; genus Cyrtodaria; species Cyrtodaria siliqua. Next base: position 177,957 of record JAWPHD010000544.1, on the reverse strand, counting down.
ACTATTGAAATCAACATTGTAACCTTTCCATTTAATTAATGCTTGTTTCTTTTTGTAATCACGCCGTATTACTTTTTCAATCCTAAATATGTCTTGCTTCGCTTTTATCATTTCTAGTTGATAAAAGCTGACATCAATCTTTTGATTGTTTAAATCTTTTATTTTGTATGTCACAGGATTTGTGTTTTGAATTTCATCAACAACAAATATTTCTTCAGTCCAATTTGAAATATAACCTTTTTCAAACGTTCTTTTATATTTGCTGATTCTAACATTATCCCCTATTTTAAACTTTGGTTTAATTTGATTACTTCTCATTTTTCCATACAAGTTAAAATACACCGTTCCTTTATTTTTCTCATCACTAGCCTCAATCGGCGTCATTTTAATACTCCGATGCTTTGTATTATTATACTTATCAACCATTTCTTGCAACACGTCTAAATATGTATTTGTATTGTTAGCTGTAAAATATTTCCACATCTTTTCTTTTAATGTCCTGTTAAATCGTTCAATTACTACAGCTTTTCCGAAATTAAAAGTGTGATACATTTCGATAGTATTGTCACTAAGGAATTGCTTAAACGTTTTGTTATAAAACTCCACACCTTGATCAACCCACAACAATTTACACTGTCTTCCTGAGGTGATTATCTGTTGAAACGCTTTGGTAATTTCTAAACCAGTTTTATTTGGAACCGGCACAACCCAAGCATATTTGCTATACACATCAATAACAGTAAGCAAATATTTAGTACCTTTATTATACTTTGAAAACGATTGCATATCAACCAAATCAGCAGACCATATTTTATCAATTTCATTAACAATCACGCGGCGTTGAGTGAACTTTCTTCGTATAGGCTTATGAAGTTCATCTGCTAACTTGTCAGTCCATTTCAACGCCTTTTCTAGTTTTTTGAGTTTCCAAGACAAAGTTTATATTTTGTACTAATAACTGGTTTTACTATCAAATTCTTAGCGATCTTTTCTCCAACAGTTTTAGACTTACTTTTTTTTAAACCGGCCAACATGCTTTTATCACACATTGATTTATTACTTGGATTTTCCTCATAACAATAATCATGATCTTTACAAACAGCATCTAATTCATTTACCGGTTCTCCGCTATCAAGTGGATTACCAGGACCGCAATATTTATAACCAGGAACAGTTAGCCCCTTTTTAGGTAACAGAGGAAGCATAGCTTTATGAATATCAATATTACCACCTTCTGTGTTTTTAACAAACTTTGTTTTAGTAATACCACAAGATGCACAAGTTGCTCTTAACATTTTTCTACCATTTTTTGCTAAAACATATATAGGATCAACATTTTCAGTAAACTTTTTTTCTTTTATGCAATATAATATAATATGATTAGATTAAACTTCGTTTACAAAACGTGATTTTATGATGTTTTCATTTTTTACCGGTTTGTAAGGCTTTAATAATTTGTAAAGAATATCATACGTACTATTTCCTTCTTGTAACTTTTTAATGAAGAATAGGCAGAAATATCCACACAGAACACTTGTTTTATCTTGGTACTGAATAGTGTTGTATTTTATATTAGGTACGTAGGCTAAAACTTCTACTGTTGGGCTCAGGCCAAACGGATCGAAGTAATAATCTCGAAGTAATAATTATCATAGTAACAATTCCAGTGTGAGCCAGGTCCAGTATGATCATCCAGATTAATAATATCAGGTTTTTGTTTATTTTGTGTTGTCGGTAATTTGTTTTTGCTGTTCACCCCACTGAATTTCTGTATACCTAGCTGCTTAACCCATTTCATTATCCAAGTTAGAGATAGGTTCATTTTTAAAAAAAAAATTTTTTACAAATGGGGTGCTTCTATATGGTCTAATTTGTGAGTGTACTTGTAAACCATTTCCACGATCAACTCTGAGTCCCTGTCCTCTTCTATCTACTTGCAAACCTTTTCCAGTATAACCACTAATAAGAGTGGATATCAATGGAATTCCTAGTGATGCAAGAAGTCCAAGAAATCCTCCATCCTGCTGTTGTTTTTTAGATAGTTTAACAGTGCAGCGACCTTTTGACTTTGCTATCTTGTTTCTTTGTGCAAGTGTTAATTTATTTGATTTTAGAAGTTTTCGTTTTTTATCACTAGGAACAGTTGCCGTTACGTCTTGCTGTTTTTTATCACTGGGAGCAGTTACCGTTTTAGGAACAGTTACCGTTTTATTACTAGAAGCACATGCCAGTACGTCTTGTAGTTGTTTTTTTGTTAGTTTAATAGTGCAGCAACCTTTTGACTTTGCTATTTTATTTTTTTGCGCAGCTGTTAATTTATTTGATTTTAAAAGTGTTTGTTTTTTATCAGCAGGAACAGTTACCATTTCATTTCCAAATTATTTACCAATTCCAGTACTTGCCGGACCACTAAGTGCCCCTGTTGCTAGAGGTCCTAATATCTTTGGAGCAAATTTAGCAACTGTTGGTAAAATTGTTTTAGTTAACAAACCAGCTAATGCGCCTAAAAAGCCTCCATTTTTAGACTGTGACCTCATTTGTGATTTTGATATACTTCTATCTAATTGCCGTTCATTAGATTTAGCTTTGTTAATATTGTTAATCTGGGTAGCTGTCAGTGACAAGGGAAAATTCCCAGTTAATTGGTTATTTGTTAACCTGAGTGTTAATTCGCTCTTGTTCTCATAAGCCTTTGCTAAACTTTGTTTCTGGCCATCTGTCAAATTTACTGAATAATTTACGTAAGTCATATATATTATAAGTTATATTAAACTATTACCAATTCATTTCCGACAGTATCAATAACTACATCTACTTCATAGAGAACCAGAGCATAAACTTTATATCTAGCGGTAGGAAGGTTATTTAATGTATATCTCAAACTTAGTTGTTTTGGATCAACACTGACTTCATTACCAGTGTAACTTAAATGAAATATATCATTCCGAAGAGATTTTTAAAATTACTCGTATTGAGTAAAGTTCCAGTGTTTTTATCATTTTGTTTGTAAGAATAATTAATAACATCTCTGAATATTCTTATGATATTATCATAACTGTATTCAGTTTCTGGATAATAAACTCCATTTCCAACTTCTAATCTAGCTGATTGTAAATAGTAATTAGCATTTAGTTTAAAAGTGTCTAAAAAGTGAGGATTTTGTGTTTGAGAAGAACTCTTGTCTGACCTTTGCAAATACACAAACACATGTTTGGGATTTTTAACACCAGCCGTTATTCTAAATATGGATTCAGTTATTAGAGTACTTCCGCTTTCTTGTATCATTTCACGGAGGTAAGTCCATCTTGTTGCTGTCATATGATTTGCCATTACGTAACTTAAACCATCTGAGTTAAATATCATTCTAGGTATCCACAAAACCAATTTAGTAATAACTACCCGGCCATCATCACCACTTGATTTGAAAATTAGCACATTATCATCTGTCAGTTGCAAGCCGGTTTTAAATCTGACTAGGAGGAAGCATGTTTGTTTCCAAACCTCCAAAGAAGGAATATGTGTTTAATGGAATAATAGAGTTAACTTTTTGATTAGTTATGATTAAAGCATGACGAATAGCAAAACCCTGATTATAGGTATCTTCGTCCTTTCGAGATTCTGCATCAGCCGTGTCATCTAAATAAAAGTATTCGTTTGTTCCGGTTGTCTTTACATAATCGTCAGAAATTTCAAGGAAGCTTTTGACATTAAGAAATCTGTGAAGATTATTTCCATCGTAAACTATTTTTCCATTTTGCTTTACTAGCATGTGATCAGTCAGTGAAGCTGCATCGTTAATTAAAGCAATTATGTCAGCGTCTGCAAAAGCAGCTCCATCAGCAAGTTTGTTTACTTGAAAACTAATATCAAAAAATGCATTATACCAATCAAAGTGAGAACTCCTATCATTTACCGAAAATTGATAACAGCTTTTCATACATTTCATATCTAGTATTATATTGATTACTTCGAAACATCTATATATACTAGTAATTCGATTATTTTTTATTAATTAATCGATTAATTCTTGCATGAATATTTCCTCTTCCGGAAAGTAATCTATTAATTTTTGTATTTACATCTTTTTCAGTTTTAGCCACAACTTCTTTTTTGTTAACAGCCTTTGTAAGTTCTTTTAAAATTATCTCACCTTTTAGTTTAGGTTTAATAACTGAAATTAATTTATCAGCAGCCATTTTTCCTACTTCATCTCCAAGTTTTTTAGAACCACTCTGTATGATTTGTTTTCCAGCAGTTTCTAATGCTTTCTTGCCTGCAGTTTTTACAGACTCACTAAATATTTTTGATCCAACTTTTGAAAAAATGGCAAATATACCAGCTCCAGTTAATCGATCAACTTACCTAAAGCCCATTGGGACGGTGGCGTTTGATGTTTGTCCATGATCTTTCTTGTCGTGCCTTTAATGGTTTATTCTCTTACTGCTCTGGCTTCTGCAAAGGCATTGAGTACCTTCATTGTGGCTTTCTAGGCTATTGTTTTTTTGTATTATATTTACACGAGCATATTTGTGTTTTACTTATATTGCCTATTGATGCTGCCTTGTTGGTTAGAGATTAGACCATGGCGGGGATTTCTTTATTTACACTGTCCTGTTTTAATAGGATGACAGTAGGGTAAGTGTAAGGATTGGTGCACCCTAGAACCGGTTTAAACCCCCAGTGGCCTACTTTGCCACTGACCGTTCCAAGGCGGTAGCCCTATTGTCAACCCTTTTTGTGTTTGTGATGTCGTTTGCATTTATTATTGCTTTTGCCTTCTTGTTTGTCTGTTTGCGTGTTTGTTTCTGTGTTTTGTGGTTTACTGTCCTCCTTGAATGCTACTTTCCCTGTCCGATCTTTTTATATTTCTTGAGTATATGTTCCCGTACTAGTGTCATAAACATTTTTTAAACGTGCCATATAACTTATATACCGCTTAAGCCGGTGCTAGGGGGCGTGAGAAGTGTTGCTTCTTCCATAACTTCTCATGAACAGACTCAATAAAACCGAGACTGCTGCTTTATTCTCTTAATTGTGTTAGTTGCTCTCAAAGGATCACCTTTATCAGTACTTATTATGTTACATTAATTCCTTCAAAACAAATCGAAATGATGTGTGGACACCATTAAGATTAATAATTTTACCAGAGAAATCGGTAATGTAAATATTAATACTCTTAATGATTGTTTTGTTTACTTCACAGAACCCGACTCTTATTGGTTCGTCTTTAAAAGGATATGATCTCGTAAGATAAGCTGTACTTTTTTCATAAATAACATCCCCGTATGATCCATTAGCAATAGAATTACTTATCAAATCACAGTGGATATACAACGTATCGATAGAATGTGTTATGTTTGGTGTTACAGTTCCAAATTTAGTTTCTCTGATAACTGCATCTTTGCCAAACCCAACCAAGATGTGAAAGTTTGAGTTTCTTAAATCAAGCATAAAGTTATTATGAATGGTAATTAAACATTTGAAACTTGATAAATCAAACTCAATTTTTATTGGGACAGTTGAGTCATCAGTTAAATCATTGTTTACAGTCAATGTTTCTTTTATGTGATTATCGATATCAGCATAACTGTAATTTCCATTTGTAAAAATAATACTTTCCAATCTGTTCCATTTTGATACCTTATCACTTTGTTATTAAAATCCTCACTAATATTATACCACGAGTAATCTTATCGAGTCCAATACCATACTGTTTATTCCTGCCTAATATTAATGGTCTGTCAAATACAGTTGTAAAATTACTCGGCGTATTTGAGCTATTAATTATTGACGATTTTTCTGATGATAATACAATTTGTTTGTTCCATTATACATATTAGTAGATAAAATTAATCACTTAAATAAAACAGTTTAAAACTTGATTTTTCAAAATTGAAAACTTGCGTAGCGCGAGATTGTATTTTTGAAGAGATGGTCCAAAAATGAGATTTTGAAAGATATACTTCAAATGTTTCTTTTAGTATTCGTTTACCATTTTCTATTTTTGGTCGAGGATTCGGATCATTAGCACCTGCATTAAACAATCTAAAATATTCTATACCAATGTCTGTATTTGTAACTGTATATGTAAGGTCTGCTTCAACTATATAGCGCCCGGGTTCTACAATTATTACGCCGAGGGGACGTTTACCACCACCGGGATATTCTGTAGCATATTCTTCACATTTTATAAACGGATTGGTTAGAAAAATAAACGCTCCGAGAAAACCATCACGTTTGGTTCTTTCAAGTGGTTTTCGTGTCGGATATGATACATGATCGTAGTCATCTTGAATATTTGCTCATTCCATCATCTGTTGTAGCTTCAAGAATTAGAATCCGGCTTAAATATTCTACTTTTGCTCTTAACTCATCAATTATACCAAGAACTGCTGTATGCCGAGTATCAGACTTTTGATTATGCTCTTTAAGAAAAGCTATTTCACCATCAAAAACTTTGCTCTTTATATCCTGGATAGTTTTCAAGTACTTTAAAAAATTATCAAAAGCAGATTCAAGTTTATCTGTGTCAATCAGTTTGCTCAAAGCAGTCTTCAGCGACTTACCATCAACCATTTTCTTTTTGATGCCGTCAAACTCTTTACTGAAATCGGCAACGTTAGTGTTTATCTGCTCATTTAATATTTTAATTTGAATTATTTCAGTAGTAAAAGCAGTTCTCATTTGTTTTGAAGCATCAGCAATAGCAGCTTCTAGTTCATTGTTATCAACCATTTGTTTATTGATTTCTCCAATTCGTGTATTGATATTGTGAACACCAGATCTTATTTGTTCACTTAATTTCTTGTAGTTTTCACTCTCTTCCAATCCATCTACTTTCTTTTCTAAGTATTTTAAAGCATCGCCCAAAAGTGTTATTTCATCTTTCAATCCGTTTTGAATTTCAGTCATTTGCTCACGGTTTGTCTGTAATTGCTTTTGTATCTGACTTAGTATCGTCAACACCTGTTGTCAAATTTTTCATCATATCTGGAATTTTATCAATATTATAATCACGTATGGGTTTTGCTACTCTTCTTACAGTAAATTGCTTTGTTGCTGCATCATCTGCTTTATCTGGATTGCCAACATCGGTAATTTTATTTTTTATCCATGTTAAGTTCACTTTTTAAAACATTTTCCTGGTTTTTGCCGCTGTTAAGATAATTAAACAAACGTTTTTGTTTAACATACTCACACAGCACAATACCAAAATTTGTAATATTTACACTGCCAGTAGTAACTTCCTCACCACGATCGTTAAAAAGCCTCATTACATATAATATGATTAGATTAAATTTCACCGATGAAGTTGCGCTTTACTAACTTCCTTGGACGATCCAGATACAGAAAGTCGTACTGCCTGTCAGTTGCTTCTTTATACTGATCTTTGCTGACATCTTGTTCTCTAGAAAGCATGTTTATTTCATTTATACTTGGAGTTGCAAAGAAGATGTAATGAGAACAGTTCAAACGAATGTCTTTAGGGATTTTGTAATAGGATTGAGTTAAATAAATTACACAACAATTCTTATGCCTGCCTTGGATGAAATAATTAATAATATCATTTTGGTTGCGATCACAAACATAATCATCAAAAATAGCTATATTTTGAGTATCAGAATCCAAATCATTCACAGGGATAACTTCATCATTTGAACATTCTAGTATGTCTCCAACCGGAATTTTATTCTTTTTTTTGCTATCTTTTCAAGTTTTTGTGATAAGACCTGATACTTCGATTGTTCAAAGTTTTTAGCAAACAAGTAAATCTTGTCATAGTACACTAAAGGTTTAAACAACATGTGAACTAATGTTTTCGTCTTGCCAGATCTTGAATTACCGCAAATTAACTCTAATCATAGTTTGGAATTTCCATTATAATAATACTTGGAGAATAGTGATATTATTTAACTATTATTATATGTCAAAAGTATATTGCGGAATAAAACAAATCCCTCGTGGTAAACGCCTTTGAACAGAAGCAGAATGTTTTAAGGCTAATCAAGTTAGATATTACGGAATGCAAAAAGTAGTTAAGACTGCAGTTGAAAAAGCAGTTAAAAAAGCAACCAAGCCTGCAAAATCAAAAAAGCAGTTGAACCTGCGGTTAAAAAAGCAGTCAAGCCTGCATTAAGAAAGCAGTTAAAAAAGCAGTTAAACCTAGAGTTAAGAAAGCAGTTAAACCTAGAGTTAAGAAAGCAGTTAAACCTGCGGCTAAAAAGAAAGCAGTTAAACCTGCGGTTAAAAAGAAAACAAAAACTACATAATATCTTAACTTATCTTAATTTATCTTATTTTAATCTAACCTTATATTATACATGTCTTTTTTAAAATGGAAAGAATTAGCAGATAAAAAGCGAAAAGCGAGTGAGCTTGTTAAAGAATACGAGAATAAAGTTATCCAGAAAAGACTAGAAAAAGGAGCTAGTCGTGATTTGTACACAGAGGTATTTAAACCTGTAACTAGCGAAATAACAGAGCAAACAAGACGGCTAGCTGAACATTTGATTACCCTTCCAGAAATACGCCAACAGTTGGCTCTTCTTCCTGAGAAAATACGCCCGCAATTACTTGCCCCGCCTGATCGTGGAGCTATAGCACCACCACCGCCACCGCCGCCTCCACCACCGCTACTACCACAACCACCACCACATGTTAAAAAACCAGTTGTCAAGCAGACTGTAGATCCTAAAGACCAAGCACCGGCGGTTGATTTCATGGAGGAACTAAGGCAATCAATACAATCTAAACCAAAATTAAAAAGTGCTTCAGAAAGAGTGCTTAGGCCAAAACCTACCAAACCTACCAAATCCACGGAAGCATTATTTGAAGCAATCCAATTGATCCCGGGGATGAAGAAATAATAAAAGAATGGGAAGAAGAAGAAAAAGAACTAGCTGCGGGGCCTAAGGAACCCAAACCGGTGCATGATATTGACTTGGATGCTGGAATTGATACAGATCTGCTACAGAAACATAACCTACTATTACCATCAAAACTAATTACAGGTGATAGAGATAAAGCAATTAATGATGCTTCTAAAAAAATCATGAGTATCGGAAATTCTAAAGCCGCTCTAACCAAAAAGATAAATAAAACAACAAATACCGAGCAGAGGAAAAACCTTGAACAAGAAAGAAGGGCGTTACAAAGAGAGACTGATGGAGTACAGCATTACAGAGACAGAGTTAGAAGTATGAAACAGCATGCTCCTGTTTTTTCAGGGGAAGGATTACAACAAAATAAAAATTCCTACAAAGTCAGTAATGATTGTCACTATGGAATGTTACAAATTGATTTACCTAAGCTTGTTGGTCGTCACAAACTTATTGCCAAACAAGGAAAAGCAGTCGTGCTAGATCTAAAAGTAGATGATGATTTTATAGACTTGAAAACAAAACGTTACAACAATGGAAAAACTTATTCAAAGCTGTCTCAGAATGCTTTTAAGGAACTAACATAATTATCTGATTTGCCAATTCATAAAGGTTCTTCAAAGTTCAAAAAGATTTTAGGAGGTTGTGCTGATGTTGAATATTACAATAGTCCCAAAGCTTTGATGGATGATCTAGAGTTAGTATGCGGAAGTATCGAAGCAGGAAATAATAGTCCACAGCTAATAAATAAAGGTATTAGCATAATCGATGAATTGCTAAAAATAGACAAAATGTCACCAAAAGAACACGAGCAACTATTTTCTAAATATTGTAATTAAATTATTGTCTAACTGTAATTATACATGAAAACCAAAGAAGAATTCATAGATCACTTGACGCGACTTGTGGCTGCATACAGACGCAGTTATAAATTGTGCGGTATTATAAACACAACATTACAGATTGCCAGTTGGTTGCACTGCCGTATTGGCATTGGTTCCGGCAATTCCTGTTTTTGTAGCCGCAGTTGGTACAGTTCCTCCAGTAGTTGCTGTTTTAGTAAGTAAAACAAGAATAGCAGAAAAAAAGACTTTGTTAAAAACACAGCATAGAAGTTTCAAACATCTGTTCAAGTTAAACCGTCATGACATTCAGTCGTAATTCTTTTCTGACTTGCTTCCATATCCTATCGTACTTTTCTCTGGTTGATTTTGTTTTAATCGGTTTTGTTTCTTTTTCTATATTTAATATTTTAAATATTTTCTGAAAAATGTATTAACATTTAATTGATCTTTTTCGACCTTCCAGCTTATCTAAAATCTTTACAATTTTGTAAAACAAATCTTCAAATCTTTGTCTATTTTTAGAAGACAAATCAAATGCTATCAAGTATTTATCTAAATGGTACTTTCTGTGGTAAATAGTTTTCTTTCGGCTGTAAAATATCGAAAACTTCACAAGTATCATTACAATTCACACATGCATAAGCACACTTGTAACACAGCTTGGCCCTGGTACAATATTTACAAAGCTTCTTTTTATTAGTCATGTAAAATAAGATGCAATCTATACACACCCGAGGAGGATCAAAAATATCTAAAACTCTTTTACAATATTTGCAATTCATTATATTATACTATAGAATTATATATTTAAATAAGGCTTAAAAAACATTATTTTACGTAATATTATAATGGAACAAGTAGAAAAGGAAATCCAAAAACTTTAAAGAAGATCAAATGGCATATGCCCAAACGGTTGATTTTGAAGATATGAATAAACTTGACAAAGAGTTAATAGTTTTTACAAACTTTCAAGATCAGACTGAAAGAATTATAACAATGACACAACAACTTAAATTACCATGGAAAATAAAAAAGCAGATATAAACAAGCTGCGTGCTTTTTGTAAAAAAAACAAATTTCAGAAGCAACTCGTGGCCTTTTAACTGAGGATTCTTTTATTCCTTACTACAACATTTTGTAAGACAGAGGAATTAATATCATTATGTTCGGATAAATAAAAAATAAGTTAAATTAAGCTTAATTTAATATAACCTAACTTATATATGGAAAGTTACGCAAAAATTTAAAGAAAATACTTCGAAGAGGAAAAAAAAGGTTTACGAGAAAGTAGCTGCTTATGAACAAACTCTTTTAGCTGAAGCAATCAAGGATATTAAACTATTTGAGGAAACTCACATGAGACGGTTGGACGATGATATTACAGCTTTTAAAAAAGATTGGGCAGTAAAAACTGGAACTAAGTGCAGCGCTACCATAAAGCTTCTTACAGATCTAGCACTAAAAGAAATTAAGATTTTTAATGAAACACAGACAAATACAGTAACTAAAAATGTTGAGTTATTCAGAGATGAATTAGTCAGCAAGTTGGAAAAACCTCATATGATCAATACTGATATCGGATGTCATGAAGATTTTAAAATGTTTATTAAAACCATAAAAGATATGATTCAGGTAAAGCTTCTTGACAAGGGCAACTTTATAAGCTATTGCCAACACATAATAAAAATAAGATCGTTAATAGCTGGAGGTGATCTCACGCTTGAAGGCTTTGAGAGATATTCTAAATATCATGTAAAAATCAGTCAAATGATAAAAAATAGAGTTCTTGAAAAAGAATGTTTTTGGAAATACTTAGACGTCCTTTTGGACGGAGTTCTTTTGAGTGGGGATGCTGATGAAGTTACAGAGACTGTTGATGAAGTTACAGATGATAAAACTAATAATGATGAGGTTACTGATGAAAGCATTTCTCAATAAAAAATAAATGCTATTTAATTAGGCTTAAAAGAATAATCTCTTGTAATATTATATAATGAGTATCCGCGAAATTGAAACATCCCCAAAACAGTATAGCAAGGTTTTTAAAGTAGATAGTTATTTAAGTAATGATCCGACTGTTCAACTACACAAATCACACAATCCTGCTGTAAAGTTTCTCAGAGCAGAACTAAAAAGAACAGGTGGATTTAAATTAAGCGTTGATGTGAAACTTACTTTTAAAAAAAAAGCACCGCATGATAAAGAACATAAAGGAGGTTTTGATATTATATACAAAACAGCTTACTTTTCCTCAAAGGCTGCAATAATATTAGACAAAAATCAAATATCAGAGGCATTAGACAAAGCACAGGAAGAAATTATAAATAGAATTGGAAATTGGATTCAGTTGGGAAGTGGTTGGGTAATTGAGACACTAGACGCACACTATATAAATCGAATAAAGTATAAGCCTTTGCGAGGTAGCTCTTATTTAGATTTACCAAAAGAACTTGCTAATGTTAAAAAAGGATTAATAAATATAAAAAATGAAAAAGATAACAAATGCTTCAGATGGTGTCTTTTGGCTTATAAATTCCGTGTTGGAAAAAGTCCCCAAAGAATATCAAATTATAAAAAGCATATTGATGATCTTGATTATAAGGTAATTACATTTCCTGTTACTATCAAACAAATCCCAAAAATAGGAAAACAGAACAACATTTGTTTTAAAATATTTGGGTATGAAAATAATCAGGTATACCCTTTGCACATATCAAAAAATAAAGCAGAGAAAACATGTGATATGCTTTTGATCACCGAAAAAGAAAAAAATCATTATGTGTGGATAAATTGTTTTAACAGGTTAATGTTTAATCAAACATTACATTCGAATAAAAAATGGTTTTATAAAACATGCTTGCAGTGCTTTAAATTAGAAAGAGTTCTGGAAAAACATAAACCTGTTTGTCTTTCAATTAATAGAAAACAAGCAGTAGAGATGCCAAACAAAGATGAAAAAGTTAAGTTTAAAAACTACGACAGACAGCTAATGGTTCCGTTTGTTATATATGCTGATTTTGAAGCAGTAACCGAAAGTATTTCTTCAGTATCAAACAATCCTAAAAAATCACAGACAGAAGCATATCAAAAGCATACTGAGTGCAGTTGAGGGTATAAGGTTGTTTGTTGTTATGATGATCAATATTCAAAACCAGTTGTAACGTATAGAGGACCAAATACTGTTTACAAGTTTTTAGAAAAAATTATAGAAGAAGAAAAGTGGGGCAAAAAAACTATGAATGCAAACTTTAAAAAAGATCTAGTAATGTCGCAGGAAGGAGAAGCTAGATTCCAAAAATTTAAACCATGTCATATTTGTGGTAATGGTTTTGCAACAACTCTCAAAAAAGGCGACGCGGGTTATACAGTGGCATACAAAAACTCCATCAGAAAAGTCAGGGACCATTGTCACATAACTGGAAAGTATTGGGGAAGCGCTCATGACATATGTAATATTAATTTCAGGTTGACTAGAAAAATACCTGTTGTGTTTCATAACTTGAAAGGTTATGATTCTCACTTCAAATGCAACACATCGGAAAGTTTAAACAAAACATAAATGTTATATCAAATAACATGGAAAAGTACATGGCTTTTATGTTAGGACAAAGTTTGGTGTTTATTGAGCAGTTGATGTCCCAATCATTAGATAATCTAGTAAAAAACGTTCCGTCGTTTCAATACATATCTCAAAAATATAGCGGTAAAAAGTTAGACTTGCTAAAAAGAAAAGGTGTTTATCATTATGATTATATGAACAGCTTTGAACGTTTTAAGGAAGCTGAATTACCTAGTAAAAAAAACTTTTATTCTCAATTAAATGATGAGCACACTTCAGATGCAGATTATGATCATGCTAAAAAAATATGGAAAACATTTAAGATTAAAAATATGGGAAAATATCATGACCTGTATCTTAAGACTTATGTACTGCTGCTTGCAGATGTTTTTGAAAACTTTAGAAAAATGTGTAGATCCTTGCCATTACTTCAGTAGTCCTGGTTTAGCCTGGGATGCATGTCTTAAGATGACTGGTATCCAGCTTGATTTAATAACTGATATTGATCAATATTTGTTTGTGGAAAAAGGATTAAGAGGCGGTACGAGTTATATCGCAAACAGATATTTACAGGCTAACAATAAATATATGAAAACCTACGACAAGAAAAAAGAAAGCAAGTACATAATATATCTTGATGTTAATAACTTGTATGAGTGGGCCATGTGTCAACCGTTACCTACTGGCAACTTCAAGTGGGTTGATAAGTTTGAAAAAGGAAAAAATCAAATTACATTGTTGATAAGTTTGAAAAAGGAAAATCAATTTACATTGGTGAGTTTGATATCGAGTATCCTGAGAAACTGCATGACTCGCATAATGATTATCCTCTCGCCCCGGAAAGTTTAAACATAAAAGATGAGTGGTTGTCGGACTATTGTAAAAATTTAAAAAAAAAATAATAATTTAGGACATTGCAATGTTAATAAACTTGTTACGACACTAAAAAATAAAAGAAAGTATGTCGTGCATTTTAGAAACTTAGAATTGTATAAAAAGCTTGGATTGAAGGTAACAAAAATACACCGAATACTACAGTTTGACGAATCAGAGTGGTTGAAGACATACATAGACTTTAATACTGCTAAGAGAACAGCTGGTAAAAATGCTTTTGAAAAGGTTTTCTTAAAACTGATGAACAATTCAGTTTTTGGTAAAACTATGGAAAATTTGAGAAAAATAATTAATGTTAAATTGACTCACGACGAGGAGGTCCTTTTAAAATATGCAGCAAGACCTTCATTCATTTTTTGTAAAATGTTTAATGAAAATTTATTTGCTATAAACAGAATAAAAGAACGATTAGTTTTAAATCGTCCTTGTTATGTTGGCATGTGTATTTTAGACTTGTCAAAATATTTGATGTATGATTTCCATTACAACTACATTAAAAATAAATATGATAAAAAGCTAAATTATTATTTACTGATACCGATTCCTTGTGCTATGAAATAAAAACAAAAGATATGTATGCAGACTTTTACAAGGATAAAGCACTTTTTGATAATTGTGATTATGATCCAAAAAGTAAGTTTCATTTTAATGATAATAAAAACGTTATTGGAAAGATGAAGGATGAAACTTGCGGAATACCTATTAAAGCATTTGTTGGATTACGAAGTAAACTATATTCGTATATGCTAGATAATGAGGTTAGTTCAAAGGAATGTAAGGGTGTTAAAAAGTGTGTTGTTAAAAAACAGATAGCACATGATAATTACAAAAAGATTTTGTTTACGGCAACAGAAGCTCACCATGAGATGAAAGTCTTCAGATCACGAAAGCATAACATAAGCAGCTATGCAATAAATAAAAAATGTTTATCAGCTTATGATGATAAACGGTACATACTAGATAATGGACAAGATACCTTAGCATACAAGTAAAATACTGTACGGTAACAAATGATATGCAGAGCGATGATGAAGACTATTGCCCGGTTCCGTCTGACTTTGCTTAATGAGTTGCAAATGTTTTAGTTATTTACAAAATTAATAGATAGTGAGGGTACTGGTAACGTTCTTCCTAAGCGAAGGGCAATCAAGCAGTTTGTGTAGTTGTGAGGGGGTCTGGCAGCAAGCATGGCATCGCCATTTGGCGTTGGTAAATGTTTGTGTTAAGGGCAACTGGAGACAAGTGATAACAGCTGATTGTTTGTCGCGAGGGAGGAAACTGTGCTTGAACCCTCACTATCTATACTACTTGCGTTTTTAAATTATAGTATGCATTATTTGATAATTCCGGTATAAGTTCAAGTTTGAGATGTTCTAGTTTCCGTATAATGTTTTATAAGTTCAAGTTTGTGGTGTTCTAGTTTCTGTATACTTTGTTACTTGCAGAGACATAAAGTAGATGCTTATATACCAATATGTTAATTGGGATTCAAAATAAAAAATTTACTATAGTACTTTCATTGAATGGCTTTTTTTGTTCTATTTAATTTCTTATAGGGTTGTTTGTTTTATTCTATAAACTGTAACTCTACTGGTTATATATCAAACATTAAAGGGATACATACGAATAGTGTGGACCTTTATAACATCTAAACACAAATTTATTAGCTAATTTTGTTTGAGAATACGAAAAATAAGTTAAATTGCTGATGTATGATTTTTTATAAATCAGTTCAGGTAGCAACGCCTACTATGGCCATGCAATGAGAATGAGAATACTTTATTGTGTAAAATTACTAAAAAGTAGATATGAAAATCGAAAAGAAAATGTAGCATTCAAGGACGACGATGCATACGGGGAACCAGTAGGGGACAGGTATAATGTTTATAAGAAATAAAATATCTATATATCTATCTATAGGAATATACTTGTTTCAATTCATTGTTTTATTTGGCTTGACTGTCAATCAGTTGAAGAACTTAAGCCTAGGTCACACCTACATGTTCTGGCCACACGTTCTGCTACGATCTAAGAGAACGTGGCTACTCGTGAGAGAACGTGAATCGCATCGTAGCTGAACTTGAGTGATCCTGTCAACTCTTGTCAACACGTGGTAGGTCGGGGGGTGGACACGTTCATTTTAAACCGTTCAAAATGGACGTGGCAGAACGTGTGACTTTTAATATAACGTGTGAATGCGTAGTAGATCGTCGTAACTCTGGGCTCGTCGTAGTGCTTCCGTAGTAAGAACGTGGTGGCAATCGTGCGTGGACGTAGCAGATCTTAGTAGAACGCGACAGTAATGACACGTTCTATCACGACGATACTACGACCAGCCACGGTAGAGCTAGGATTATCTAGTCACACGTTCATCCACGATCTATTAGAACGGGGACGATCGGTATAGAACGTGGCAGAACGTAGCCAAGAACGTGTAGGTGTGACCTGGGCTTTATATCTGCTAATTTATTTGACTGGTTTCTTTCTAGCATTTTACGTATGAATATCCACATGCACAACACTAGTTGAATGTACCTGTTGATATCGGTGATAACAATCAACTCTTATCATTCATCGGCGAATATATTTGTGTTTATGTTTGTTAAGTGCGCTGGAAGGAAATGTACGAGTAATTAATGGGAACAATTTTATTTTGTGAAGTACTAAGGAAGTACTATTTTGAATATGGTATGGTATGGACATTTTATTAAAACAGATGTTTCTTTAAACTGTATACCCCCTCCCCTCATCAGTCGGTGGTGGAGTGATAAGAATCAACCGACTGCTCGTTACTTAACAGAGGAGTAGGACCCCCTCCACGCCCACCCGAAAAGTAACCCACCTGTTGACCATGGGCGACCTGTGTTGTTGGAGAAGGAAATACTGGTGGTTTAGTGACGTGGAGATCTGGTAGTTATCTCCAGGTTATAACCCACCACCTCGGTCCGGACTTCAGCTAGACGGGTGTCAGATTGGCCCAATCTGATCAATAGGTTTGTCACGCCAGCTATATGGGGTTCTAGCTTGTTTAATTCGCATCTCTCTCACTCCCTCCCTTTTAATATACTCCCCTTTTGTCCTCTTAAACATCATGTAGAACGGATACTTTATGGCGATGGCGTTAGGGCTAAAATCATGTAATTGGCTATACTCATGCCACGTTTTAGGAGGAACATAAGTGCGGCTCTTCGACTTTTTAATTAAGGGTTATGTCCGCTGGGTGGTATGGGGTCTGATACGTTAGTTTTATATGAGTATACTTCACGTATTATTGGCATTTGTCTGTCGGATATCCACAGAATAAAATGTCCCCTTGTTGGATTTCGTGGTGGGGGAGAAGAGAATGAATATCAATTCCCCATTATGGGACCCTAACGCTCACACAAAACTACTCATACATATGCCGGTTTTAAACGATTTAGAGATGGATCCGAATCTGAAACTAATGAGGATATTTCTCATTTAAATTGGTCTCATTTCCTCAATATTATCTCTCTAGAGGATGAATACCTATCACTAAAAGTTCTCCTTTTGCTATCTCTTAGGCTTTACCTGGCATCGCCGGTGATCCAAGGAGTGTTAGAAACCTCAATAATGAAGAACTTCTTGTCGAGTGTGCCAAAAAATCACACTCTGGAAATCTCCTTAAAATTCAAACTTTCGCTAACATCCGTGTTGAGGTTATTTCTAACATTTCTCTCAATTCTTCAAAGGGTGTAGTACGATCCAGGGAACTGGAGAACTGCACTCTTGAAGAAATGACTCATAAACTTTAGTGTCAAGGTGTGACTGAGGTAACGCGCATCAGTACGATGTGGGGTGGCAAACTCACTCCTACCAATACTTTTGTGCTTACGTTCATCACACCAAATCTTTCAAAGACCATCAAGACTGGATATATCATTTTACCAGTTGACCCCTTTATTCAAAATCCTCTTTGATGTTTTAACTTTCAACTTTTTGGTCGTCAACTTCGAGAAAGAGGCAAGCGATCTGCTCATGGCTGTGCCCTTAAAGCACGGAGGGTCATAGCGACATCGCGAATTGCAAAAATCCCGCCTCTTGCGTTAACTGTAAGGGGACCCACGGGGCTTTCTCTAAGGATTGTCCGAAGTGAAAGCATGACAGGGAAATACAGAAAGTTAAGATTGAAAGGAACATCTCTTTCTCAGAAGCTAGAAAACTTGTTGAGGATCTTACTCCGCCCACCCGCCCACTCCATCTGGCAAATCGTACGCCGATGCGAGTAGAGTTGAGAAACCAGCTAACGGGTCTATCGCGGCGCAGACCGTGTTAACCTGGCCAATTGACTCCGACAAGTTTACTACTATTCCACTCGCTGTTCAGAATTCCTTTAAAACATATTCAGCCTCCCAAACTGTGATCCTCTTAAATAAGCCTCCTGTAGCTCACAAACTTCTTGTGGCTTCCATGCATAACACTCCTTCAACTCTATCCTCAACAACTCCTACATCTACTGTATCTACTTCATTTATTTCGAAATAGACGGAATCTGGTGCAACCAAGAGTCCACGTGACAGATAGGAAAACATATACTCCTGAGATAGGGAAGCAGACGAAAGGATCTGATGATCTGAATAGACTGCACAACATATTTGGAGACTTGAAGATGGGGTTGATGATGCAGCACATCTGAAACTCCCAAAGTCTTTGAAGAACTTCGAGAATCCCTTACAAAAGCTTATGGTACATCAGCTGTTCCAGATGATATCCATTATCAATTATTGAAACATTTACCTGACACATGTCTCTCTACCCTTCTTGATATATTTAATTAGGTTTAGGTGATCGGAAACTTCCCCGATTATTGGCGGTAAGCAACCGTTATTCCAGTTCCCAAAAGTATCCAGTTTTTATAGAGAATGTCTTAGATGATAGACAATTTCGTGTCCGAATGGGTTCAACCCTCTCTGATATTCATGAACAGGAGATGGGTGTGCCACAGGGCAGCATACTCTATGTCATCCTGTTTAATATAAAACTTAACAATATAGTTAAATGCACCAATCCTGGTGTGGATTGTTCTCTATATTTTGGAGACTTTGTTATATGTTATCGTGCAAAAAACATGAACACTATTGAGAGACAACTTCAGCAATGTTTCAATAAATTCAGACCTGGTCTGAAGAAAACTGTTTTTAATATTTTCTAAAAACTAATTGTATGGACTTTTGTCAACTGCGTAAACATCATGCAGACCCTCGTTTTACACTGGATGGTTCACTAATACCAGTAGTAGTTGAGCCAAACTTATTTGGTCTTATTTTTTACCGTAAATTAACGTTTATAATACACCTTAAATACTTAAGTGCCTCAAAGCTCTTAACTTATTTAAAGTTTCTGCAAACACTAATTGGGGAGCAGATCGAAGGTCCTCTAGCGACTTTATAGATCTCTTATCAGATCCAAGCTGGACTACGGCTCAATAGTATATAGATCGACTCGCAAGTCATACTTACAGATGCTCGATCCTATACATAATCAAGGCTTACGCCTTTAGGTGCCTTTCGTACATCAAACGCCGAAAGTATATATGTTGAAGCTAATGAACCATCACTGTTTCATAGACGGGATAAATCAGCTCTTCAGAATACCATAAAATTACAATCTAACCGTTCAAACGTTCAAACCCAACTTTCGATAATGCTTTAAATCCAATTATAAATCTCTTTATGCTCGAAAATAGAAGGCCATTCGGCCATTTGGTCTTCGTGTTAAACCAAAATTAAGAGACACTGAAATCGACCTAAATTTGATTGCCAAGTACAAAGTACCACAAATACCACCGTGAACTTTGGAAACACCTACAATTACTTTTGATCTTTGCAATAGTAACAAATCCTATACAGAACCTACTATCTTTCAAAGCTAATTTAATGAAACTAAATCGAAATACAGTACTTTTCAACACATATACACAGATGGTTCTAACGATGGAGATAAGGTAGCTGCAGCAGCTGTTGTTCGCAAACACACCATAAAGAGCCGCCTGCCTCACAATGCCTCTATCTTTTCAGCTGAACTTAAGGCAAAGAACTTGCCTTAAGTTATATGCAGGAATCCTATGATGATGATTATGTAATCTTTTCCGATTTCTTTCATCTCTTCAATCCCTGAGTAATATGAAACATGATAACCCAGTTCTGCTTCAACTTTTGGAAAAGTACAATTCTCTTATACATGTAGTTGATAATGTTATTATTTTCTACTGGTTTCCAAGCCATGTAGGAATACGTGGTAATGATAGAGCTGATGCCAAATTACCTTATATTGGTTTTAAAAGTTGTATTAACACATATATTCGTAACTCTTGGCAAGTCGCTTGGGATTTGTCAGTGAACAATAAACTCCATACAATTAAACCGTTACTCGGGAAATGGCGTTCTTCTAGTAGACCCATTCGTCGAGAAGTTGTCCCAGCCCGATGAAGGATAAGGCATACACGTTATATTCATTCATACTTATTGCAAGGTGAGCAACTACCAGAATGTATACCCTGCTTTGCACCGTTAACGGTCCAACACATCATGTTGGAATGTGTAGACTTTGGTCCTATGCGTCAAAGGTACTACAATATTAATACTATGAAAGAGTTATTTGATACTATAGATGTTAGACTTGTTTTAGAATTCTTGAGAAAGAGAAAGAGATCAGAATATATAAATCATTATAATACGTTCTTATATATATTTACTTGTTTATATACCCGTTGACGGGCATTTGTAGATTTACATATATAGCTTATAGTATCATCCCTTATTTGTAAATAGTTTTATATTTAAATTTTACATTGATTTTTAATTACAACTTCATTTCTTCACCTTCCCTCAGTTTTTGCGCACAATATGACCTATTTATGTGTCGACGTGCCGTAAAACACCATTCATTCATTCATTAAACTGTATGCACATTAATGTAAAATTTAGGTAAAAGTTTTTGTGTCCATTGAGTACATGTATGTTGTGGGTGTATAAATAATGATTACTCTGAAATTTATCTTTAAAACACTGGACGTTATTTCATGGAATTTAACGGTGCGTGCATGTTCCGCGTTTTATTGACATTCGACATGTATACAGATTTTTATGTAAATTATCCTATATTACTATATACTGATCACTGTTGTTGGATTATATACTGATACTGATGATGGACTGTATACTGATAATTGATAAGGGACAGTATAATGATCACTGATGATGGGCTATACACTGATCACAGATTAGAGACTATGTACTGATTACAGATGATGGACTGTATAATGATCACTGATGATGGACTTCATACTGATCACTGATGATGGACTATATACTGATCACAGATTAGGGACTATGAACTGATCACAGATGATGGACTATATAATGATCACTGATGATGGACTTCATACTGATCACTGTTGAGAGATTATATACTGATCACTGATGATGGACTATATACTGATCACTGATGATCAGATATATATTTATCACTGAGGACGGCCTATGACCTGACGGTGGAATATAAACTGATCACAGATGATGAACTATACACTGATGATGGACTTTATACTAATCACAGATGATGTCCTATATACTGATACGGATGATGAATTATAAATTGATACTATATGCTTATCAAAGATGATGGGCTATATACTCTTCACAGATTTGTGACTATATACTGATCACTGATGAAGGATTTTATACTGATCACCGATGAGTGGGTATATACTGATCACTGATGACGGATTATATACTGATCACTGATGATGGACTATATACTGATCACAGATGATGGACTATGCACTGATAATGTACTTTATACTGATCACATATGATGGGCTATATATTGATACTGACGATGGACTATATATTGATACGAACGATATACTATATACTGATCAATGATGATGTACTTTTACTACAGACTGATACTGATGATGGACTACATACCGATACTGATGATGGACTATATACTGATCACTGATGATTGACTTCATACTGATCTCAGATGATGGACTATACTGATACTGATGATGGACTATATATTGATTATATTGATAAGAATAATGTACTATATACTGATCGATGATGATATACTGTCACTAGATACTGATACTGATGATGGACTACATACCGATACTGAGAATGGACTAATACTGATCACAGATGATGCAATATATATTGATGATGAACTATGTACTGACACTATTGATGAACTATATCCTAATCACTGATGATAGAATATATACTGACCACAGATAATGGACTATATACTGATGACGGACTATATACTGATCACTGATGATGAGATATATACTGATACAGTACATCTTAAGGTGTGTTTAGATCTGTTATTTTAATATGTTTTTGTAAGAAATGGTACTTTATGAAGTGGCAAGAGGTCTGTGGTCAGAGAGCCTGACTGTTAATCAGAAGATCGTGTGTTCGAGCATAGAGATTAGGCAAGCTTTAATTTCTGGAATTTCTACCTGAGTGCAGTAATGACGTTCGCTAAATGCTATGCATACACAGTAAATGATGTCTTTCATTACATATGATCGTCTAAATACTCGAATTTACCATGAACTGATAAACTTAAATAAAGAAGAAATATACCTTAAATCTAGCCAAACGGGACAATAATCTTTGCATATTTGTACGAAAATAACAACATTGCCGTGAAATCCCGTAATAAAACAAGTAGTTGACAGCACTAATCAAGTTTGCAGAATGTTACATGTTTCATAACAATATAATGCTGACATGTGGTTATTTTATTTCATGATTTATACCCCCAGTACTTGCAACATATTGCTGCAAAAATTAAAGTAGATATAGGGTATATTTCAAGTTATCAGTCCATTGTCATATTGTAAAATGGTCATATCGCAATGTATATTACAAACTATATAATATATAAAATACGCACATGCTGACAGCTTAATAACTTAGTCATGATCAACAGGAAATATTAAGATAGGGTCGTACCGATTCACTTGTAAAAACAATAAAGCCGTCTAATTAACTTCGGCCACTCATTCTTAACAATGAACATTTGTGTGTATTGATCAAGTATAAAGTAATTAGCGACCGGTCACCCCTAAGTTCAAATCAGGCTTGACCATAAAACACGATCAAAACGGCGGCGATAAATTGTTGGTACCACACTAGTCAATAAGTACTGATGAAGGTGATCCTTTGAGAGCAACTAACACAATTAAGAGAATAAAGCAGCAGTCTCGGTTTTATCGAGTCTGTTCATGAGAAGTAATGGCAGAAGCAACACTTCTCACGCCCCCTAGCACCGGCTTAAGCGGTATTCTACTTCAAAGCCACCTATATTGGGCTCGTTGGTCCCAAAGGACCAGTAAAAAATAACACTACTGATTCGTAGCACGGGGAGACTTTTCACAGCCGCCACACTGCCTAAACGAACGCTAGTGTGAATGCTTATAAGTACTGATAAAGGTGATCCTTTGAGAGCAACTAACACAATTAAGAGAATAAAGCAGCAGTCTCGGTTTTATTGAGTCTGTTAATGAGAAGTAATGAAAAAAGCAACACTTCTCACGCCCCCTAGCAACGGCTTAAGCGGTATTCTACTTCAAAGCCACCTATATTGGGCTCGTTGGTCCCAAAGGACCAGTAAAAAATAACACTACTGATTCGTAGCACGGGGAGACTTTTTACAGCCGCCAGACTGCACTAAACGAACGCTAGTGTGAATGTTAATAAGTACTGATGAAGGTGATCCTTTGAGAGCAACTAACACAATTAAGAGAATAAAGCAGCAGTCTCGGTTTTATTGAGTCTATTCATGAGAAGTAATGAAAGAAGCAACACTTCTCACGCCCCCTAGCACCGGCTTAAGCGGTATTCTACTTCAAAGCCACCTATATTGGGCTCGTTGGTCCCAACTGACCACATAAGTTAAAAAATCAGCCAGATTTGACCAGTAAAACCGGAGGTATGACACGAATGTTTCTTAAATATGCTATTTTTTGCCTCGATAACATGACAGGAACTTCATTTTTCATCTGCCCCTTACCACACATGACCAGATTGTTGATATCATAGAAAGGTCGGGCAAGTTCGACAACCATTTAGATAGGATTATGGGTTGTTTTTGGTTGTTTTAAGGTTTCAGTTTATTAGTTTTTGTTGAGTTTTAGAATGCTACATTTCCGGGATGACTAGTGTATCTACTTTCTTAAATATTCTTTAGTTTCTCTGTAAATATATAATTTATTTAAATGATTGGATTTTACACTTAAAAGACGATCTTCTGTTAATTATTGTGTGTTTGTTTTTCTTCTCATTTTCATGTTTTCTTATATAAGCGCATTTCTATTTGTTCTAGCTTTTAAATGAAGTATTTGTTGGTGTTGGCTTTTGCGTCCACTGTGTGGGCGGAGCCGTTGAGAGATGTACAGTCCTGGGCAAGAGGTTGTAAGGGAACGTTCACGGTCTATGCTGACCATGCTGTGCACGGCTGGAAGGCCCATCTGACTTTTACCAGTCCTCTCGATGTAAGTTATTTTTTGTCTCAAATTTCTGTAAGATAGATTAAATAAAACAATACTGAAAAGGGTATCCCTTTGAAGCAACAAACACAAAAAAGAGATAAAAGTAACAGACACAAACGAACGTTGATATATACTGTTAATCTGGTAGCATTTAGTTTGTTCAAGCGTATTTAAGTCAGTATGCTCTAATTCATTCGCGACATTTCACTTACGTTAAGCACACGTCTGTTATTCGCGGTATTACTAGTATTCTAAGGTAAAGATAAAATGCCTGAATGCGCCCAGTCCAAAATAGAACGATCAGACTTAGTGATGATATACGTTTTTTGCCAAATTTCTGTGTACGAAATGTGGCTTACTGGAAACAATGTTGCTGACCTCCTAACATAAAATGTTAAGGCGGGTGTGGAACGGTTTGCTTATCTAGTCTGATTTTGTTATTTGTCTTTCTCAACAGTTATGGAAGGCAACCGTCATAGCTCACAATGGCTCGCAATATACTGTAGAAAACATGCCCATTTGACTGAACAAACTTGATGGCTGTGAGTGCTTGAATGTTACAGACGATGTCGGTAGAACCTTGACAGAACAAATTTGATGGCTGTGAATGCTTGAATGTTACAGACGATGTCGGAAGAACCTTGACAGAACAAACTTGATGGCTGTGAATGCTTGATTGTTGCAGACGATGTCAGAAGAACTTTGACAGGACAAACTTGATGGCTGTGAATGCGTAAATGTTACAGACGATATCCGTTGAACCTTGACTGAACAAACTTGATGGCTGCGAATGCTTCAATGTTACAGATTATGTCCGATGCATTTTGACTGAACAACCTTGATGGCTGTGAATGTTTGAATGCTACAGACGACGTCGGATGAACCTTGACTGAACAATATTGAAGGCTGTGAATGATTGAATGTTACAGACGATATCCGATGAATCTTGACGGAACGCCCCTTACGACTGTGAATGCTTGAATGTTACAGATAATGTCGGATAAAAATTGACCGGACAACATTTATGGCTGTGAGTGCTTGGATATTACAGCCGATTATTGTTAGGATGTCGGAAGAACCTTTACTGACCAAACATGATGGCTGTGAGTGCTTGATTGTTACAGAAGATATCCGATGAACCTTGACAGAACAATCTTGATGGCTGTGAATGTTACAGATTATGCCCGATGAACCTTGACTGAACAAGCTTGATGGCTGTGAATGCTTGGATGTTACATATGATGTCGGATGAACCTTGATCGTACAATCTTGAAGGTTGCGTGATTGCTTGAATATTACAGACGGTGTCGGATGAACCCTGACTGTGCAAACGTGATGGCTGTGAATACTTGAATGTTACAGACGATATTTTGTGAATATTCTATTATCAGAAGTCGTTTAATGGATTTTCTGTTATCTGTAACACCGACAAAAGTTCTTTTGATAGATAAGTTGATTGAAGTCAATACCAAAATTAGTTAAGTTTTTTGTCCGATCTTTTTATATTTCTTTTGTTAAAATCTTCAAAGTTGTCTCATAGAATATATTTTAAGCAAATGTTGACAGCCGTTCAGACGCATGGAAAAAAGAAAGTGTGCAAGCAAGACCACAAATAACTCACTTGATCGTTAGAATCAGATAGGTTAAAATGATAAACTCTCACACGTTATATGAAATTATTTGCATTGATAACGATGCAGCAACTGTTAAGACTAACATCACTTAAAACGTGTGTGTATCAGATGTAGAAGTATCCGATTTGTCAGTCATCAATTTATAAAAAATATTCAAATCTTGTGTTAATTTCTACAAAGCAGTGTTACATTTTTTTGTAGGTTGGTCGGCAGGTGGATCGGGATCAAGTCCTAGCGGGTCATCGCATGGGGTGGAGATACAAATGCACCCACCAGCCCTATTGGAGGTGGAGGGGGAACAATCTTCACTGCAACACCGATTGTAAGTTGGGGTGGATCATCCTCCATTGCAGCACCAGTTTCTCACGGGTGTACAGGATGTGGTAAGATTTCTGTTTTTTAATGGTAAGACTGCTAAGTTGATGTAATACTAGCATTCTAAAGAAGGAAACGCTGATGTACTGGATCTCCTTAATACCAGTAGGTGTGTTTATTTTAATCCCGTGGTGGGTCGTGATCAGCAATACGATCTATAGTCTTATGCCGCGTATTTGTTTAATTGGAAGGAAGGTCCTCTAATGTAAGTGGCTCATGGATGTTAAATTGTTCTTGTAACAGATGCTTAATATCTTAACGGGGCCGGTTCTCCTTTGCTAGCAGTAGTTGGTCGTCCAACGTATAGGCAGAACTAGATTGTTATTACTATCTAACAACAGCAGCAGCGAATCATTTTCTGGAGAAGGGTTTAGATATTTGACCTAACAGAGGTCTCAGTTTTGCAATATCTCAATGATGAACATAACAATTAAATAGTATCGAGATTGAAATTGTTAATATCTTGTCAAACGTACAATGCAACAAACAAAAGAGATCTGGTCATGATCAGCGGGAATAGTTGGTCCTCTAAATAATCGACTCAAACCAACAATATGAAAGCAAATCAAAAATGAACTATGTGTGGATTTCTTGCATATTTTAGGCTCCAGTATGAAGTATGATTACAAGGAGGCACTGAGGTTATCTATATCGTTCTACGATGCCCAAAGATCTGGATATCTCCCGGCTAATAACCCGATTCCGTGGCGTGGAGACTCGAACGTGCATGATGCAGATGATGGACATGACCTTAGCGGTGGCTGGTATGACGGTACGATATAGGCCTGATTTTTGTAATTTTATCACATAACATGGATTCTGGGAGTGTAACACCGCCATGACTTATTTTCTGTAATTAAGTAGTGTATTACGTATGCAAATGAGAACCGAATCACTGCGTTTGTACACAGTAAAACATTTAGCCCCACTATTTGCATGGCATGGTAAATCATACTATACGTTTAGGCAGATCTTATTATTTATCATTATTTGAAGTCGTTTTAAAGGGACCGCGTTACAGCCAAGTAGCATTGCATAGGTCATATAACAACAACACGACGTCATTAATTATCTTACACATTGGCGCGTGTTAAATGTAAAATAACAATATAAAGTGAAAAATTGACGTGGTAGTGGAGCTTTGTGATAAATAGAATCTTACATCATTTAATTACATGAGCCTCGTATCCTATCATTTTATCCAACGGGTTTATTAAAATCAATAATACACAGTCACGAATGTAAGATTCTCTATATATTATTTTTCAGAGTGTTTGCAAATTCAAATTTAAACGTATAACATGCCCATTATTGCAAGGATCTAATGCATACAGGTAGTCTGATAAACCGAAACTTTTAAACGTAAAGTTATATGTGGTAGCCAGACTCTCTTTTTTGTGAAAACTCAACGATTAATTAAATCTGCTAGAACGGATATGGGCATCGTTACTCCAGAATGAAAATGTAAAATACAAATCCATCAACATAAACAGCTTCCGAGTTTCCGAATGACCACACTGCTTACAATAATTTAATATTTATTATATAGAGATTATTTAACTGCTGGGATCGATTATAGGGACATCCTTCACGAGATGGAAGACGTGTTGTTCTTTTCACGAACGAGCTTATGAGAGTGAGTGAAAAAACAAAACACGTCTACCATCAAGTGTAGGATTTCTCTATAATCGAACACAGCAGTTAAATAATCTGTTTATTACATTTTAGATTAGTGCATGATTTTAACTGAAATTATTCGCTTTATTGAACGTTATCGGCGGATGACGTCGACATCAGTACCACGTTATTGACGTCATTACTCAGCGTCGCAGTTAGTTATTTTTTGTGTTCGGAGTTAGTTAATAATATTTAGCGATTATGAATATTCTTTCTTCACTGAGAAATTCCAAACTTTCACCGATGAAAATGTAATAATTATGCTTGTGCTATGGAACGTCAAACACGACTTTGATGGTCATTTTCCATTATGATGTGGTCACTTTCCATTATGATGTGGTCATTTCTTATTATGATAAGATCACTTTCCATTATGATGTGGTCATTTGTCATTATGATGTGGTCATTTTCCGTTATGATGTGGTCACTTTTCATTACGATGTGGTCACTTTTCATTATGATGTGGTCACTTTTTGTTATGATGTGGTCACTTTACATTATGATGTGGTTCTTTACATTATGGTGTGGTCTGTTTTAATTATGATGTGGTAAGTTTCTATTATAATGTGGTCACTTTACATTATGATGTGATCACTTTTCATTATGATGCGTTTAGTTTCCATTATGATGTGGTCGCTTTTCATTATGATGTGGTAAGTGTCTATTATGATGTGGTCATTTTCCATTATGATTTGGTCACTTTTCATTATGATGTGGTAAGTGTCTTTTATGATGTGGTCACTTTACATTATGATGTGGTCACTTTTCATTACGATGTGGTTACTTTCCATTATGATGTGGTTACTTTGTATTATGATGTGGTCGCTTTTCATTATGATGTGGTCACTTTACATTATGATGTGGTCTGTTTTAATTATGATGTGGTAAGTTTCTATTATGATGTGGTCACTTTACATTATGATGTGATCACTTTTCATTATGATGCGTTTAGTTTCCATTATGATGTGGTCGCTTTTCATTATGATGTGGTCACTTTACATTATGATGTGTTCTGTTTTCATTATGATGTGGTAAGTTTCTATTATGATGTGGTATGTGTGTTCACGTGGTTTTTCTTTAAATAGCGCCATCTATTGACATTTTTGCGCAATTCAAAATGGCGACAATGATAGAAATCCTAAATTATGTTAATGTATCCGATGAAGCTCGTGTAACATTTTTAGAAGAAGAGTATGTTTTCATGCGATTAACACATTGCAACAACTTGAGAAATTGTCTTGGGGTGTCGAGGTACAAAACGTATGGTTTAAATTCACCGTGTATAAATCGGCATAGTCTAAAACCTGGGATGAAATGGAATTAGAATGTCATTATGGTATGAGATTTTGATTCCAATCACATTCCATTCTGCTCTAAATTTCCATTCCATATTTTAGTTTGTGACACATGTATATGATAAAATATGGAACGAATCTGGAAGAAAGACACAATGAAAAAGTGTGAAATAGGCTTATTAGGGGTCTATTTGAGTATCTAATTATTAGGGAAGCATGGCAACAAAAATTCAATGTGATAGATCTGTAATTTTCTAAATACACATATAACTCTAAGTTTTAGCCAGGATTATTAAAAGGCATTTCTTATGTTAAGTCTTACCTGGATTGTTTTTCTTTTTGGCTGAGACTGCTGTGGTTTTTCAGTACAATTCTGGATACTGAATGACAATTCATGTATCCCCGCAGTGGCTGTTCAGTATCATCATGAATCGTACTGAAAAATCACAGCCTACGGTATTTCTAATTATGTATATTTTATATAGCTTTACAACACAATCTTAGTTTATATTTAGTTAATTTCTACGGATATGATCTGTCTTTACTGTTAGCGATTTAGGGTTATTTACGTTGTATTTTCAATTTGGTCGCTGACGACATGATAATAGCAATGACTGTGTACACATAAAATCGAGACAAGCTAACCTTAAAGGGAGTAGATCAGGCTTTGTTGCTTAATCTATTTTTAAAAGGCTATAAAAGTACTAATTAAAAACAGAAAATGATATACATGTAGATGGGAAATTAACAGTTACTTATAATAAAACGCAATAATTAATAATAATAAATTACAATACATCATGTTAGTCCTTTTGAAAAGCATTGAACATTTGTTTACCGCCAAGTTTAAAATATTTGTTTATTTTATACGATAATTGCTATTTCGTTTTGGGGTTTATTGCTCATTTAGTTTATTTTAATCAATTAAGTACATATCTAATGTATAACAATTCTAAAACAAATACCAATCCTGATGTACTTCCTTTAACCTGTTGGCCTTATTGCCTACCGACCGTTCAAAGTCGGTAACGCAGTCAACATTTCACCACTATGCGGGTCTATGATGTCATTGCGTTTGGGTACTGTGCTTTCTATAGGACCATACTTTTATGTTTTATTTATAAGCCAAAACGCAATCACAGGAAGGAAACCTTTGCACATACACCATATAAAAATTATAAAACTATAAATCATGTATCGGAACTGCCAGTGAAAAACTAAGAGATGACATATGCTTATAGAGGATTTTACATGAGTGCCCGTTTAATATTGAATTTATTAAACGAGTTTGACAGACACGCGAGAGCGCGCGCACACACACACATTGACATATGTACATGGCATACACAAACGAACAAAGCCAGGGCACATTATCATAGCATTATAATATGGTCGGTGAAATTGCCTTGTATGAATGTCATGCAAACAATTCACTACAATAAAGGGGCGGAGCTTTACGTCCAATACATTTATGGAAGTTAGAGTACAGACGGACAGAGGCACTGAGGGCGGACAGTGGCACTGAGTACACAATACCATACTACAAACAAATATAGAGCTTGTTGTATAAGATCGTTGGTTAGGCCTTTACAAGTTTTTTCTATGTTTAGCGTCATTGGGCTCGTAGGTTTTTGAAAGGCTGGGCTAAACAAACGACATGCATATGAAAACGATCAACTGCATCAATTACTAATTGGAATAAACAAAATCGTATTAAATGAATATGGTTTCAGTTAGAAAACAAATATATTTGTTTATGCGCCATTCTTTCATGGACATAGGACAGTTTCACTTATTGGGAGGGGTTGTGGGATGGGGGAAGGTTGCGTCAAACGTTTTGAAAATATATTTGACAATCAAAAAGTTTGTTTCAAATCTAACCAAAATATCACGTGACACCTTAACTTTTCCTTCTATCTCCTCTCTCAATTATTCACTGATTTTGAAGAGAATACATTCAAACGATTCATAGTGAATAGCAAAATTGTATTATAATAATTTATGTTTATTTTGAAAGTAAGAAATTGTATAAAAAGATGTTCTCTTAAAAGTCAAGGTTTCCGTCAAACTCCATTTTGGCTCTGAATGTAAGAGAAAGAAAAATACTATCATTGGAAAGAAAATTAAAATATGTGATGGTATTTGGCATGAATGAAACTTGTATCTATAAAACTCTTCATAATATGTATGTTTAAAGTTGGGAAATAATTTGTGAAATGTTCGCACTGTGCGACGTGAAATTTAGATAATTTTCGTAGTGTCCAATCTATTTGTTATTAGGTCTGTTGGAAAAAGTAATACTTTTTGTGTCGCCTTTTCGAAGAAAATCCGATACATAGGGATCACTTTGTCGTCTGTCCGTCAGTCCGTCCGTCAGTCTGTCAGTCCGTCACAAACTTAACGTTGGCTATTACTTTGTCATTTCTCTATATTTCTTCATCAAACTTTTCATATATACTCATCATGACCTGATAAACATGACCATACTAAAATGTAAAGGTCAAGGTCACACAGAAGGTCATTATATGGGTTAATACGCAAACTTAACGTTGCCTATAATTTTCTCATTTCTCCATATTTCTTCATCAAACTTTCAATATATACTCATCATGACCACATCGAATTTAAAGCAGAATGGAATGCGATTGGAATCAAAATCTCATACCATAATGGCATTCTAATTCCATTCCATCCCAGATTTTAGACTATACCGATTTATACACGGTGAATTTAAACCATAAGTTTTGTACCCCGACACCGCAATACAATTTCTCAAAAAACTCGTTGTAAAATAGTTAATTGTTGTTGCAATGTGTTAATCGCATGAAAATATACTCTTCTTCTAAAAATCTTACACGAGCTTCATCGGATACTTTAACATAATTTAGGATGTCTACGACAATCTATACCCAGAGTACACTCGTTCCTCATTTGACTCTGTCAACGTCAAAGGAAGTAGGACAAACGGTTAGGTCACGTGATTATTCAAAAAAAGTTATGACGATGTTTATAATCAATCCTTTTGCGTGATCTGCAAAGATAAAATATAGACCTATATTAAATAATTTCAATTTTTATTTCTAGGAGTTAATTTTTTTAGTAATTTTCTGCTATCGAGCTTTGGTTTGAAATGTTTACATATGCGTTTCGATTGGGGAGACCTAAGTACGTATTATTTTTGTAGTAAAATAGTCCCGATTAAAACTAAATTGTTTTCATGCATTATTTAAAATCTTCCATCTAATTTGCAGATATTCTGAAAATTATATTTACACAAGAAATAAATAAGTTTCAGGCAAACATATTCCAATTTAACATGTTTTACCAAAATCTTGTAATTTACTAGTTAGCAGAGATATATGTGAGTGCAAGGAACGATAACTCTGCGTGGATATTGTTTCTATGATTGTCGCCATTTTGAATTCCGCAAGCAGTATCAAAAGATGGCGCTATTGGAAGAAAAAACAATTGACCACACATACCACATCATAATAGAAACTTACAATAGCATAATGAATACAGACCACATCATAATATAAAGTGACCACATCATAATGGAAACTTACCACATCAAAAATTAAAACAGACCACATCATAATGTAAAGTGACCACATCATAATGAAAAGCGACCACGTCATAATACAAAGTAACCACATCATAATGAAAAGTGACCACATCATAATGTAAAGTGACCACATTATAATGAAAAGTGACCACATCATAATAGAAACTTACCACATCATAAGGGAAAGTGACTACATCATAATGGAAACTTACCACATCATAATTAAAACAGACCAGATCATAATGTAAAGTGGCTACATCATAATGTAAAGTGACCACATCATAATGGAAACTTACCACATCATAATTAAAACAGACCACATCATAATGAAAAGTGACCACATCATAATACAAAGTAACCACATCATAATGAAAAGTGACCACATCATAATGTTAAGTAAGGGAAAGTGACTACATCATAATGGAAACTTACCATATCATAATTAAAACAGACCACATCATAATGTAAAGTGACTACATCATAATGTAAAGTGACCACATCATAATGGAAACTTACCACATCATAATTAAAACAGACCACATCATAATACAAAGTAACCACATCATAATGAAAAGCGACCACATCATAATACAAAGTAACCACATCATAATATAAAGTGACCACATCATAATAGAAACTTACCACATCATAATTAAAACAGACCACATCATAATGAAAAGTGACCACATCATAATACAAAGTAACCACATCATAATGAAAAGTGACCACATCATAATGTTAAGTGACCACATCATAATAGACACTTACCACATCATAATGGAAAGTGACCATATCATAATACAAAGTCACCACATCATAATGGAAAGTAACCACAGCATAATGAAAAGTGATCACAACATAATGAAAATTGACCACATCATAATGAAAAGTGATCACATCATAATGAAAAGTGACCACATCATAATAGAAACTAACCACATCATAATGTAAA
The DNA here is from genome assembly GCA_037043455.1 of Cyrtodaria siliqua. Classification (NCBI taxonomy): domain Eukaryota; kingdom Metazoa; phylum Mollusca; class Bivalvia; order Adapedonta; family Hiatellidae; genus Cyrtodaria; species Cyrtodaria siliqua. The sequence goes on along the minus strand of JAWPHD010000544.1, from coordinate 143,754 downwards.
GTAACCACATCATAATGGAAAGTGACCACATCATAATGTAAAGTAACTACATCATAATGGAAAATGACCACATCGTTATGACAAATGACAACATCATACTGTAAAGCGACCACATCATAATGAAAAGTGACCACATCATAATGACAAATGACCACATCATAATGTAAAGCGACCACATCATAATGGAAAGTGACCACATCATAATGAAAGTCACCACATCATAATGGAAAATGACCATCAAAGTCGTGTTTGGCGTTCCATATTGTGCAGTGTGGCGTCAGTAATACGTCTCCCCGCGCTTGCAATCAGTAGTGTTATTCATTCGATCTTTGGAGATCGCTGAGCCCGATACTTATATTTAGTTATCGGTGGTACATTTTCAATTTCTTTTGTTTTTTACTTATTTTTTGATTCGGTGGTCCCACTACTCCGGCGGATAAAAGGCTCTGGATATTGTTTAACCACTTACAGGATATGTTGTCAGCTTTTTAATTTAATATTTTGGCTGTTACTTGTGATACGCAGGCTTCATAACCGCTGCTCCCAACTAAACTCCATTATGTTTATTTCGCTCTTCGGGGCATTTAATTGTATTAGATACTGGGACCATACGCCGTACGACATAAGCAATAAACTCCATGTCCACCGCCATATGCATGCCATCTTCGGGATGGTTTACATTTTTGTACTATTGATTTTATTAATATTGAGTTCTGCTCAACCCGGGGCTAGAGGGCGTGAGCTGTAGCTAGCATATCTCACTACCGCTCATGAACAGCCTCAATCAAACCGAGACTGCAATATTTCGTATGTGTTGTGCTCGGCCGTTTCCAAAGGTCCATTATCATACTATTTTTTCTAACTGCTCTCTTTAGTCTTATTATTAAATTTATGATAGCCGGGGACCATGTGAAGTTCAACTTACCGATGGCGTTTTTTGCCAAGGTGCTTTTGTACGGTATGTTAGAGTTCAAAGACGGATACGATTCGGCCGGACAGAAGAGCATGGCTTGTGACATGATCAGGACACCTTTAGAGTACTTCCACAAATGCTGGATACCTGATCAGCAGAGAAACTATGTTCAGGTTAGTGTAACTAGATTACAGATAAGTGTGACATGTAAATATCTATTGTTACAGATAAAGATGTATCAAACTGAGCGTGATTTTTTAATTATTAATAGTTTACTCGGACGTATATATTAACAATCCTGTTAAAATGTATGTTTTTGTTTGCTTTAAAATTAATTTCGTCACGAGCAAGGATACATAAAAGGCCTACCCATAACCCTGTCTTGTTCATTAATGAACGAACCAATAACCATTACACGTTACCACATTTAATGTCCAGTGAAAAAAACGCAACGTGTCTGCTGTGGTATTTGATCTGAGACATTCAAATTCACAGTGGAATACCCCAATCTGATTAAAACACAAATATATAAACGTTTCTCTCATAATCTGGCTGTCACCGATGCGAGGTCATGTTCAGCCTACCTTTCGATGAGGCAATGTAAACACAGCTTACAGATTTATGAAAGTTGTCTTGTTTGCCTTCGTCATGTTTCGTAAATTCCGTCAGCTGCGGTAGATCACAAGTTTTTTTTTCTTCTATATTTTCAACAGTGTATAGAACGCGTCAATTGATTTGCTGATAAAATATCAACTGTATGCTGGTTAGGTAGGTCAGCTAAACAGGACCTCACATCGTTTGCTGTCAGATCTTAATATAGGGAAACGAAATAAAGAGCTGTATTTTAATGAGATTGGAAATCCCAACGCGAGTACAGTACGTGTGTACAATCCGAAAATGTTTATATTGTTCAGGTAGGAAATGGTCATCAAGACCACGCCTACTGGGGTCGCCCGGAGACGATGAACCAATGGCGTGTGAGTTGGAGAACCGATTCTGGATGTCATGGAAGTGACGTTGCAGGCGAGTCTGTAGCGGCAATGGCTTCGGGATATTTGGTATTTAAGGATATGTGCGAAGGTACTTAAAATAAGGTCGTGCCATTCTCGATTGCCTGTTATTCCATTGATGTCCGAAATCACTTCTTTCTTTTTTTCTTTATATCATATCCGGGCTATTAAGCTCATTTACTTCTATTTCAAATCCTAATATTTTCCAAACGTAATTGAAAAGAAAGATCGTTGCATGTACATAGAAACTCAAAAACATTGTTCCTAGATACATGTATGACAAGTGTTTGGTTTAAATGTAATAAATTGTGAACTGAACTGAAGCAGTAGATAAGTGAACTAATTTCTAATAAATGTTTCGGCACAGAAATATACAGAACTATACTTCCATTATTTACGGCTTCTTTGAAATGTTTCGGCACACAAGTATACTCAAAAGTGTTTACTACTGAAGTATACTCACAAGTATGGAAAGTCAAGAGTCAACTAAATATGACATGATTTTGATATGCATGTCGATGTTCACAGTTTTCTTCTTTTCGACCCTATCCAGTACAATTCCGTTAAACACATATATGATAATGGCTATACACTCTATCCAGTACAATTCCATTACACACATATATGGTAATGGCTATACACCCTATCCAGTACAATTCCGTTACACACATATATGATAATGGCTTTACAATGTTTAGCAATGATATTTTCCCAACAGAATGACATTACTTCCATGACGTTGTATTCTTCACTGATGACGATATTCGACCTGTTCCTCGAAACCCGCACGGATTAACATACTTCCTTTTCTAAACGCACTAGTTTATAAAACGATCAATATCATCTTTTAAATCGCTTGCACGAAATGACAAAATGTTGTCTAAATGACATGTCTTCTTAAGTAAATTAGTTCTAAAACTAAGACGATAATACATACGTATTGTGCGATTTCGCCTTTTGAAAAGTTTTGTTGTTTTTTTTATAAAAAAAAAGAAATATCGGGGCCGTGCTGTGTGGAGAGTACCTTAATGAAGCGATCTGTTATAACAAAACCAACATATGGCTACACAAAACCATGGAAGCCGCAGAGCAGTGGACACACTAGGAGGTGCCTATCCTCGACGGATGTTACTGACCTCCAACCACCCGCAGGCGGCCTGCTGGAGCAACGGTGGCTGTATGACACAGTTATCCCACTACGTTGACCTACCACCACCATAATGCTACAGCTTTAAGATCAACTCATAGTTTAGCTATTGGGATAACCAAGCGATCCTGCAGATGTCCTCGGATAGTACAGATGCCCTGGGGGTAGAGCTGCCAGCCGTCATGGAAGAAGAATTGGCGTAAATTGCATAATTAATGTACACATACACTATACTAGGTCACATTAAAATACTCCATCTAATTATTGTTAATTATTGTTTAAGAAATAGTTTGCTTGGAACAAAATATCTGGTTACTTATTATGAAATGTTTTTTTGTCTACATAAGGTAAACTTTGATATCTATAGGTACTAGTTATTCCAATAATCACTAGTATTTAAAATGAAATGATTCAGGAAAACGTAGGTTTTCTAGTATTTCAAACTGGAAAATCCCAGTTAACCGTGTTTTAAATAGTTAAAAAGAAAAAAATGAATCATTAAAATACTTAAGTTAGACGAGTTCATTTCTTTAAATGTTATTGTTTCAGATCCAGGTTTTGCCGACAAACTACTGGCAGCAGCAAAAAAATTGTATAAATGGGCCAAGGCCAATCGTGACAAATACAGCGACTGTATCAGCGTTGCTAAGGACTATTACGGGTAAGTAATCACTTAAAATTTGTTCACCTGGAGTGTTTTAAAGTAATTTATGTAAGGTGTGAGACTGCATATCTTCACCAGGCCCTTTTGAATCCCAAGGTAGCCACAGGTCGTCCTTGTCTGCCCCTCTGCCTTTCTCATTGCATTTCATTGTATCCCAAGGCCTTTTTGGGTCATTTCCGTCTTCCCTCTGTCTTTCTCATCATACACCGCTAGATCCTAGGGGGTCCTGCTATTGGTCCTTCCCGCCTTCCTCTCTATTCACTTTCCAAGCATTGACCCCTGAATCCCAGGGTCTGCACGGGTCCAACCCGTCTGTTCCTATCCTCAACCGAAGTCTCGGCCCCTGATTTGATTTAAACATATTGCATTGCTATATAAGTATGCAAATGGGTTAGGCCACAAGTTCTTTCAACTTAATTCTCCATCCCTACCCACTAGAACACCCAAACCGCTCTAATTGGATTCTGACTTGGTTATTGCAGGTGTTTTGGTCAATAGCCTTTTTCTTTTGCAACTCCTGCAGACCCCGCTGATTGATTAATTTCGTATCTGTTCCCCTCCTCCCTCGCTGGCATCCTGTATGTGTCATCCCTACGATAGTGGTTGCTAGTGACCCTTTGGTGACCCCATGTAACTCCCTGCAGCCCTGATACCGTCAACGAAATCGCTTCATCTACCTCTTGGTTGTCCCCGCACACCCTCCCCACCCCCACCCCCAGTTCACCCAGTTCAAACCCGATCACAAATGTGTTGCAGTGTCCCTGTCCCACAAGTATACCTAATAGTGCATCCGCATTTTCTTGTTTCTTGCTAGCCAGGTGCTTCTTAATCATGTCTTTAATATCCCTGAACCTCAACAACCATGTCAAACACGAGTGGTCCATCCTGACCATAAAATATCTCCAAGTAGGTAGTACCGATACTGCCTGGTGAACTGCACCACAGACAGCAGCTCCTTGCGTGTCGCGAATTAAAGTCGCTGTTCTCCAGTTAACGCATAACTACCATATTCGGAGGCTTACCTGTCCGATCTTTTTATATTTCTTTTTACGTATGCAGGATGTTCTCATCCATGATTGGAAAGGGTCAGAAAGGGTATTTCTTAAGGCTTCCTACGCAGCCTGCTATTTCCCTATACACTTAAACATGCTTCCCCTACCATACCAGTGCCTACTTGTTGCACTTTCTTGATATATACCCGCCGGCCAGTACAACCCTAGGGATCAACATGGTCCTTGAGTCCCTTCAACCAAATAGTCCGGCATTTCTGCTATTTAAAAAGTTAAATTGTAAACAATATTTAAAAAAAGTTAAAATAAATAGTAAAAAATATTAAACAAATGTTAAACACTAAACATATACACATACCACCTAGTTATAAATGGGACAAAGCATCAGTAATTAAATTTCAACCAGCCTTTCTTTCTAAAGATACCCAAGATAAAATTGAAACATTTCTAAAAGACACTAGTAATATTAATTCTGACACTACAATTTTATCAATAGATGCAGTCAATGAGAAGTTTCAGGATATCATTTTGTCAGCTTGCAATATGTCTTTAAGTAAAATATCAAAAACATCAAAAAAGAAAAAAGGATATACCAAGAAATGGTTTGACATGAGCCTTACTAAATTGAGATCTGAATTAATACAAAAAAGTCAACAGTATTCTAAAAATCATCATGATTTCAAAATTAAAATTTAGATATCGTAAAATGTATAGTAAATCCTGCACACAAAAGCGCACACAAGCTATTTTTGATAGGTTGGATAATTTAGTTGACAAAGACCCTGAAGCTTACTGGAAATTAATAAAACAGCTAAAAGACGAGAATGAGTGATCCGAGTAGTAAAATTCCTGAGGAAACTTGGGCGTCATACTTTCAAACATTATTTTCATTAAAACCTGAAAATATTAATCAACACAACATCTTCTCAAGTCAAAACAAACTTCTTGAAAATGATAACTGATTGTAGCTTGAATAATATAACACACTTAGAAATTACTAACGCTATTCAAAATCTTAAACATAATAAATCGGCAGGTGTCGATGGCATAAAGAATGAAATGTTAAAATACAGTTATACTTACCTTTTACCTTGTTTTCAAATTTTTTAAATTTGGTTTTAACGTCTGGAAGGTATCTAAAGCAATGAAAGATTAGTATTATTAAACCACTGTTCAAGAGTGGAAATCCAGAAGATCCATCAAACTATAGGAGAATCACTATCACTTCTTGTATAGCAAAATTGTTTAATAGTGTACAAAATAACATCAGCAGTTTCTAAACGAAAATAATTTGATAAATAAGGGGCAGATTGGTTTTTAACTAAAATCTAGAACGAGTGACCATATGTTGGTCTAAAGAACACTCATAGAAAAATATAAATCATGTCGTACCATACTATTTGCTTGCTTTGTAGATTTTTCCAAAGCAGTCGATACCATCCTACAATCTGGGCTGTTTTATAAATTAAGAAAATTAGGCATTTCTGGTAGATTTATTAACATCCTTCAAGATATGCACTCTGAGAATTCATTAATAGTTAAAATAGGTGAATAACATGTACATATTTATAAATGATTTACCAAAACATTTCACTGTTGAGGACAACCACACTGCTCTAGACTCCATAAAGATAAATTGCTTATTATATGCAGATGACTTGATACTATTATCTTCAACCCAAAGTGGTTTACAGAATTGTATGGTGTGTTCAAAATGGTCTCACTGTTAATTTAAAAAAGACGCAAGTTATAATTTATGGGAGTGGAAATATACCAAAGCTTGATATATATTATAGATCACATGTCTTACAGCAAGTCGCAACATACAAGTATCTAGGAATTGGATTTTCTGCTAATGGCATGTTTGATAAGTGCCAAAAGAGCTTTGAGAGCATATTTAAATTAATAAAAAGTTTGACTATTGATTCTGCTAGTGTAAAAACATCCATTCATATTTTGATCATACAATTAAACCCATTTTGACATACGCAGGGGAAATATGGGGAACAGTCAATTGCAATCAGTACTGTAATTATTTTGATCTTTGGGGATCGCTGAGCTATAGTTAGTTATCGGTGGTACATTTTCAATTTCTTTTGTTTTCTTACTTAATTTTTGATTCGGTGGTTCCACTACTCCGGCCGATAAAAGGCTCTGGGTATTGTTTAACCACTCATAGGATATGTTGTCTGCTTTTTATACGCAGGCTTCATAACCGCTGCTCTCAACTAAATTCCATTATGTTTATTTCGCTCTTCGGGGCATTTCATTTTATTAGATACTGGGACCATACGCCGTACGACATGGGGAATACATTAAAGAAGGATAACTCCATGTCCACCGCCATATGCATGCCATCTTCGGGATGGTTAAAATTGTGTGCTGTTGATTTTATGAATATTGAGTTCTGCTCAACCCGGGGCTAGAGGGCGTGAGCGGTAGCTAGCATATTTCACTACCACTCATGAACAGTCTCAATCAAACCGAGACTGCAATATTTTGTATGTGTCGTGCTCGGCCGTTTCCAAAGGTCCATTATCATACTTCTTTTTTTTAATTATAATATGTTACACAAAATGATTATAATTTTAATATGTCATTTAAAAAATTTCAGTGTGAAAAACAATTATTCTAGGAGTACACAAAAATCAACTAATGATGCAGTTTTGGGTGAAACTGGTCGCTGACCTTTGTACATTGATATATTAACTCTATCAAATATTATCAAAGCCTTATTTTTTCATCTCCATCATCACTGTTATATTATGCTTTTAAAGAATCTTGCTCAGTGCATGAGAAGGCTAAAAAGAGTTGGGTTTCAAGCATATATTTTGTTTTAGAGAAAATGAATATAAATCCTAACCAAATTCAGTATAACCAATTTACTTCACTATTTAAGTCAAACCTTACTGTTAAATATAAAAATGATTGGACCACTAGAATTAATTCATATAAAATAGAACACGAGGGTAAGTTACGGACATATGCAACATTTAAAAACACTTTGAATTTTGAAAAGTATTTGACCTGCATTCCAGACCCAAAAGTAAGATCTTGTTTAAAATAAGTAACCACAGTTAGAAATTGAGGCTGGTAGATACAGAAACATTAGTAAAACTGAAAGAGTATGCAGATTGTGTAGTTTAAACCAAGTAGAAAAGGAGGAACACTTTTTTATGAGTTGTCCTATTTTTTAAGAGGATAGACACACTTTCTTAAATCAAATGTCTTCATCTAGTAAGTATTTTAATAATCTGTCCTCAATAATAAGTTTATATTCTTGCTAAGTAATGAAAGTTATGATGTCAAATATAACTGCTACTTTTATATTATAAACGTTTTAAGCTTTTAAAGCAAAGTTCATCAGCAAATTAAATACTAGTGTGTGGTAACTAATTATTAATAAAGAATACATATTGTTTGGGAATGTTTAAATGTTTTATAGATATATCTTGCTATCTTCAGTTAATTGTGTTTCACAAATCAGAATCAAAACTTTGTTTCTGTGTTTGTGGTTGACTGTTCTCCTTGAATGCTACTTTCCCTGTCCGATCTTTTTATATTTCTTAAGTTATGTTATTGTTAATTGTTAATCTCTTTGTTTTGACGTTGTATTATTATATATGATTATATGCCTATCTTGGGCCCTTGATTGGAAATAAAATAGATTATATTCTATTCTATTCTCTGCGCTAATACAACGTCTCCCTCTCATCACTGAAATGGAAGGTATAACTGGGACGTAGAACCCAACTGGCACACATCAGCCGCACCACCACTCCATCTTTAGATCTCTATGTAAATTGAAACTGGAACGAATTGTGCTCTGTAATGGATTGAAAATAAATAGCAGTCGATATGTTTTGTCATACTGCAAAGAAATTTCTCAGCCCATGTCTACGTCTCGCGACGTGAACATAGGACGAATTCCCCATAGGTACCCCATTACTCAAATACACAAAAACAAAATGGAGACGATAACATTGCCGATTCGTTTTGAAAACCGCCGATTGTTTCCTTCCTATTGCTTTTCTGCACTTTCCACTGGGTGTAAAAGTCTGAAATAATCGTAAGTGTATGTTTTTGGCAATTTTACAGATAATAAAACATAGTGATAAAATACGTTTATTTTATTAAAAAATCCGCCAAATATAACGACGTTAGAGCGATGACGTCACAAACGTCTAGTTAGAGGCACGTTACGCGGAAATTGGCGCAATACAAATGAAATCGTGTTTTTTGGCTGTTTTTTTTCTTAAATAAATGGTTATGACTTTGAAGTAAGACAAATTCGTTATTAGGATTCTTGACAGGGAACATGGGCTCACATTCCCTGCCTGGAAAGTATATGGCCCCTCGCCTAACGGCTCGCCGAGTAAATATAATGTCCAGGCAGGAAATGTGAGCCCATGTCCCCTGTCAAGAATCCTAATAACTAATACGGGCAAAGCTCGACCTGTCGAAGGCAGATCGGGCGAAGCCCGACTGTATGTTACACGTATGCATACGAATAAATATGGTAAACTCACTAACTAACACAGCTAATTTCATAATGGGTTCAACTTCAATATTGTCTCCAATGGCGCGCGTCCGCCATTTTGAAACAATAACTTAACGGCGTTCTTTCATGAACAGGAATAATTAATTTAAAGAATGCTTACGTTTTCTTGCAGGATTTCTATCAAGTTTGGTACAACGTAATTAGCTTTGTTTCTAGAATACATATTCGAAAAATCTCGATCAATAATGATCGACATTGACCGAGATAGAACAAATGTAGTATATGAAGAGAGGTTACCCTCGTTGACAGTTTATAAAGGACACGTTCAAAACACGGCGATATTTCCGGGTTCTCTGGCGAAATTTGAACGGGTTTCAGTGGAGGAGTTTTATTGCAATAAAATGGGAAAACATACTTTTTAAAACGGAGAGGGCCACATTTCGACCCCTTATGACAAAAAGTGATAACAGCAACGCTGATTAAGAACAGTTTGTTTTAGTATATGCTTTTAGTATATGATAGAACACAATATGTGTTTCCAGTAAAGTTTAAAGAGCTCATACATAAAATAAGGAAAAAACTAGACAAATATACATATGTTTACATTAAAAGCAAGTTAAATGTAATAATAGGTTAATATGAAATAGGCACTGCCTAGATAACGAGCAAAATACTTCGATATAATTAATTGTGTGTGGGAGGGAGTGGTGTGTGTGGTGGTGGGGGCGGGGCGTGTAGAATTTGATGACAACAGGTAACAATATGCTTAATAACAGATAACAAAAAAGAAATTGCGCCAATAACAGCTTAACAGAAAAAAAAAATCCTCATCCCTCCCCCACTACCTACCTACTACTACCTATGAGTCTCATTCATTAGACATAGTATAAACATCCTAAGTATTTTGATGGGTGTTAATGCCAAACAAATATAATCTTGATATTCCAATTGTATGTATACACTTATATGGACTTACTGGTGGATTCAAGTTAAGCTTGACATTTAAAATATTTCTGTACTACTTAAACAATGTTGTTTATCATTAAAACTATTGCGCTATTGTTCTTAAAAACATATTAGGCTGTCATAGTTAGTAATAGAATACAGAACTTATTGTCATAAAACAGGAAGTTGTAAATCATCAAAAAAGCAAACACATATGCAGCTCGTCATTCAAGAAGAGTTGGTCAAATATTTAGACCAACTGCATTCCTTTTAGGTGGAGGTAACATTTCTGCGAGCGGTTTTTAAAAAGTGAATCGATTAAACTTTGTAAACAATGAAAAGAAATATAAAAAGATCGGACAGGGAAAGTAGCATTCAAGGAGGACAGTAAACCACAAAACACAGAAACAAACACGCAAACAGACAAACAAGAAGGCAAAAGCAATAATAAATGCAAACGACATCACAAACACAAAAAGGGTTGACAATAGGGCTACCGCCTTGGAACGGTCAGTGACAAAGTAGGCCACTGGGGGTTTAAACCGGTTCTAGGGTGCACCAAACCTCACACTTACCCTACTGTCATCCCATTAAAACAGGACAGTGTAAACAAAGAAATCCCCGCCATTATCTAATCTCTAACCAACAAGGCAGCATCAATAGGCAATATAGACCGTGAGCCATACACTTTGTTGTTACCATCTCAAGGGACAAATTATTACTAGTACCATGTTATTGAGTACCTTGTAGAGAAACAAAAAATACATGATAGCAGTGTGAACAGGGTAGCTGATTCTTGTTATTGGAATTATCTCCCCCTTTTAAGCAAAACTCTTGTTTCTTTAAAAAAATCGTTTTCGCTGAAACTAGAAGAGCTACAGGTCTAATATTTTGCATGTATTATACATTTAGGGTCCTCTACCAAGTATTTATAAAATGGTGACCCAAGGGTCAAATATGGCCCAGCCCCGGGGGTAACATTTTTTCATACAGTTATATAGAAAATCTTTAAACATAAATAATTTTCTTTAAAACTGTAAGAGCTAGAGGTCTCATATTATGCATGAAGCATAAGCTTATGGTCCACTAGCAAGTTTGTTAAAATGTTGACCCTGGGGTCATATCTGGCTCCGGCCCAGGGGTCATATATTTACATAGAGTCATATAGAAACATCTTTAAAATCTCTTCTTTAAAAAAACACAAGAGCCAGAGGTCTATTATTTTGCATATTGTACAAGCTTATGGTTCTCTACTACTTTTGTTCAAATCGTGACTCTGTGTCCAACTATGGCCCGGTTCTGGGGTTATTGAATTGAATTGAACTGGGTTTTAAGGCGCACCAACACATGAAAGGTTATATGGCGCCTAACAAGCATGAACATGCCAGGCTCATCCTCCATGTACATCGAGATAAAATATGGAGAATGGGCCTAGGACCTTCTCATCCTGAACTGCAGAGTTGCTGCAAATTCTATTGTAGACACTCTATTTACGCTGTAGCCACGTTTATTGTTTTCTGCCACTGCTCTTAGTGATGTGATTGGGATGGCACCTGAAACACCTGAAACAATGCAGGGGTCATGATGAAGACCTTTAATGAGCATTAACAAAAAATGACAAAATGAATATGAATTAGGGTGGAGAGGTGGGGGGTGCTCCTACCCCTCTGCATGTGACGGTGTGTTTGCAGTGGTTGTATTCTGGCAACCATACGGCGGGTGGGGAGGGGTTCTGGGGTTAAAGTTTTACAAAGAGTTTTATAGGAAAGTCCATAAATATATTCATTTCTGATACTACAAGAGCTAGAGGTCTAATACGATGCATGTAGCATAAGAGTATCGATCTCTACCAATTTATTTTGTTCAAATGGTGATCTTATGGTCAAATTTCGCCCGGTCCCGGGGTTCACATATTGACATAGAGTTATGCAGGAACGTCTATAAACATCTTCTCTGAAACTACAAGGTGTAATAAGCTATATGTAGCTTAAGATTATTGTCCTGTACCAAATAATTTAAATGGTGTCCCTCTTGAATCAAGCCTGGAATCAATTTTGGCCCCGTTCCGGGGGTCACGCTATAACATTGAATTATATAGGAAAACATATTCAAAGAGCTTCTGATACTTCAAAAGCTAAATAATAGTTCGTATGTACCATAAGCTTATGATCCTCTACCTAGTTTGTTCAAATGGCGACAATGGGGTCAAATATGGCCACTACGGGGGTCACCGTTTTACAGATTTATATAAAGAAATTGTTGTTGTTTCCTAAAACATGAGAGCACTTTGAGACAAGGCGAGTGGGTCTCTTGTTTATGGCTTGAAGTTGTACACTTTTCATAAAATCACTTCAAACATTTTAAGCGAACTGAATTATATAGAGAATGTGACTTTTGATAAGGTATTCCATTATGAAGACTTAACCATGTTTACAAATCGCATATTGAATAAAACCACGAACTAAAATCACAAAGTATACCACTGCATTTTCGACAAATTGCAAAAAGAAACAGAAAGAAAAAGAAAAGGCATTTTACGGTTTAACTGTTGATATTTTGTTATACACAATTTAAAATAACCGCCAAATTACGACAAAATTACACTACAAAAACAGTTTATCAAAACTCTATTATCCAGGTGTTCATCTCATATAATAATGCTTATGTGTCGCTTAAAAGTATATGTTTATTTATGGGTTTTTGTAATATCCGTAATTGAATAAGTGTAAAATGAATTATCCATTTTTTTTTGGTCTGGCTGGTTAAAGCTTTTTATATTGTATCTATAGAGTTTTGATTCTCAAACGATGTGTTATGTCTATACCTTGTGGTCAGTAGGTTTAGAAACGATGTACATATGTTGTATAATGTGGCTGTTGGTGGCGGGATAGCTACTTTAACTGCAGTAGCCCCTGTATGTCGGATATAGCTTTTAGAGTAAACATCAGTAAACTAACCGTGGTCACTAATCTATCTCGATACTGAGTACCGATTCATATCTGGAAGCGTTTATACATTTTTTATATCTTATATTTATGTTATATTGTCACATTAAGTTATATTATTTAAATCAGATACTATGAACTGAGTATTCATAATTGTCCTGTTCTATCCCAAGGCATTAATTGCCAAGTTTATCAAAACAGCAATGAGATGGGCATATATAAGGCTTGCAGGCATATTGCAACTCGACATACATGAATGCTAGATAAGAGAGACCGTTGTGAACCCAGCTTCTTGGATATAACCTTTATGACGGATTAAATGCAGTGGATAGCACGGGGGACTTTAAATTCAGAGGTTCAACACTCCCTCTCTCTCTCTCTTCATTGGCAATACACCTTTTTTAGGTAATAATCATTCCATTTGCACGCGCAAAAATAGGTTTGATGCTTACTATCCTAGGATAATTCCGTACTCTAAATCAAGTACGGAGAACATCACAACCTATGTTTAGATAAATGTCCTAAGCAGGTGATATTGTAACAACTGCACCAATACTAACAAATAGTTGTCATGGTAAGTAGTTAGCACAGTGATCTGGGTATCACCCTAAAAATATTTCTTCGTCGACGCCGTGTGGTTCCCGGGCAAGAATATGACCACTGCATATCCAGGCATAGGGGTAAAATTTCCCCGAATTCATGTTAATTTTGTCATTTTTGTTCATTATTTTCATCATGAAACCTGTATTGCTTCAGGTGCTACTTCAGTGGTGGCAGTGATCGTGGCTCCAGCGAAAAATTGAGTGTTTACTAGAGAATTTGCAGCAACTCTGCAGTTCTGCAGGTAAGAAGGTTCTAGACACATTCTGCAACTTTTTATCTAGATGTTAATGAAGAGTGAGCCGGGTCGAATGTTCATTCCTGTTGGCGCCATATTACATGTTTGTGTTGGTGCGCCGTAAAACCCCAAATCAAATCAATTCATCTTCGTCGATTCGTTTTTCAGTAACACAAAAATGGTTCGTGCAAATGCATATACTACTATTTTTACATTTCGTATGCAGAATTCTTCATTGTGTTGTATATGGGTGGGGTAATTCAGGTGTAAAATTCCTTAACATATGCATACATTGTAATAAAAAAGTATTAAAATAGACAACTTTTAAGATTTTGCGTTGCAATATGCAATGTTTAATCAGTGTACTGGTTTAATTCATGTATTTATGTGTAATACATAATCCAAATGTGTAATCATAATAAGTATTGCCATGACGCATACACCTAAAAAAAGACTTTTGTTAAAAAAAAAACACGTTAAACCACACAATTCCTTTATCTAGAATCCTTTGGACTATGTGTCGTCTGTGCAATATATGTATATATCAGAACATGTTTATACTATTTATGTTGCAGCTACTTTGAGGAAGGCTTATACTTCCAGTTTGGCATGCGTCTCAACTTATCAGGCTTACTGAACACATATGTGCAATGCCATGGACATTGCTTGGTACTTAATTTCATCAATATATCATAACAATCCCTTATTCATATTATAATATTATTTAAATCATGTAGAAAGGTTGTAAATTACTGATTTCTACAAGTTTACACATATATTGTAAAAAATATTAACTAAACTAAATGCATAAAAATGTGTCAATAGTGGGTGGGGTAAATTGACTTCTAATTTGAAGCAAAATAGAGATTTTAAACTGAATTCAGTGCTAAAAAAGAGCTTATTTACGCTTTATGTAACTCAATGAATTGTAAACTTAAGTGCATCTTTGAAAAGTACATCAATAATTATTCACACAAGCATGACATTCAAAAATGAACATCAAAAACTTATATGAAAGCGCTACAATGATAACCTATTAATGTTCGATTTTTTTTAATATAAGCTACCTGTTCCAGATTGCTATCATGGAAAAATGTAATCTATATACATTGCTCTTTTCAAAAAGTGGTGGTAGAATTTGTCCCTTGAGTTGGTAACAATATCGAAAATTTTGGGTCCTGGCTCAAGGCCTAATATAAGTAAAACACAAATATGCTCGTGTAAATATAACACAAAAAAAAAAATAGCCTAGAAAGCCACAATGAAGGTACTCAATGACTTTGCAGAAGCCAGAGCAGTAAGAGAATAAACCATTAAGGGCACGACAAGAAAGATCATGGACAAACATCAAACGCCACCGTCCCAATGGGCTTTAGGTAGGCGTCATCATAGGGTCCACAGCCTGTCCGGTCATCGTACAATTAAAGAGGAAAGTTAACGGAAAGTTTCGTTTCCGTGAAGTAACAGAACGCGTTAACGGAAAGTATCGTTTCCGTGAAGTAACAGAACGCGTTACGGCCGCCTTTTACGACATTGTATTTTGTTTCGGGTACATTATGTATATTTGGGGGCCTTTCTGAATTTTGATGATTTTCAGGTACGTTTCTTTATACATAAATGTACCCTGGGTGCCTTTCTGTAGTACCCGGTGACATTGGGCTATATCAAAATTAAATTCTTCAAACAAACCTCGGTCATGAATGCAATTGCAAAAACGCCACAGTCTGAGGAAATAGTTTGCTTCTATGCATTGGGAACAACAACATTAATAAATGCGGATTCATTACATAAATTTGTGGAAGTTGTAACATTATATCCGAATTAAAAGTTTTATTTGAATTTAAACTATCTACAACATCAATTCAACATGAATCGCTTTTCTGCAAGGACATTAATCAATGGTTTCTACCATTAAAATGAATTTGGCAACTAGGAGACTTTTTTTTTTTTTTTTTTTTTGGTTAAATTCTATTTCTGAAGTTTGTTCGCAAAGTGTGGAATGTTTAAAACTGAAAACAGGAAATATTAGGAAATAGTTCATTTAGAAGGTTTCGGGATGCATTAATTATCTTATTATTCAACCAACCAGTAGGATTCTCAATAATTTCCCTATCTTTTTGCGTTAAATCGAAAGTGGGAATCCATGCTGTTTTAGCGCACATCTCACTGGATTCATCCGATCGACAACTGTTTGTAAAAGATTCTTCTAAAATGCATGACAATTCATTTATGACTGGACTTTCTTTATTGGAACGTATCAGCTTTTGTTTAGTTGTACTTTGATTATGAAAGGGACAACTTTTTAAAGGGGATTCGTCTGAAAATAATGCATTAACTGGACTGTTTTCAATTAAAAGGAAAGTAATATTCTTTCTTTTTTTGTGATTAATTTCTTTTATTCCATGTAAGACATAGTACAATGTTATACAAAAGTTGTTCAGGTATCAATACAAACTATATGATTTTGAAACATAACACATTATATGGTTACTATAAATAACAGAACATTAATACAATGTCTTACAGGTAATCTTTTAAGTGTAAATATAAAAAAAAGATAAAGACGAATTAAAGAAAGTAAAAAAGGAGAAGAGATAAGAAAAATAGAGGTTTACAGATGAGAAGCTGTATGCATATATTTTTCTTATTTTTATTTTTACATGTTACCCCATTTAATTTCGTGTGACCTAAGTTTCTTTTTGTTTATTGCAATAATTCTTTCTATTTGCTTGTTTTTTTGTAAGTATGGTATGAATGCTGCAATAGTGGGAATTGTTCTCGTGTATTTATTTTTAAAATAAAATATTTAGCAAGTAAAATTATACAGTTTAGTAGGTTAAGTTTTGATGAGTTGTATAACCCGAACGATATATTTGGATAACAGATGTTAAAAGGTTGATTGTTTGCAATACAAAAAGTATGAACTTGAGTCCAAAAGGCTCTTACAAAATGACATTCCCAAAACAAATGTTCTAGAGTTTCCGGATGTCTATCACAAAATTCACATAAACTTGAATTAACTAGTTTACATTTAAATAAAAACTGGTTAGTAGGTAAAATTCTCATAATGTATTTGTATTGAAATGATCTTAGTTTTGTGTCTATGGTACTTTTGAAAGGTAGACAATGAATGGTTTTCCAGTTAAGGTTGTTAAATATTTCTTCCCATTTAAGATGAGGTTTTATTTCATTATCATTATTAATTAGCTGAATTTGCTTATTATATAACATTTGTTTTGGAGAGTTGCATTTCTTCACTTGGTGTAATAAAGGTGTTTTGTCAATTTCTATTATATTTTCTGTTTTAATAATTTGTTTCCATCTTTTTGGTATGCTTTGGGTAACAGTGAAATAATTGAGAAATTCGGAATCACTTATATTGTATAATTGTCTTAATCTTTCAACAGTATAAAACGTCTTTTGTCTAGAATCATAAATATCATTTATTGTTTTAATTCCTAGCTGTAAACATGATTTGTAAAAAAATAAACTGCCTTTATTTTTAATGAAAGAATTATTCCATATGTACTGTTTTACTAAATTAACATCTTCAATATTAGAACTAAAATTAATTTTTGACCATGATTCGATAATGTTACATAAAAACGGCGTTTCGTTGAACATAGAATAACCATCTTTGCAACTGAAATTACACTCAAAGATGAAGTTTCCGCCATATTTTTCCATTTAAGACATGTATATATACTTCCATTCACCATTATTGTTTATATCTGTTAGTCGTTAAACCCAACTTGCTAATATTGAATTTATAAAAAAGTTCTATATCTATCATCTTCATTCCACCGTTTTCAATATTTTGTATAATTGTTTTACGCTTAATTTTGTCTGGTTTTCCCTCCCGCAGAAATTCGAACATTTTATTTTTAATTAGGTTTATAGTGTTTATGTTGGGTGATTCAAGCACAGTTAGTGGAAAAATTAGTTTTGGTAGTGCAAATGTTTTTATTACTGAGATTTTACCTAAAATCGACAATTTATGTTTCTTCCAGTTATCAAGGCAGTTTTCAAATGTTCTATTTCTGGATTGTAATTTAAATCTTTATTTGTATTATTATCGTTCGTGAAAACGATTTCCAGTGTTGATGCTTTTTCATTTTTTTTTCCTTTACAAAATATTATCATGGATTTCTTTAAAGAGCCTGCACGGAGAATAATCGATTTCTTGGAATTTAACTTTAAACCGGAAATGGAGCTAATAGTATCAATTAATAATATTAAAGATTCAAATGAAGATTGATTTCCATTAAACATAAATGTGGCATTGTCTGCAAAAGCAGTGTATTTGATAGTGTTTTTGCGTACCTTTACGCCTTCAATATTGTTATCGTTATTTACAGCTTTATATAAATTTCTATAGCTAATATAAACAAATATGGAGACAATGGTCATCCTTGCCTAACTCCTCTTTTTATATTAAAAAACTCTGAGTAATAACCATTATTTGACACACTTTGTGCTTCATTATAAAATAATTTTATCCAGTTGATAAATTCGTTACCAAATTTAAAATATTGTAATGTTTTAAAAATAAAAGCATGGTCAACACTGTCGAACGCTTTTTCAAAATCAGCGAAGAATATCAGTCCCTGTCTGTTGTCGTTATTCAAGTTGTCAATGCAATCAAAAATTGTCCTTACATTTTCACCGATGTAACGTCCTTTTAAGAATCCTGTCTGACTGTTATTAATAATGTCTGGTAATGCTTTTTTAATTCTGTTAGCTATAGTTTTTGTCGCAATTTTATAGTCTACATTTAATAAGCTTATTGGTCTCCAGTTTATCAGTTTATCAATAGTGAAAGGTCTTTGTCTTTTTTAGGTAGAAGCGTTATAATACCTTGCTTCTGCAGTGGTGTTAAAGTGTCATGCATGTATGAGTAACTTATTGATTCAATGTAAAACTGTTTTATGTCATTCCAAAATATTTTATAAAATTCTGTTGATAACCCAACGGACCCTGGACTCTTGTTATTTTTCTATGTCTTTTAAAGCTATTTTACACTCATATTCAGTTAAAACACCATTACATAATTCGTGTTGATTATAGATTAATTCATTTATATTATGATTATTGAAAAATTTGAAATTTTCGTCGCTTGTTTGAACCTTGCTGTATAGTTCTTTATAAAATCTTTTTGTTTCTTGTAATATATCTTTTGATTTTGTTATCTCAAAATTACTGCATGTAAATATTCTTTCTTTCTTTTGTTGGTGTATTTGGTCAAATCATTTTTTTTTCAGCGCCATCCGTTTAAACTGGCTTTTGGCCTCGCAGGAGGTGTGTCTGTGTAAGCCTATCAAAATTCGAGTTGAAAGGGATACAGAAATTATAAAAGCCTACAATTTTTATTAAACTGAAAGCTGATTGGCTAAATTTGTCTAACAAGGCCAAAGGAAACTATATATTTGTTTATAGAGTGTTGTTGTTGATAAATGGTATATCGTTAGGTGATTTGTTACGCTGTACTTTAATTTCTCCGCGCCACAAAGGTTCCATGGGAGCATTACACTGACGGCGTTATCAACCACTTAACTTTCGACAGATACGTTTCCGACGAAGCGAGACAGTTTGTGCAAGCCTGCTTAGAACCAGACGTGAAAATTCGACTGGAATTTGCAATTGAAACACTTGATGAATTTGCCGAGGCTGGCAGACTTGAATATTAAGTAGATTCAATTGTCAATTTATTTGTAATAGCAATGTAAATACACATCAGATTGTCACGTTAACCTTAGTTGTGTCTTTATTACTGAGTATTTCCAAACTGACTGAGGTTCTAGACCTGACTTTTTCTCACGCAGTAAAAATACCCATACAGTACAACACACAGTAAAAGTATAGATCAATTTTGTGTTGCCAGTTTCCCAAATCTGCAGTTAGAAGTTGGCCATACGATGAGAATATAGTGTTTTTGGAAATGGAATAATGCTGCATTTGCAAAATCAGTTAACGTGTGTAAGTTTATCAATGTCTGATAACTGTGTACGTCACTTGTTCGCGTATTTTCCAAGATGGCGGCACGTAAAAACATGGACAGGTGAATGACAGATAGTGATACTGACATTTATGGGTAGCCATTCATAAGCTTCCCTCGTCTGTATAGCTTTTTATAGGCATTACGTATTAATTTTAACCTACCATCGATGATCAAAACGAGAAAAATACAAAGTAAACTAACCTATCGAGAAATCGCACATATTTTCGTGTTTTATACAAGGTTATCAAGAAATATCGGACAAAACACCGTTTCAGTACGATATTTAATAAATAATTAAAAGGTTGGAACATACTAATTATTGTTAAATCGCCTAGAATATAGTGTAAAAGATGTTTAAAACATTTGCTAGTGTACGCAGCGTATCAACACTTGAAACGACTGGTGTACACAGCGTATCAATATATAAATATCAGGCTTTCAGTGAAAGTAGTGTACGCAGTGTATATTCAGCGGAATAAGTGTACACAGCGTATCTATTCTGATAGACGTTAAAATGATAATAACCTACACTTTAATGACGTACTGTGGTATGAAATTACACAACAGCAATAAGTCGATGCACAGAATCCTACAACCAAGTCCGTTGTTCAAAGGCACGTCACCCTGAGGTCCAAATTAAATACAACAATTCTTCCCCGATGCATTTCTGCTAAACTATATTGACATCTTTTGAAATAACCGCCAACCAAGATGGCGCCGCCCACTGAATACAAATGTACGATAAAAGTTTTAATAAAATAAATACTGACCACATGTTGCCTGTGAATTTTGCCGTCCAACCTCTGCTACAAACAAAGTAACTATCGATCAATCCCGGCAAGAACTAGAAGACAATGGGTTTTATAGCAAACATTACGCCCAAACCATTATTTCCCCCGTTCAGTCCGTGACAAACGTGGCTAAATCTGCAGTATTGAATCTACACGAGAGGCCCCTTATACAATTTTGCCATTTAAGGAAGATAGACCTATACGTTTACATGCATTAGCACCAAACTAAACTTATTACACGGCCTCTCTGGCGGCCACTTAAAATGTGCCCGCGTTTACGTGTTACATGAATATATCATGGATATTGTGAAATTGTTTCAACTCGAACAATAGATTAGGGTGTAACGGACAACTTACAAGAGCTATGTACGACCAATACTCTCTACCCGTGACATTTTGTGATACTCATACAGCTAATAAGATGCATAGGAAACAATTCTTGTCAACACCATTTAGCTCGACTTTTCGAAGAATAAGAGAGCTCATGTAATCACCCCGGCGTCGGCGTCTGCTTCTGCGTCGGTGTCCCACATCAAGGTCTAGGTGTAAGCTGTGTCTGCAAGTCTATGTATCTTACATTTCTTATCCTAGCTCAATCAAACTTGACCGTGGGCTTCTTTATAGCATTATCCTAAGGGCTGCATAAGTAATTTTGGTTCGTGTAATCCATAAGCTCCCATGGAACCCAAAATCTGAAGCCCTTATAATGTGTTCCCTTTCACATAAAAGTGTGCATTTAAGCTGTGTTTGCTAGTCTATATCTCTTACATTTCTTACCCTAGCACAACCAAATGTAGCCATGAGCTTCCTTATAGCATTATCTTAAATGCTGCTTAAGTAATTTTGAATTTTGTAACCATTGGGCTCCCATGGAACCCAAATTCTGATAGCCCTTAAAATGGGTCTCCTTTCACATCAAATGTTGCATGTAAGCTGTGTGTCTGTATCTCTTGCATTTCTTATAACAATGCGTATACAAATTTATAACTACACATTCTTTTTGTATCTCGCTTCAGGGTGATGTTCAGATGCTACTATTGTAACTTCGGGGGTGATGTTAATGAATACATGGACCATAGCACAATTGATCACGCCGATAGTGTTCTTAAACGAGAAAGCAGGAACTAAACAGTGTAACGGGCAGCTATGGCTTTAGGATTCATACCATCTATATTACACCAAACGAACAAAACGTATAAAACAGTTATTTCAAATGGACAAATATCTCTTCACGTTAGTGACAGCGAAAACAAAAGTGCTTTTGGAATAACCAATTTGTCCTTACACGATACTCCATCAACGAGCCCTCTCTCAAAAAAGGTGCGAACGTCTACACCGTATAAAGATGTTCATGACGATCCGTTTTCTCCTCCAATAAATGAAGAACTCGTTTACAATGATAATGCAATGTTCAGTTTAAATGAAATGTATATCGCAGAAAAGATTGAAAACATTGATATGATACCTCTAGACGATGAACTGTTTGTCAATGAAAAAGACGAATATGAATGTAGCCTAAATAATGATGAGGATACGTTAATGTCCTTTCTATATGCATTGACCCCACGAAACGTCAGTATGCGACCACACTCGACTAACGTGAATATAGAAAGATCCCGTTATCATGGTATAATTTACACAAACCCACAAATCATCAAAACATCTATTACTTACATTGATTTCGAATTTACTTTCGTATGCTGCTTTCCCAAACTACGTTAATTTTATAATGTTTTAAATTAGTAATTTTTGCAATGATAAAATTAACCGTTTCCTGGGTTACAACAACATATGAGAGACAGTATTCATACAATGAAGCGTGTGATACATAGAAAAAATGTATTTATTACAAATGCATGGCGTTCATATTTTCGGTGGTTTCTATATAAAGACAGCACAGAAACGTGTCTATCCTTCACATTCCCTTCAGACTGAGACCGCAACTGAAAGTGGATACAACAATTTTGAAGAAGCCATCATAGATCTGTCAGTCATTTATCTAAGGTAAGTTACTGTGTTATTGATATACTTTACGGCAAAAGAAACGCACGCTATATATACACATATATTTGCATTTATTCTAATAAATAGGTTTCTTTTAAGCTTTTACATTTGAGTATTACTAACACATTGGTAATCAAACTATATATAATCGAACAAACATGGGTTGTATATTTCACTACCGCTCATGAACAGTCTCATTCAAACCGAGACTGCAATGGACCCTCTTCCAGTGCATGAGCATCACAGAACATGCGAGTCGAACATTTTACCACATGTCAGACGAGGGCTTAAACTTGACCTTTAAAATATGTTATAATTACGTGTTATAAAATGTGTTAAAATTATGTAAACTTGCTAAACATTTTATCCAGCAAACAGAAAATAAAACACAATAAAAAAATGGATGTAGTTTAAAACTGTTAAGTTTTATTTATTTATTGTTCTTTGAATGGACTTCCTGCGAAGTCCCTCGGAAAACTAAAAAACAAGAACGAACTACATACACATTATCTACACTGTAACCAGACTGTGAACGTTGACGTAAAAACCTGACCACTCTTCAATGTGTAAATCTAGTCAATTGAAAAATAGTGTGTAATTCACGAAATAAACAAACTAATTATTATAATTAACTTTTATTGGCACTTATTAAAATAAGAGGATAATAAAATATCAACTATTTAAAAAATCACATGACTTGTGCATAATCACATAAGACGCTATTATTGTTTACTTTAACAAAACTCCGATCAGCAGAAAATAATAAATAACAATATTTCTTTTTTACAAATCAGTATTGGACATAAAAAATATAAAGCAATCGAGATCAAATAATATAAGCATATCACAGTGTCATACCTTGGCTAGACAGGATCATCTGTATAAATATGAACATAACTTCTTATACACAGGACCACGTTTAAATCACAGCCCATACACATAGTATTAATTATCATAATACTAGTAAGTGTGAACAACACTAATGTAATATATTAGTAGCACAACGAATCGAGATCAAATAATATAATCACACCAAAGTGCCATACCGTTGAAACTAAACTGGATCATCTGTAGAAATATAAATGTACACTTTTTATACACTGGACCACATTAAAATCACAGCCCATACACATACATAAAGTATTAATTATCGTAATACTAGTAAGAGTATGCAAACTATCTGATATACACTCCTTATACCCTGAGCCACTAACTTGAGAGTATATCATGAATATGTGCCCTGGTGGGGTCCCGTTTGGTCACGGGGCAAATACTAGGGCCACTGCAGATCCCTTTGGAGGGGTATGCAGAGGGGTAGAATCCCCCAAATTCATGTTCATTTTATCTTTTTTTTTTCATGTTCATTAAAGGTCTTCATCACGATCCCTGCATTCTTGTAGGTGCCATCTCGCTCACATCAAACGAGCAGTGGCAGAAAAACAATAAAAGAGGCTCCAGCGTAAATGGAGTTTCTACGATAGAATTTGCAGCAACTCTGCAGTTCAGGATGAGAAGGTTCTAGGCCCATTTTCCATATTTTATCTCGATGTACATGGAGGATGAGCCTGGCATGTTCATGCCTGCTAGGTGCCATATAACATTGCATGTGTTGGTGCGCCTTAAAACCCAATTCAATTCAATTCATGAATATGTCATTGAAAGGAAGCCCACATACTCATAAAATCACAACAAACAAAGCTATGTTCTGACAAATGCCAAATAACGTATGTCGAAGAAAACATGCGATAGACAATGGTTTTGCCAAACATTATCGAACATACATAGTATTAATCATCGTAATAAGAGTATGCAAACTATATGAACAATATCAAAGTAATATATCAGTAGTATAACGCACCGAACAATCAATTAATGTTATCATATCACAGTGCCATACCTTGGCAAATAAACATGATCATCTGTAGAAATATGATTTATACACTCTCCTGATACACTGGACCAATTTTAAATCACATCTCATACATATACATATAGTATTAATTATCATAAAACTAGTAAATTTGAACAATAGTATTAGTATAAAGCACCGACATCAACTAATGTAAACATATCACAGTGCCAACATTGGCAAATAATCAGGATCTTCTATAGAAATATGATATGTATAAACGTATACTGGACCACTTTAATATCGCAACACTTGAAATGCGAGTATTTCTGAACTGAAACTAAAGTAGCATCGAAAACCATTTGATACCTTCAAAATCAGTAATATTGATCATGAAACGTTTCCGAAATCTAACAATATGTGGGTCATGAATTATAAACATACCTTTTAAGGTGTACAATATTATTCAATGTAATGCAACATAATTAAGAATTGAAGGATAATACCACTGATTAAATGCATGAGGAGACTTCTTACGGTCGTCACATTGCATAAATAACGTTATTGTGATATTAAGTTTATGGGACTCCGATCTGGATTAGAACCAACATCCGTCCGACACCAAGGGAGTCGTCTCAGGCACTTTTCAAGAACCTTAATCAAAAGGAGGCGTAGCCACAATGCTTTAGTTGCTTATGTTCACGAGTGTTTGAGTCAATATCTAGAACATCTAAAAGTACAAAGTACACATTATCACTAGTATGAAGTGAACATAAAGTATAACATTACTGGCATTTGGTCTTGTGTTTCGCCAATGACGATCTGCAACGGAAACGTTTTCCGCTGACTGCACGCGTAATGAAATCTATAATTATGTTTTGCTCGAATATGCAGGCTAAATCATGCTGGTGCCCAGTTGTGAAACGACATACGTCACACGTGTAGACCTTACTCGTTATTTTTCAAGACGAATCTGCGTTTGAAAAACACACTATGTACGGACAGACGATTCAATTACTAGATGTCAATGGCATACATATGTCAAAGGAGAAATAGTCCGGACCAAAGCATGACGAGCCGTATAGAAACATTTCCGGGATCATAAGAAGAGAAGGGTGTTAACAAACACATGCTGCTGTGTAATTGTCATCCCACTGTACGTCATTAAAGTGTAGGTTATTATCGTTTTAACGTCAATCAGAATAGATACGCTGTGTACACTTATTCCGCTGAATATACGCGGCGTACACTACTTTCAATGAAAGCCTGATATTTATATACTGATACGCTGTGTACACCAGTCGTTTCAAGTGTTGATACGCTGCGTACACTAGCAACATTTTTAAACATCTTTTCTACTATTTTCTAGGCGATTTAACAATAATTAGTATGTTCAAACCTTTTAATTATTCATTAGATATTGTATTGAAACGGTGTTTTGTCCGATATTTCTTACACCCTTGTAGAAAACACCGTTTTGAATGGCTATACAGCCGAGGGAAGCTTATCGAAATGGCTACCCGTAAATGTCAGTATTACTATCTGTCAGTCGAAATTAGTGTAGATATGCTTCAAAATATAAACAATTCACTTGTCCATGTTTTCACGTGCCGCCATCTTGAAAAATACGCGGAAAAGTGACGTACACAGTTACCATACAGTGTTTATGTTCACCAGAGATTAAAAATAAATTCTTCACGGAAATTCAAGCTAACTTGGTTTTGAATTCAACTCTGACAATATGGAAGGCTCCATGTGATGTCTAGATAACTATAGCGGTTCGTTGCTTTAACCGCCAATTAAATATATGTGCGGGTTTAAAGTTAATATGATATTAAATAAAGAAATGAAGACGCTTATTTCAATCATTGATAAGCCCTTCAAGATTACCACGTATTCCTTTAAATATAGTAATGTTGTATTTTATCACAGTTAATTATATGCAAAGCAATGTGTGTTATACCATTATTTTAATTAATAATAATGACTGAACAAGTTATGTAGAACAACTAACGGACGTCTTGAGTTTGTTGCCACGTGTCCCTTTTAACAAACGACATTCTGTGCACGATAAGACATTAGAAAATGGTTGAATTGTAACTCTCATTATTACCTACTGAGTCTCTTCATTACCCACTGAACCGCGTATATGAGTCTTGTCATTACTTACTGAACAATACATTTACGTCTCACAAATGATACAATGATTTATATAAGAAAACCACTCGAATTCTTACCTCTATGACTCCATTAATTCTATGGTTGTAGACGGTTGAACGAGGTGCGTGGTGTACATTGTATAACTAATAGACTTCCATCAGATTGAAGAGATTGTTGACTCATAAAATACTTCATGCGAGAGACATAATCCGTGCTAGTGTTTATACAACTTGATTATTTGTGTTATTTCCCTTTGGTCTAATAATGGATTGTTACATACTCTATTTCATCGTTAAAGAGACTCACACGCGACAAACTCGAGAAAAACACATTATATTGTCTGTCTTTTTTTTATTCATTCCGTATGTCTATGCTTAATTAATTCAGTCATGATGAATTTAACAAGGAAATCCAATGTATCAATTTGCAAATATGCATGTATTAAGCTATAGGTTCCTTTATGACGGTCTTAAATCACGGGGACGAGGTTTTATTTAGTTCCAGAGAAAATGTCGTTTTATATGACAGTAGGGTAAGTGTGAGGTTTGGTGCACCCTAGAACCGGTTTAAACCCCCAGTGGCCTACTTTGCCACTGACCGTTCCAAGGCGGTAGCCCTATTATCAACCCTTTTTGTGTTTGTGATGTCGTTTGCATTTAGTATTGCTTTTGCCTTCTTGTTTGCGTGTTTGTTTCTGTGTTTTGTGGTTTACTGCCTCCTTGAATGCTACTTTCCCTGTCCGATCTTTTTATATTTCTTATATATTTCCTATATAATTCAACGAGGAAGCTAGTGACATTAAAGTATAACGAAAAAACATGACGTTTCGAAGTTCTCTAAATGTCGGTCTATGTTTAGCAATATCGGTCTCCGAAGATCATTAGCGGTGACCAAAAAAATAAAACAAGAAAAAGGCCACATCTTCTTTCTGTTTCTAATGGTTTAAACCGATTTCTAGCGTGGACCAAAAAAGAATATTCGTATTTATTATCTGTGTTCTACCGTGGGTTTTAATAGATTACTTATACAATATAATTAACACCCAGAAATGACCAAAACGAACTGATTTGAACTATTCTAATGCAGCGCTTTAATATTGTTATATACATAAGATTAAAACACATACCGCGGTGTCAGATTACAATCACGACCATGAACTGACGATTAATTCTAAATCTAAACAGACAGACATTACATTAAATATCGTCTGCTGTACACAGAGCTTCTGTTTTTCCCTCATGAATACAAGCAAAGATATATTAAATATGTTTGTAAAGGGACACACGGCAATCTTGTTTGCTAAAAAACTCATTTTCTACATAACATGCAACTGTTCAATCATATATATGTGTGCTATGACGGACGGCCTTGTGTCCCCTTAAACGTGTTTAGTAAACGCATAGGATCACGTGATGGTATTTTGTCATTTAAATGCGGAACAGCAACACAGAATACTTATTATATATTTGAAGTGTATATTCTTATCTATTAAATTTCGGTATTGAATATCAATACGTTCACTATCCTAGATACTGCATAATTAACTCAATATAAAATATAAAATATAGAATAATAACCAATAGATGCATTGTAAAATGCGATTGCAACTGATAGCTCGACATTGTGACAATACAACAGTATCTGGTTCCTCAAGATCTTTACTGCACAATAGCATCTGATAACTCAAGTTTGTTAGATTTCAATATAAAATTATTGCACGACGCCAATGATAAAATGCACTAGTAACTGATAACTTTACAGTGTTACTATCATACTGAAATTTATATATCTGACATTACTACTCTACACCAGTAAATGGCTCGACATGGTCACTATATACAAATACCTGATTACTCGACATATATCGTAGCAATGTCGAGTAACAAGATATTTGTGTATAGTAGCAAGTTCGAGAAATCCGATACTCATGTATAGTAGACTAATATACACGAGAGTAACGCGGTGGAGATCAGCTGCTATAGCAAGTTATCAATGTTACACCAGTGAACCGAGTGGATATTAAAGATGGGGGCTTCAATATCATACATAACATATTGAAATCATAGTCTCACTTATTGTTTTTGATTTTGAAATCTTGGGAAAAGGATTTCGTCAGGAGTCCCCTGCAGTCAAATATACACCATTACGTATTTCCTGTAAAAACAGATTTGTATAAATCCGCGTCTATACATATTAATTAGTGTATCTTTGAACTCGAGACACGTTTTAAAGTGATCATTTCATAGCTTTTTTATTGTTTAAAACAAAAGTAACACAAAGTTTCGATGTACACATTTTAAGATTAATTAAGAAATAAAATGACGATGTCTGATCTAGATAAATACTTAGAGCTCATGAATAAGCTAGGCGTAGCAGGATCGATCCAACTGAGGGGAGTGCCGGGTGTGACCTTAAGCGGGTCATCATATGAGGCGTAGATGAGAACATCTGGTTACCACACGTAAATGAAGCACACTCGTTGTTTACTCTAAACATTCCCGACATTAAAAGATAATATTGGTTTTAAAGTAGCTATGCCGATACAAACTATATAGACACCATATCAACAGATTTAACCAAGGCAGAGTAAACCCGAAAACTAGAGCATCGAATTATGAGTTAGTGACTCGTATTTCATTTACGGATATTTCTTCACGTGTAGTTTAAGAACCCGTTAACACATCTTTACTTTTAATCGATAAATATACATTGTTTAACTATTAGCTTACAACATTAAACACGAGGTAAGAGTAAGGGTTAGGGTAAGGGTTAGGGTTGAGCGTTCTTTGTATGCACAATTGTGTTGTTTGTGCCGTGTGGCGACCGTAAAAAGTCTCCCCGTACATCCAATCAATATTGTTATTTTTACATCCTACACGGATTGTATGACATTCATTGGTCCAGTTTTCCTTAAACACGTGTGTTTCATATACCGCGTTGAAGGTTTTGTGCTCATCGACATTTTGGCCCATTTTATTTGGGTTTTCCTTAACTTTCCTCATTATCTTGCATTAGACACTGACGTGAGTTTTGAACCTCTTTTAACAGTCCGTAAGTTAACTAATATTATTTCTTATGGATCTTTGGTACGATTCTATTTCGTATCTCTAATAAATACTTATTGGCCCTTATTTCGCTTTTCACAGAATGGTATTACTCTCAATAAATACAATTATGAGTCTTTTAGCTAAAACTTTAAAAATAAATTTTTACCTCTTCGGTTACACTCTGCGTCATCAATACAAATGCCACAAAATAACTCTTCATTTCTTAGAACTAAACCATATGTACGCCTTACACCTTTAAATCTTCATTCGGCAACCTCGTTTCATGTTCCTTCTAATAATATTACTAGGATTTTTAATAATGGCTCAAAAGTTTCCGTAACTCCTCTAGGATCACCTGTTTTGAGGAAATACCATGTAAAGTCTCCTTTCAGAAATCATTTAGTTCATTCAAGACGCAGGGTGTTTCCCTCTATTTATAAGTGCAATGCTAAGAGGTGCAGTTGTTGCAATTATTTATCGTGCAAGTCCACCATTAAATCAGCTGTTAATGGTAGATTGTTTAATGTATGTCTAGCTTCAAATGTTGATTGACGTACTACTCACGTCATTTATGTTCTGACTTGAAATGCACCCCTTTGCGGTATACAATATGTTGGACAAAGAGGTCGATCCTTAAAAGTTCGATTTCGTGAACACAAATATAATGCAAGTAATCCTAAAAAGTTAAAAAATTACTTGTACCAACACTTTCGTCAGTCAGGTCATAATTTTAATTACGTAACTGTTCAACCGGTTGAATATATATTTTTTGATAATGATGCTACTAAAAGCTTCAAAATAAAAGCTAAAAACATTGCAGAACTTAAGTGGATGAACAACTTACAGACACCTTACCCACTCGGCCTTAATGACAATATTTATCAAGAAGTAAATATTTCTAAAGATCCTAATATTGACATTTTTTCTATATTTTCTATTCGAAAGCGTAAATGGTCTCATGGTATTAGGCGTAATGGTAACATCAAACGTAAATCGCATGTAATTATTTCTGTCGCTGATTGACATACTATTTTTAAACAGTCTGGAAAGCACTCTATGCTTTCACGGCTTACCTCTTTGTCTATTTCTTCACTAAAGTTGATCGACGAGGAAGCCGACAAAATATTCATTCGTACAGATCCCTTGTATAACACTGCTTCCATAGTCCAAAGCTACACACAACATGTTCTCCGACCCCATATTGACAAGGAGTCTGATCACGTCATTCATTTTCTAAAACTACTATATATTAATAAAGGTATTGATTTCATTGACATGCCTAGTATTTTTCGGGATACTCATGTAGTTGATTCTATCCCAAAATATTTCAAAAATTCCGAAAGTCCTGTAATTTGTTATAAGTATAAAAAGCCTATTAGAAATATTATTTTCAACTACAACAAAATAGTTTCTGACCTTGATATAGTACTAAGGTATGTGAATGCAACACATCAAAATTTTGCTATGCTCCAGCAGGTCATGTCATCACTGGTAATTTTGATATTGTTGATAAACTTATTCGGCATTTGTTTTCGAAAGGTCCTAAATATAGATTACCTTCAACTATTGATTTTAATGCCTGTCGTGCCCAGATCGCCCACTCCATTGAAGATTTTAGTATAAAATGGTGTCGTAGAGAACATGCGGATCCAAACTCGCTTTCTACTTTGAAAAAGTATATTCTTAAAATTATAGATACACGTATTAACTTTTATAATGCTAACCCCTCTTTACTACCTCCGAGACCTAGGTTTTCCTTTCGTAATCTTAAATCGGGAATTCAGGCATTTCATAATAAATTTGTTTTAGTTCCTGCAGATAAAGCAGCTAATAATGTAATTATTGTTTGACGCCTACATTACGTCAATGTTTTATCTCTGGAACTCGGCAGCACCAATTCGTATACTCCAGTTAATTCTACTGAGGATGATGTTGTTTCCGCACATATCACTCGGTGCCCTACTTTCAAGGCTGGTGTAAGCTATAAGCAAAATAAACTGCCTACCATGTACTGGATTCCTAAATTACATAAAAATCCGTATAAGGCTCGCTTTATTTCTAATTCTAGTGCCTGCACCACAACAAACATCTCCAAACTTTTAACTTCTTGTCTTACTGCGGTTAAATATCACGTTAAACTATATTGTGATAAAACTTATGAAAACTCTTGGATTAATTTATTTTGGTCTATAAAAAATTCAGGAGACGTTCTTGATAAAATTTTCAATAAAGGTCAAGTTTCATCAATAAGTACTTATGACTTCTCTACACTATATACAACCTTTCCACATCATCTTATTAAAGACAAGCTAATTTCTCTTATTCAAAAAACATTCGCTAGAGAAAATACTACATTTTTGGCATGTAATAATATTAAAGCGTTTTTCACTAACGGCAGTTTAGACAATTATAATATGTGGACTTGCTATGAAGTTTGTGAAGCACTCATCTTCCTATTAGATAATATTTTCGTCAGGTATGGTACCACCGTTTATAGACAAATTGTTGGTATCCCTATGGGTACGAACTGTGCATCACTTGTCGCAGATTTGTTTTTATTTTGCTATGAAAGGGATTTCATGTTGAGTCTTTCACCAGATGCCACGGCAGATGTTATTGAAGCTTTTAATGATACCTCTCGGTATCTGGATGACATACTGAACATTGACAACCCTTTCTTTCCAACTATGGTTCATAATATTTATCCTAAAGAACTACGGCTTAATAAAGAAAATATATCTGATAATAACGCATCTTTTCTTGATTTAGATCTCTCGATTGAAAATGGTAAAATAATTAGCAAAATCTATGACAAGAGAGATGATTTTAATTTTGACATTGTTAATTATCCCGAGTTGGATGAGGATGTTCCCCGAGCAACTTCTTATGGGGTGTATCTGTCTCAACTTATTCGTTTTTCTAGAGCTTGTACTCGAGTTGAGGACTTTAATATTCGTAATCTTTGTATAACTCAAAAGTTACTCAATCAGGGTTACCGTTACCATAAACTTCGTAAAACCTTTGCAAAATTTTATTAACGTAACCTTGATCTTCTTTCCAAATATAAATGTAATTTAAGGACTCTTCTGCGACAAGGACTATCACAACCTGACTTCTATTGTGATGTGATTTATAAACTTCGTAAGATTCTTGGTCATAATCACTTTCATACTATCTTTGTTAATCTTGTTAAAAAGTTTATCAAAAGAGGTTATGACCCTATCATTTTGCAACGTCCTGCATGCTTGGTGGTGGACCCATTTACAGTTCGCCACTATGCTTTCCTCTTTAATTGTACGATGACCGGACAGGCTGTGGACCCTATGATGACGCCTACCTAAAGCCCATTGGGACGGTGGCGTTTGATGTTTGTCCATGTTCTTTCATGTCGTGCTCTCTTGTCGTGTATTCTCTTACTGCTCTGGCTTCTGCCAAGTCATTGAGTACCTTCATTGTGGCTTTCTAGGCTATTGTTTTTTTTGTATTATATTTTCACGAGCATATTTGTGTTTTTCTTATATTGCCTATTGATGCTGCCTTGTTGGTTAGAGTTTATATCATGGCGGGTATTTCTTCATTTACACTGTCCTGTTTTAATGGGATGACAGTAGGGTAAGTGTGAGATTTGGTGCACCCTAGAACCGGTTTAAACCCCCAGTGGCCTACTTTGCCACTGAGCGTTCCAAGGCGGTAGCCCTATTGTCAACCCTTTTGTGTTTGTGATGTCGTTTGCATTTTTTGTTGCTTTTGCCTTTTCGTTTGTCTGTTCGCGTGTTTGTTTTTGTGTTTTGTGGTTGACTGTCGTCCTTGAATGCTGCTTTCCCTGTCCGATATGTTTAGCCTTCTTTGAATCCCTTTCGGATTTGCTGTAGAGTGTATGGTGATGAAACTGATGTACGAATGTCTTACCATCCTAGTAGAAATGTTACGTGGGTACCGAAAGTAGAATACCGCTTAAGGTGGTGATGGAGGATGGGGGTGAAAAGTGTTGCACACCTCACATAACTTCCGCCATATTGTCAACCCTTTTTGTGTTTGTGATGTCGTTTGCATTTATTATTGCTTTTGCCTTCTTGTTTGTCTGTTTGCGTGTTTGTTTCTGTGTTTTGTGGTTTACTGTCCTCCTTGAATGCTACTTTCCCTGTCCGATCTTTTTATATTTCTTTTCCGAGTCTGCTGCTTTATTCTCTTACTTGTTTGTTGCTCCCAAAGGATCACCTTTATCAGTATTTATTAACGCTAGCGTTCGTTTAGTGCAGTGTGGCGGCTGTAAAATGTCTCCCCGTGCTACGAATCAGTAGTGTTATTTTTACTGGTCCTTTGGGACCAGCGAGCCCAATATATGTGGCTTTGAAGTAGAATACCGCTTAAGCCGGTGCTAGGGGGCGTGAGAGGGGTTGCTTCATTCATTACTTCTCATAAACAGACTCAATAAAACCGAGTCTGCTGCTTTATTCTCTTAACTGTGTTTGTTGCTCCCAAAGGATCACCTTTATCCCGTTTGTATGTGTATTGAAAAGCTAAAATCTTGACGTTTAGGTCATGTCAAAACCTCAGTATCGGATTTTTGAAAAATAAAGACACAAAACTATGGCTGATGAATGGTATTTTTTAATGCTATTAGCATGTCACTTCTGGGGGAAAGACACGACAAAGCAAATTATATGATATTTCATTGTTATATAGTGTTGTTACCGATATAATGGGCGAGAAAACATGAAAGATGATAGATGATGACATATTGTTCAAATGCAATATATTGTCCAGTTATTTCCCAGGACGTTGTTCCCTCTACGTTTTCCAACGCAATGCTATACTTTAATGTTGTTGGTTCTGTACTACCTCAGTAGTGAGATTGATATGAGATGTCCGCAGGAAAACATCAGAGACGAGATATGATGACATACTAGTATTAATTCAAAATACTGTCCAGTAATTTCCTGACTTTGTCCAGTTATTTCCCAGCGCTCTGTTTCTTCTAACATTACCATTGGTATTAGAATGTGTTATAGGTCAAACTATCACCTCATTCGCGAAGTTGACATGAAGGATGAGCGGGAAATCATCATAAATATAATACATTCTGGTTACTTCCCGGATATGTTCAGTAATTCCCAATACATTTTCTCCCTCTAATACATGTTAAGTTGCTCCAATCTTAATGAGAGTTTATAAAGCGTCGTGATAGTTAAATCCACTCCGATTCAATGATAATCGGTCCTCGAGGTTTGATGAATCCACGCGGCATTGTTTTTGCTACCTGCGGAAGGTAACTCCGGCAGAATGGGCATTGACCCTTCACCCTTGCAGGACACTGACTGCACACTTCGTGTATGCAGGTACTTTAGTACTGGCAGTTATTGTTCATGTCCATGCATATCTCACTTTCTTTCAGCGGGCCGTTGTTTCTGTCTTGTCTGTTCTTCTCACTTTTTTCGAATTCTTCTTTCTTGCGAAGTATTCTCGCGGCTCAACGATTGTAGCTTTCTCTACTAGACATTTCTGATTTTAGTGTGAATATATTTTAACGTTTACTTTCAGTCAATGGATCTTTTAAAGGTCGCCTTGAAGAAAGTGGACGAGAGACAACACTAACCAATGAACATCCAATGTTATTCAGCGCAAAATTGCGCGAACCGAATCACATTTCTCGTAATCTGGTTGGTCCTCGACCTTGGCGCGAGCGGCGTGTCAATGACATTGTCTCGAACATTTCGCAATATGGATTGGTAAACAAAAATCTATTTTTGATTATTTTCCGCTAAAGTCGGAAGTGGACAGGGTGCAATTACATCTACTTCATTAGAACTATAATGTAAGCCCTTGTTGGCCTCACGTACATATTCGTGACTAACAACTAATGTTACTCCTTGCTTTTAAGAACACAACGACAAAAACACCGGAAATTGTATTTACTTGTAAATATATTGTTGCACTACGTTTCCCGCTGTTCCCATTGCGTAATGAAGGGTCACATCTCCATATAGAAACATTAACATTAACGTCTCCAGGCCACTTAAAACAAATACACAGTTTTTGTTGTTGTTGTTTTTTAATAGTTGTATTATGAAATTTAAAATACGTTACTCGCAAATTGCTTTTTAAATTATCAAAAATAGTTTGTGCGGACGCCACATAATGTGCTCATTTCTTCTAGCTTTTGTAATGTATTACTTCTCATTATCGGGGTGTCAGATTGTAATTAACAACACCCTGGCATACACAAACCGAATCACCAACATATCTCATTCTTATTAATGAACCAAAAATAATAAACGTATTTGCAGCTTTTAACAGGAACCGAATAAAACAGAGAAATTATTATCCTAAATAGTTATCTCATTATCATAGGGGAGCTAGCTTATCTTGTGAGACCTTTATTAAGTATACATTATAAACCACTACTCTCTGTATAACTGTTAATTTACATGATTCGTGTAGAATTAATGATTGATCAAATTAAATTCCGAAACAAACGGGTTTGCGTATTAAAGTGGTGAACATTTGTGTAAAATATTATTGACATCGGACGAGGTATTATGAAGTTGTGTGCCCGGACGGACAACGCCAATAAAAAGAATATTGCCGTATTGGAATGAATCAATAATAAACTCAGGAACAGAAAACCGCGTGTTCATTCTTTCATTGCCTTTCATAAGTATATATCTAGAGTTAAGTTTAAATTCTATCTCATAATTCGCGATTGCAAAGCTCCTTCTTATACGTTTTTGTTTTATTCCCTAGTTATTGGAGACGACTTTTCTTGACCTCTCTTAAGGACATACTTCGAGCCTATTGTATTTGGAGATGGGGTTGAGAAAATTTCTATAGGTAACTGTAAATGACTGTTAGCCATGCAATTTCATGAGAACATTGTGATATTCAATTTTGATTCAGATTATGCAATAAAGCCTGTTTGTGTGCAGTAAAATATAAACACACAACATACAATTGTTCATTTAATGCTTTGCTGTCATTCTTGTTCTAGAAACAATAAAGAAATATCAGACAAGTTTTGCATTTAATCTAGCTAAATAAAGAATATGCTTTTCTAAATTACAAAGTTGTGTTTAGCTTTTCTTACCCATGACAATATCTAATATAGCAATGTAACACACAAAAAACTACAAGCGGGCCTCACTTTATATACATGAGTGAATGCTGTTTTCCCTGTCCGATCTTTTTATATTTCTTGATCGGTCATGAGCATGCAGTCAATAAATAAACAAGATTCCTTTTTCAATTACCAAGTAGCGATGGGAAATATTAGGAAATATGTCCTTAACGGCCAAGGGTAACTCACTTATGGTAGAAGTAAATAACTTATTTACGCAATCTTTTGTTTTATTTTAAATGCCGAACCGTTATTGGAACATAAATTTGTAGGTTTGGGTCGCCGTTCGAATTAATAAAATGTCAAAAATATGTTTTCGATTTATATTATTAATGTCGACCAAATCTGCGTATCCGATGTTTGTTAGTGTTTACGTGCCATATGGAATGTTATCAAAACCACCGCTAATCAAAACATCTTAAGATCCCCAACTCTTGTTGAACCCAATAAGAACTTATTTACACACAGTAAATATCATATTAATAATTTAAGTTTGATTAGTTACTCATACTCATTCGGAATCGCACAAAGTAATATGAAGTGCTGTAAAGAGGCAGTGAAGTAAGCATTTCCTAAAAGTGAGAGATGCACTTGTACCAGCCCGAATGGCATACGATCATTATACAACATTTTTCGAAATCTCTACATGAACCTTTACTAAGTAACCGATAAATTTGCAACTAAATATAAAAAAAAGGCACGCATCCTTTCAAACAACAGAGATGCACTCACATAATACTTAAAATGCGCACAAATAATACCCAAAATACAAACCAGACTTCGACAATAAAACACCTTATCAAATTCGCAATCGTTTGTGGTGCAAAATTAATGTATTATTCTACTGCTTGAAATCAAATGTGTGCCTTCTTGGTCCCCGTTTGTCGGTAGAGAACAAATACTGATAAAGATGATCTTTTTGGAGCAAAAGATACAATTAAGAGAATAAAGCAGGAGACGGTTTTATTGAGTGTGTTCATGAGAAGTAATGAAAAAAGCAACACATCTCATTTTTGATTAACGCATATAAATTAGTGTATGAGCCGAACACCTGTATAAAGTTTTGATACACAGTTTTCTATGTAATTTTGCCGTTATTTAGTTTCTTTAAACTTTTATCAATAATAATTAACAATTTTGATTAAGATTCCGCCAAAGTATTGAGTAAAATAGTTTGTGGGTCAACAATTTTAATAGGACGGACTGGATATTTAGTCAAAGATTTGTTT
Source organism: Cyrtodaria siliqua (assembly GCA_037043455.1). Taxonomy (NCBI): domain Eukaryota; kingdom Metazoa; phylum Mollusca; class Bivalvia; order Adapedonta; family Hiatellidae; genus Cyrtodaria; species Cyrtodaria siliqua. The sequence goes on along the minus strand of JAWPHD010000544.1, from coordinate 105,589 downwards.
CAATATCTGTTGATCTAGTTAACAATTTAGGGCATAGTAATCTTGAAGGTTAAAGGGACACACAGCAAACTTGAAGTGTTAACATTTTGAGTTTTCACGTTGTCTACCATACTTTTATTTATATTATTGTTGCAATATACCCAACGTTTACTAATATGTAAAAAGACATTGCTCTATACTTTTCTTATAACTGACATTAATGATTGAACTAATGCAAGTTATGCAGAAAAACTAACGGGACATCGTGAGTTTTCAAAAATCAAGATTGCCTTCGCCCCTTTAACCTAAATAATCTAACCAACCAGTAAAACTAGTCAATTTGATATAATACTTGAGCATGAGGTTGTAATGTAATGCCTTGTTTTCCCTGATTTATACTCCTTCATTTTCTAATTAAATACCCACAACCTGATAACTTTAATATGATTTTGACCACTTAAAAGTAAATTCATTTAATGGTACCTTTGGCTAAATTCACTCTCAAAGATCAGGTTTTATTTGAACTTCTTTTTTTCTTCCATTGATATCATAAAGATGTTATCAGGTGTGTTTGGTTTTATTTCAGTGTGGTTGGTTTAACTTCCACTGGCTTCTGTAATGTAGCTATTCACGCATATATGGCTGTGAAAAAATTACAAAATATCCATTGTTTTGTTGCTAATGCTGAAATTGTAAAAAGGTGAAAAAATCCTACGGAACAGCCTGTGCTATCATCAATGTCGTTGTCGTCGTCGTCATCATTATCGTTACCACTGATTCTGTTGTTGTTCCTTCTTCTCTGTCGATTCTGTTGTTGTTCCTCCTTATCTGCTGATTCTGCTGGTTTTCCTTCTTCTCTGCAGATTCTGTTTTGTTCCTTCTTTCCTGCTGATTCTGCTTTATATCTTCTTCTTTGCTGATTATGTTCTTGTTCGATTATGTTGTTGTTCCTTCTTCTCTGCTGATTTTGTTGTTTTTCCTTCTTCTCTACTGATTCTGTTGTTGTTCCTCCTTCTCTGCTGATTCTGCTGGTTTTCCTTCTTCTCTGCTGATTCTGTTGTTTTCCTTCTTCTCTGCTGATCCTGCTTTATTCCTTCTTCTTTTCTGATTATGTTCTTGTTCGATTATGTTGTTGTTCCTTCTTCTCTGCTGATTTTGTTGTTTTTCCTTCTTCTCTACTGATTCTGTGGTTGTTCCTCCTTCTCTGCTGATTCTGTTGTTTTCCTTCTTCTCTGCTGATTCTGTTGTTTTCCTTCTTCTCTGCTGATTCTGTTGTTGTTGTTGTTGCTCTGCTGCTTATCTTCTGATTATGTTGTTGTTGTTCAAAGTCGCATTTTAACTCAAAATGTCTGGAACCTTAGTCTTTATTATTTGTTTTGTCTTCATTTTGTGCTCAGTAGATATCATAGTGGACTTGTAATCAATAGATTGTGGGTTCCAACCTCACCGGCACCACTGGGTTACTTCTGTGTGTCCTCAACGGCACCACTGGGTTACTTCTCTGTGTCCTTACCGGCACCACCGGGTTACTTCTGTGTGTCCTCACCGCACCACTGGGTTACATATGTGTGTCCTCACCGGCACCACTGGGTTACTTCTCTGTGTCCTTACCGGCACCACTGGGTTACGTCTGTGTGTCCTCACCGACACCACTGGGTCTCTTCTGTGTGTCCTCACCGGCACCACTGGATTACTTATGTGTGTCCTCACCGGCACCACTGGGTTATTTATGTGTGTCCTCACCGGCACCACTGGGTTACTTCTCTGTGTCCACACCGGCACCACTGGGTTACTTCTGTGTGTCCTCACCGGCACCACTGAGTTACTTCTGTGTGTCTTATTTTTTTATTTGATTTTTTTTTTATTGATTTGACTTTTGATTTTTTTTTATAAAATGTTTTTAGGGTCGGTTCCTCTAAAATAGGGTCGGTCGGGCCACCGGAAACACAGTTATTTCTTTTTTGCCTTATAAATAGAATCTGTAAGAGGTCAAAATTTAAATGATCAAAACATTTCTAGATTTTCAATTATTAGAAAATAAAATACGACATTTAAAATAACTTCATTTTTAGTACCATGTTTTTAAATTTGTGAATTTTGACTTTAAAAATGATAACAAGAGATGTACTTATATGAACCTAAAATAACTTTAGTCGAGTCCTTAAATATAATCATAGAACCCCTTTTTAAAATGGATTTTGTATGACTCATTTTGAATATGAAAGTGTGTACCATAATTAAAATAAGACTCCAAGATAAAAAGATAAAACTGTAATGACTGTAATATCGCTTCAGTAAAATACACTACAATTATTTAATTACATTTTTCTGACCATGAGGATAATAAAAAAGACAGGTTCAAGTTACTGCCAAATAAAAGATAACCATTTCAATTTCTGTTTTTGCTTTCAGAATAAAAGAAACAATACATAAAGAGATACCATACTATTTATTTCTGTTCAAACACAAATGTTTATGTCTCCAGTCACCTTAATTTTGAAGAGAAATGGCACTAATTAGAACAATTATGTTAATAAAGATGGTCAACATACAAGCTGGGTCCTAATAAGATGGTCAACATACCAATGAGCTTGGTCCGAATTAGATGGTCAACATACAAATGAGAAACAGGCATAATTGTCATATGTCCATTGAGAAACAAATGTACAGTAACATAATTACTAAATTAACTTACTAGATATCCACACAGAAAGTCTCCACAATTGATCTTGAGACAAGCAATCACCGTTAACAGTATACAGCAGTCAGCAATATATGGCAGTCACCTTAGCACTCAGTAATATGTGGCAGTCACTACATCAGTCACTAAAGCAGTCAGTAATATGTGGCTTTCACTACCTACAGCAGTTAGTAATATGTGATGGGCACTACAGCAGTCAGTAATATGTTGCAGTCAATACAGCAATCAGTAATATATGGCAGTCACTACAGCACTCAGTAATATGAGGCAGTCACTACAGTAGTCAGTAATATGTGGCAGTCACTACAGCAGTCAGTAATAAGTGGCAGTCATTACAGCAGTCAGTAATATGTGGCAGTCACTACAGCACTCAGTAATATGAGGCAGTCACTACAGTAGTCAGTAATATGTGGCAGTCACTACATCAGTCAGTAATATGTGGCAGTCACTACAGCAGTCAGTAATAAGTGGCAGTCATTACAGCAATCAGTAATATGTGGCAGTCACTACAGCACTCAGTAATATGAGGCAGTCACTACAGTAGTCAGTAATATGTGGCAGTCACTACAGCAGTCAGTAATAAGTGGCAGTCATTACAGCAATCAGTAATATGTGGCAGTCACTACAGCACTCAGTAATATGTGGAAGTCGCCACAGCAATCAGTAATATGTAACAGTTACCACAGCAGTCAGTAATATGTGGCAGTCACTACAGCAGTCAGAAATATGTGGCAGCCACAACAGCAGTCAGTAATATGTGACAGTCAATACAGCAGTCAGTAATATGTGGCAGTCACTACAGCAGTCAGTAATATGTGGCATGCACTACAGCACTCAGTAATATGTGGCGGTCACTACAGAGTTCAGTTATATGTGGCTGTCACACTACAGCAGTAAGTAGTATGTGGCAGTCACTACAGCATTTAGTAATATGTGACAGTCACTACAGCAGTCAGTAATATGTGGCAGTCACTGCAGTATACAGTAATATGTGGCAGTCATTACAACAGTCTGCAATATATGGCAGTCACTAAAGCAATTAGTAATATGTGGAAGTCATTACAGCAGTCAGTAATATGTTAGTCACTTCAGAATTCAGTAATATGTTGCAGTCACTACAGCACTCAGTAATATGTGGCATTCACTACAGTAGTGAGTAAAATGTGGCAGTCACAACAACATTCAGTAATATGTGGCAGTCAATAATATGTGGCAGTCAGTTATATATGGCAGTCACTACAGTAGTCAGTAATATGTGACAGTCAAAAATATGTGGCAGTCATAACAACAGTCAGTATTATGTGCCAGTCAATACAGCACTCAGCAGTGTATGGCAGTCACTACAGCAGTCAGTAATATTTGGCAGTCACTACATCAGTCAGTAATATCTGAAAGTCACTACAGTAGTCAGTAATATGTGGCAGTCACTACAGTAGTCAGTAATATGTGGCGGTCACTACATCGGTCAGTACTATGTGGCAATCACTACCGCACCTATTAATATATGGCAGTCACTACATCACTCATTAATATATAACAGTCACTATAGCAGTCAGTAATATGTGGCAGTCAATACAGCAGTCAGTAATATGTGGCAGTCACTACAGTAGTCTGTAATATGTGGCAGTCATTACAGTAGTCAGTAATATGTGGCAGTCAAAACATCGGTCAGTAATATGTGGCAGTCACTACAGCACCCATTAATATATGGCAGTCACTACAGCAGTCAGTAATATTTGGCAGTCAGTACATCAGTCAGTAATTAGTGGCAGTCAGTAATTTGTGGCAATCACTACAGTAGTCAGTAATATGTAGTACAGTGACTACAGTAGTCAGTAATATTTGGCAGGCACTACATCAATCGGTAATATTCGGCAGTCACTACATCAATCAGTAATTAGTGGCAGTCAGTAATATGTGGCGGTCACTACATCCGTCAGTAATATGTGGCAGTCACTACAGTTGTCAGTAATATGTGGCAGTCACTACAGCAATCAGTAATATGTGGCAGTCACTACAGTAGTCAGTAATACGTGGCAGGCACTACAGTAGTCAATTATATGTGGCAGTCACTACATCAGTCAGTAATTATCGGCAGTCATTAATAAGTGGCAGTCACTGCAGCAGTCAGTTATATGTGGCAGTCACTACAGCAGTCAGTATTATGTGGCAGTCAGAACAGCAGTCAGTAATATTTGGCCGTCACTACAGTAGTCAGTAATATTTGACAGTCACTACAGCACTCAGTAATATGTGGCAGTCAGTAATATGTGGCATTCACTACAGTAGTCAGTAATATGTGGCAATCAGTAATATGTGGCAGTCGTCTCTACAGCAGTCAGTAATATGTGGCAGTCACTACAGAAGTCAGTAATATGTGACAGTCAAAAATATGTGGCAGTCTACACAGCACTCAGTAATGTATGGCAGTCACTACAGCTGTCAGTAATGTTTGGCAGTCGTAGTACTACATCAGTCAGTTATTAGTGGCAGTCAGTAATATGTGGCAGTCACTACAGTAGTCAGTTATATGTGGCAGTCAGTACAGTAGTCAGTAATAATTGGCAGTCACTACAGCAGTCAGTAAAATTTGGCAGTCACTAAATCAGTCAAAAATTAGTTGCAGTCAGTAATATGTGGCAGTCACTACATCTCTCAGTAATATGCGGCTGTCACTACAGCATTCAGTAATACGTGGCAGTCCCTACTGTAGTCAGTAATATGTGAAAGTCACTACAGCAGTCAGTAATATGTGGCAGTCACTACAGCAGTCAGTAATATGTGGTAGTCACTAAAGTATTCAGTAAAAAGTGGCAGTCACTACAGTAGTCAGTAATATGTGACAGTCACTACAGTAGTCAGTAATATGTGACTGTCACTACATCGGTCAGTAATATGTGGCAGTCACTACAGCACCCATTAATATATGGCAGTCACTACATCACCCATTAATATATGGCAGTCACTACATCACCCATTAATATATGGCAGTCACTACATCAGTCAGTAATTAGTGGCAGTCAGTAATATGTAGCAATCATTACAGTAGTCAGTAATATGTAGTAGTGACTACAGTAGTCAGTAATATTTGGCAGGAACTACATCAATCGGTAATATTTGGCAGTCACTACATCAGTCAGTAATTAGTGATATGGCAAGCACTACAGTCAGTTATATGTGGCAGTCACTACAGCAGTCAGTAATTAGTGATATGGCAAGCACTACAGTAGTCAGTTATATGTGGCAGTCACTACAGCAGTCAGTAATATTAGACAGTCACTACATCAGTCAGTAATTATTGGCAGTCATTAATAAGTGGCAGTCACTGCAGCAGTCATTAATATGTGGCAGTCACTACATTAGTCAGTAATATATGGCAGTCAATACAGCAGTCAGTAATGTGTGCCAGCACTACAGTAGTAAGTAATATGTGACAGTCACTACAGCACTCAGTAATATGTGGCAGTCAGTAATATGTGGCAGTCAGTAATATGTGGCTGTCACTACAGTAGTCAGTAATATGTGGCAATCAGTAATATGTGGCAGTCACTACATCAGTCAGTAATATGTGGCAGTCACTACAGCACCCAGTAATATATGGCAGTCACTACAGCAGTCAGTAATATTTGGCAGTCTCTACTTCAGTCAGTAATTAGTGGCAGACAGTAATATGCGGCAGTAATTAGTGGCAGTCAGTAATATGTGGCAGTCACCACAGCAGTCAGTAATATGTGGCTGTCACTACAGCAGTCAGTAATATGTGGCAATCATTACAGCAGTCAGTAATATGCGGCAATCACTAGAGTAGTCAGTAATGTGTGGTAGTCACTACAGCAGTCAGTAATATGTGACAGTCACTACAACAGTCAGTAATATGTGGCAGTCACTACAGTTGTCAGTATTATGTGGCAGTCACCTCAGAAGTCAGTAATATGTGGGAGTCACTACAGTAGTCAGTAATATGTGGCAGTTACTACATCAGTCAGTAATGTGTGGCAGTCACTACAGCAGTCAGTAATATGTGGCAGTCACTACAGCAGTCAGTAATATGTGGCCGTCACTACAGCAATCAGTAATATGTGGCAGTCACTACAGCAGTTAGTAATATATGGCAGTCACTACAGCAGTCAGTAATACATGGCAGTCACTACGGCAGTCAGTAATATGTGGCTGTCACTACAGCAGTCAGTAATATGTGGCAATCACTACAGAAATCAGTAATATATGGCAGTCAGTACAGCAGTCAGTAATATGAGGCAGTCAATACAGAAGTGAGTAATATATGACAGTCACTACAGCAGTCTGTAATATGTGGCTGTCACTACAGCAGTCACTACTTCAGTCAGTAATATGTGACAGTCAATATAGAAGTCAGCAATATGTGGCAGTCACTACAGCAGTCAGTAATATTCGGCAGTCACTACAGCAGTCTATTTATGTGAAAGTCACTACAGCAGTCAGGCAGTCAGTAATATGTGGCAGTCACTACAGCAGTCAGTAATATGTGGCAGTCACTACGGTAGTCAGTAATATGTGGCAGTCACTACAGCAGTCAGTTATATGTGGCAGTCACTACGGTAGTCAGTAATATGTGGCAGTCACTACAGCACTCAGTTATATGTGGCAGTCACTACAGCACTCAGTAATATGTGGCAGTCGCGCTGTGAAATAACTACATCAAAAGCGTATCTAGAAATTGTTTGTAAAAGACATATGATAACTACAATCAAAACCATATCTAGAAAGTGTGTTTGTTAAACACATATGCCCTCACAACAGTTTTAAGAGATTTAAGAGTTTTAAACTCAGTTGCCATTAATTAGGTCACATTTCTTTAGAAATATCAGTTACAATTCTGCACGTATAGTTGCAAACAGGCAATACCTTCTGTACAGACTGGTTAAGGATAAAATTATGCTTCCGAGTGAGGTTTCAAATTCAGTCGTATGCAAAATGTAGTTAAGTTTGTTTTCACTTTGTTGCTATTATAGTATTTACACATTAACTTGCTACACTCTATTATTACTTTGTGCAGGAGTGGCAGACAATGTTTTGCAAAGAAAAAAAGAATTAAAGTAAAATAAGATACTAAAAGTATATCACACATCAAGTGTTATGTTAGGTGAGGCTTTTTCATAAATGAAAATAAATCATAACAAAACCATATCCTTTCAGTTGTCTCCATGTGAAATTGTTAACTATTACCTTGAAAATGTAACATCTTCTTCCTATTTACTGTACGGTGCAGTTGTGCTACACAAAGCAAAAACATTTTAGAAATAATGTGTTTCAATCGATGGTTTTGAGCGAAGTAAATAAATAACCACCTGAACATTTGTTTATTCAGGGCCACCTGGTGATAGGTTTACCCTGAGTTGTGTTGTTCTCATTTAAAACCTGTCCCCTTAACCATTCAGAATGTTTCTGTTTGCTAATCGACCAGCGTTACAATATTTGCATTGTTTTTAGTTCAAGTTCATTGAAATAATTATGAAATCTAATTTACCCGGGTTATATTATATGCATTGTTTTCCATCTGTATCTGTTTGAATAATTATAAAGTCAAATTTGATATGATTTTCAACTCGTCGAGAAATTAATATTGATCCGATATTGGCAAGTCCTAAACAATCTAAATCCATGACAAATTGTTGTATATTAATTAGGGATAAATGTGGTTGATTTTCTCAGGGTTACACTTTCAACATGGCATAATGATATCTTCCCTTCCAATCCAGGTAACACAGGTGTTTGGACTTTGGTCAGATCCGACTACACTGTGACCATTGTCAGGGGTTACGCTTCCAACATGGTGTATTGATCTCTTCCCTTCCAATCCAGGTAACACAGGTGTTTGGACTTTGGTCAGATCCGACTACACTGTGACCATTGTCAGGGGTTACACTTCCAACATGGCATAATGATCTCTTCTCTTCCAATCCAGGTGACACAGGTGTTTGGACTTTGGTCAGATCCGACTACACTGTGACCATTGTCAGGGTTACACTTCCAACATGGTGTAATGATCTCTTCCCTTCCAGTTTAGGTGATGCAGTTGTTTGGACTTTGGTCAGACCTGACTACACTGTGACCTTTAGCAAGGCGCTTAATTAAACTCACTCTTTCAACCATATAACATACATGTACTTGGGTCATGTAGAAATTCCCATATAACATACATGTACTGGGGTCATGTGGAAATTCCCATATAACATATATGTACTGGGGTCATGTAGGAATTTCCATATAAATTATATGTACTGGGGTCATGTAGGAATTCCCATATAACATATATGTACTTGGGTCATGTAGGAACTCTCATATAAAATATATATACTGGAGTCATCTAGGAATTACCATATAAAATACATGTACTGGGGTCATGTAGGACTACCCATATAACATAATATTATATGTACCGGTCATGTAGGAATTCCCATATAACATACATGTACCAGGTCATGTAGGAATTCCCGTATAACATATATGTACTGGGGTCATGTAGGAATTCCCATATAACATATATGTACCGAGATCATGTAGGAATTCCCATATAACATACATGTACCGGGATCTTGTAGGAATTCCCATATAACATATATGTACTGGGGTCATGTAGGAATTCTCATATAACATATATGTACTTGATCATGTAGGAATTCCTATATAGCAAATATGTTCCGAGGAATTCCCATATAACATATATGTATTAAGGGTCATGTAGGAATATCCATATAACATACATGTACCAGGTCATGTAGGACTTCCCGTATAACATATATGTACTGGGGTCATATAGGAATTCCCCATATAACATATATGTACCGAGATCATGTAGGAATTCCCATATAACATACATGTACCGGGATCTTGTAGGAATTCCCATATAATATATATGTACTGGGGTCAGGTAGGAATTCTCATATAACATATATGTAATGGATCATGTAGGAATTCCTATATAGCAAATATGTTCCGAGGAATTCCCATATAACATATATGTATTAAGGGTCATGTAGGAATATCCATATAACATATATGTACTGGGATCATGTAGGATTCCCATATAACATACATGTACCGGGGTCATGTAGGAATTCCCATATAACATAATATTATACGTACCAGTCATGTAGGAATTCCCATATAATATATATGTACTGGGTCATGTAGGAATTCCCATATAACATATATGTACCGGGGTCATGTAGGAATTCCCATATAACATATATGTACCAGGGTCATTTAGGAATTCCCATATTACATATATGTACTGGGGTCATGTAGGAATTCCCATATAATATATATGTACTGGGTCATGTAGGAATTCCCATATAACATAATATTATATGTACCGGTCAAGTAGGAATTCCCATATAACATATATGTACCGGGGTCATGTAGGAATTCCCATATAACATATATGTACCGGGGTCATGTAGGAATTCCCATATAATATATATGTACTGAGTCATGTAGGAATTCCCATATAACATTATATTATATGTACCGGTCAAGTAGGAATTCCCATATAACATATATGTACCGGGGTCATGTAGGAATTCCCATATTACATATATGTACTGGGGTCATGTAGGAATTCCCATGTAATATATATGTACTGGGTCATGTAGGAATTCCCATATAACATAATATTATATGTACCGGTCAAGTAGGAATTCCCATATAACATATATGTACCGGGGTCATGTAGGAATTCCCATATAATATATATGTACCGGGGTCATTTAGGAATTCCCATATAACTTATATGTACCGGGGTCATGTAGGAATTCCCAAATAACATATATGTACCGGGGTCCTGTAGGAATTCCCATATAACATATATGTACGGGGGCATTTAGGAATTCCCATATAACATATATGTACCGGGGTCATGTAGGAATTCCCATATAACATACATGTACCGGGGTCATTTAGGAATTCCCATATAACATATATGTACTGGGGTCATGTAGGAATTCCCATATAATATATATGTACTGGGTCATGAAGGAATTCCCATATAACATAATATTATGTGTACCGGTCAAGTAGGAATTCCCATATAACATATATGTACCGGGGTCATGTAGGAATTCCCATATAACATATATGTACCGGGGTCATTTAGGAATTCCCATATAACATATATGTACCGGTGTCATGTAGGAATTCCCATATAACATATAAGTACCGGGGTCATGTAGGAATTCGCATATAACATATATGTACCGGGGTCATTTAGGAATTCCCATATAACATATATGTACCGGGGTCATGTAGGAATTCCCATATAACGTATATGTACCGGGGTCATGTAGGAATTCCCATATAACATATATGTACCGGGGTCATTTAGGAATTCCCATATAACATATATGTACCGGGGTCATGTAGGAATTCCCATATAACATATATTTACCGGGGTCATGTAGGAATTCCCATATAACATATATGTACCGGGGTCATTTAGGAATTCCCATATAACATATATGTACTGGGGCCATGTAGGAATTCCCTTATAACATATATGTACTTTGGTCATGTAGGAATTCCCGTATAACATATATGTACCGGGGTCATTTAGGAATTCCCATATAACATATATGTACTGGGGTCATGTAGGAATTCCCATATAACATAAATGTACTGGGGTCATGTAGGAATTCTCATATAACATATATGTACCGGGGTCATGTAGGAATATCCATATACCATATATGTACTGGGGTCATGTAGGAATTCCCATATAACATAAATGTACCGGGGTCATGTAGGAATTCCCATATAAGATATATGTACCGGGGTCATGTAGGAATATCCATATACCATATATGTACTGGGGTCATGTAGGAATTCCCATATAACATAAATGTACCGGGGTCATGTAGGAATTCCCATATAACATAAATGTACCGGGGTCATGTAGGAATTCCCATATAACATATATGTACCGGGGTCATGTAGGAATTCCCATATAACATAAATGTACCGGGGTCATGTAGGAATTCCCATATAACATATATGTACCGGGGTCATGTAGGAATTCCCATATAAGATATATGTACGGGGTCATGTAGGAATTCCCATATAAGATATATGTACCGAGGTCATGTAGGAATTCCCATATAACATATATGTACCGGGGTCATGTAGTAATTCCAATATAACATATATGTACCACGGTCATGTAGGAATATCCACATAACATATATGTACTGGGGCCATGTAGGAATATCCATATAGCATATATGTACCCGAACCATGTAGGAATATCCATATAACATATTTGTACTGGGGCCATGTAGGAATATCCATATAACATATATGTACCGGAACCATGTAGGAATATCCATATAACATATTTTTACCGGGGTCATGTAGGAATATCCATATAACATATATGTACCACGGTCATGTAGGAATTCCCATACAACATATGTACCGGGGTCATGTAGGAATTCCCATATAACATATATGTACTGGGTTCATGTAGGAATTCCCATATAACATATATGTACTGGGGTCATGTAGGAATTCCCATATAACATAAATGTACCACGGTCATGTAGGAATTCCCATATAACATATATGTACCGGGGTCATGCAGGAATTCCCATATAAAATATATGTATCGGGGTCATGTAGGAATTCCCATATAATATATATGTACCGGGGTCATGTTGGAATTCCCATATAAAATATATGTACGGGGTCATGTAGGAATTCCCATATAACATAGATGTATTGGGTCATGTAGGAATTCCCATATAACATATATGTACCGGGGTCATGTGGGAATTCCCATATAAGATATATGTACCGGGGTCATGTTGGAATTCCCATATAAAATATATGTACGGGGTCATTTAGGAATTCCCATATAACATAGATGTATTGGGTCATGTAGGAATTCCCATATAACATATATGTACCGGGGTCATGTAGGAATATCCATATGACATATATGTACTGGGGTCTTGTAGTAATATCCATATAACATATATGTACCGGGGCCATGTAGGAATTCCCATATAAGATATATGTACCGGAATCATTTAGGAATATCCATATAACATATATGTACCGGGGTCATGTAGGAATTCCCATATAACATATATGTACCGGTGTCATGTAAGAATTCCCATATAACATGTCTCTTGGGTCATCCATGGATTCCCAAATAACATGTCGCCTAGGGTCTTCCATGGATTCCAAGATAACGTATGTCTGCTGGGATCAGAATAATGTTTTAACAAAATAGACGATTTGTATTAAGGCACACAAAAACGTCCTATTCTACTATTAAGTACATTCGATGTTTCAGTTACATGAGACAGGGTAATTGACTTCAAATATCCTGATATTATGGCTTGTTTATCAAACCACAATGCCATAACTAACCATATGTTATACTGTATGCCCCTTAATGTAATTTATATATTACAATTCCATCTATTTATCAAATAAATGTGCAAATCTGTGATTTCTCAAATTATTATACCCGATACCATCGTCCATTTTGACAACATTGTTTAAGAAATAGATAGGAATGTGTTTTTCATACAAAAGTATCAAATTCAAATTATGATAGGTGATTTTAACTGAGATGAAAAGATGGGTGAATGCTTTTCCAAGAACACATTCATCTAACATTATGTTAGATCATTTCATAATATATCAAACATCCTCCATTTGTTTCATTGAAGTGAAATTCACTGCGATATTTTTTCAAATGCTCAAGCCATTCTAGTTGATGCCTCGTTTATTTTTTACGATAACAAAGTTGAAGTTATCAGCCACCATCTGACATCTTATTTCCAACTTGTTGAAATTCGACAGCACTCTTACCAGATTGATAATCTGTTCACCCATATGTTACTGTGTGATATACTCGATATCGTGGAGTAACAATATCTAAAATTTACTTGGTTTGAGGCTCGAGTCTAAAAAAAGGGTTTTATATAGAGGATCTTCGATGAGCGCCTGTTTAATTTTGAATTTATTGAACGAGTTGGGTAAAATTACAATTTTATCCAATGAGTTTAATAAAATAAAATATTAAATAGTCACGAATGTGAGATTTTATTTATTACATAACTCAATAAAAGAAATATAAAAATATCGGACAGGGAAAGTAGCATTCAAGGAGGACAGTCAACCACAAAACACAGAAACAAACACGCAAACAGACAAACAAGAAGGCAAAAGCAATAATAAATGCAAACGACATCACAAACAAAAAAAGGGGTTGACAATAGGGCTACCGCCTTGGAACTGTCAGTGGCAAAGTAGGCCACTGGGGGTTAAAGCCTCATATTGAACATGCATGTTTTAATGTAGCTTCCATGTAGCTTCCTGTCGTATGATGACGTATGTTTGTATGATGACGTCATATATTGACTCCATATGCCACCGAAAATGTCGATTTCAATAATCCGGTATTTTAAATGGTTATGAAATTCCTACCTAATATTAATTGTGATTAAGTTTCATCAAAATCCTTCTAGCGGTTTCAGAGAAAATGTCAATTACTACCTTTTCCTATATAACTCTATGTAAACAATTGGGTCGTCGTGGCGGCCATTTTGATTATTCGACAATAACAAAAATCACAAATGTGATAGAGGCTAACCCAAGGAACATGTATATGATATTACACTGGAATGAATTAAGTGGTTTCGGAGGAGATGTCGTTTGAAATCTCTTTAAATTTGACCTAATTTTATGATGGCCATTTTGGATGACTGACGGCCGCGAGAAACACAAATCTGAGAGGGACTATCCCAAATATCATGGTGAATAAGTTTCATCAAAATCCTTCTTGCGGTTTCAGAGAAAATGTCATTTTAAACATTTTCCTATATAACTCTATGTAAACTTTGGGTCGCCGTGATTTTCCTATATAACTCTATGTAAACTTTGGGTCGCCGTGGTGGCCATTTTGATTATTCGACGATAACGAAAAACACAAACTTGATAGAGGCCAACCCAAGGAACATATATATGATATTTTACAAAAATGGAGTAAGTGGTTTTGGAGGAGATGTCGTTTTAAATTTCGTTAAATGTGACATAGTTTTAGCCATGGTGGATATCTTGGATGACTGGCAGCCACAAAAAACACAAATCTGAGAGGAACTATCCCAAAGATCATAATGATTTAAGTTTCATCAAAATCCTTCAAGCGGTTTCAGGGAAGATGTCATTTTTAACGTTTACCTATATAACTCTATGTAAACAATTGGGTCGCTGTGGCGGCCATTTTGATTATTCGACGATAACAAAAAACACAAACTTAATAGAGGCGAACCAAAGGAACTTATATATGATATTTCACAAGAATGGAATAAGTGGTTTTTGAGATGTCGTTTGAAATTTCTTTAAATTTGACCTAGTTTGAGTCATGGTGGCCATCTTGGATGACTGGCGGCTATGAAAACAAAAATATGAGAGGGGCCCTCCCAAGTAACATTGTGATAAAGGTTCATCAAACTCCTTCAAGCGGTTTCAGATGAGATGTCGATTTTATAAAATTGCTAACAGACAGACGGACAGACAGCGAGACGGAAGAAAAGTGATCGCATAAGCTCGCCTGGCCTTTGGCAGTAGAGCTAAAAATTGCAAAAAAAAGAAAATCGACACGAATAAAAACTTGGTCCTTTAATTATTTTCATTACATGGTCCAGCCTTAATTCCATTGAGCGATGGGAAAGCTTATATTAGCAGGGTTTTATAACGGATATTTCAACAATACACCAGATTTAAAAACATTTTTTACTGAAAAAAATGTGATAACCTGTTTAAAATTACCTATGAAATGTTTTAAGTTTACAATATGCAAACCTTTTAAGCCAAAATTAAGGTTTCATTTCATACCCCAGCCAACCCCGTTTTCGCTTCTAGAAGAATGGGGTACGAAACTTAATACTCGGACCACGTAATGTTGAGGAATATATACCGTATATATATCTTTAAATAATAAGCAATGATTGAGCTGAAAAAAAAGATTATATCAAATAATTTTGTGATTAAGTGATTTTGTTTTCTTTTGAAGATTAGCGGAGTATATAATTTCAATGTTCAAATATTTTATGAAGAAAGATGATAAAATCTTGCATATCCACAATTGAAGTTTATAGTTGACAAAATGAGGCTTATATTGGGAAAACTTAAACAGTCTTCTCTGAAACCACAAGTCATAGAGTTTTCATATAGTGCATGCAGAATAAGTTTATGGTCCACTAAGACCCTGGGGTAAAATCTGGAACGCCCCGGGCCGGGGTCACAGTTTTACTTAGTAGTATAGGAAAATCTTTAAAATATCTTCTTTAATTCTACAATAGTTGTTGTAGAATAGTTTTGTTGTACCATAAGCCTATGGCTCTCTATGAAGTTTGTTTAAATGGTGACCCTAGGGTCAAATATGGCTCCACCCGGGGATCTTTTTAAAATAATCTCAAACTACAAGAGCTAGATATCAAATAGTTTGCATGTAGCACAAACGTTAGGTCCTCAAACAAGTTTGTTCAACTTGGTTTTATTGAGTCTGTTCATTAAAGGTTTAAATACAAAATGCAACACCTAGCACTGGCTTAAGCGATATTATACTTTAAAGCCATACAGATTAGACTCGAAGATCCCATAGGACCAGTACGACTGAACACCAAATTCAGAAAATTGTTACATATAGAGGATCTTACATGAGTGCCTGTTAAACATTGAATTTATTAAACGAGTTTGATAACAATTTATGATGAGAAGCTGTGCCGACCATCAAATCAATCACATCAAATACGAGTTTAATAAATTTTATATTAATAGGAACAAATGTTGGATTCTCTTTATCACATAACTTAAAAAAAAACTCATAATGAAGAGGTTGTTTTTAGTAAAAACAGATGTCTCCCCCCACTGGTGGCCTCCCCCCACTGGTGGCCTCCCCCCCCCCCCCACCCCACTGGTGCCCTCCCCCCACTGGTGAAAGAACAATAAATCCATCAAAAATCATTTGACTGAAACATGACAACGATATGCACAACTAGGCTTGCTACAGATCACCCTTCCAAGTTTCACTAAAATAGGGCCCAGGTTCAGGAGAACTTGTCCGGACAAAGTTTGTGTATTAACGCCTTTAACGGGACATAACTCCACAAAAGTCATTCATACAAAACACGACACCGATATACATAACAAAGCTTGGTACTGACCATCCCTGCTAAGTTTCACTGAAATCCAGCCAAGGGTTCAGTAGAACTAGTCCGATCATAGTTTCTGTATAAGGGGCCATAACTCCGCCAAATATCATTCAACCGGAACATGGCGATGTTATGCACAACTAGGCTTGATATTGATCATCCCTAAAGTTTCGATAAAAATCAGCCAGTGATTCGGGAGAACTAGTCGGACAAAGTTTGCTATCAAAAATCATTTGCCTGGAACACGGCAACAGTATGCACAACTAGGTTTGATACTGAAAATCCCTGCCAAGTTCCACTGAAATGCGGCCTCGGGTTCAGGTGAACTAGTCTGGACAAAGTTTGTGTATTAAAACCTTTAAAGTTTAAAACCTTTAAAACTAATCTGGACAAATTTTGTGACATACAGATAACAGACAGACAACAGACAGCACAAAAACAATATATCTCCCCATCCACTGGTGCTCATCGTTTTAAGACTTTGACTGTAGCATGGCATAACCTGACTCACAATCTACACGTATGAAGTGCTTTATAAATGGTATTTTTGGGGAACCTCAAACAGAATCTAAGCATAGATATGATGACAACAGTTTTAAAAACATACATCAACATCATTTTATATCGTACAGCTGTATGCTTCGGAATGAAAATGTATTGTTCCGTTTCGTTCCGCCAAATATAATAGTTATATTTAGCGGAACTGAACAAGAACATTTAAACAAACAACACAAAATAGAATATATTTAGTCAGTGTTTAATTATATAGATTATATATATTAAATTCAGATTAAAAGAGAGGAAAAAATACAATTTGGAGACATTCATATAAAAAAAAAAAAAATGGATTTCCCCACTTGGTACCCCATAACCTGTTCAGTTACATTTCGTTTCATTCCGCTAAATATTATTAGCCATGCTTTTTTTAGCAAGTGGCTAAACATACTAAATATGATCCCTGCACAATACTGTGAACAAATAAAATTGAGACTTAAACGTCTTTATTGCATTGCAACATATCATCAAACCATAATTTATAAAATGATGGCACAAATAAAAATATTTAAAGTAGCAAGTAAAAAATCATCGCACTTGCTTTTTTTAACAAGTGGCTAAACATACTAAATTTGATCCCTGCACAATACTGTGAACAAATAAAATTGAGCCTTAAACGTTTTTATTGCAACATATCATCAAACCATAATTTATAAAATGATGACACAAATAAAAATATGGCAACAATGTGAGGGACGGCAAAATATTTGAGATAAAATTGATATCCAGACGGGCAGGCATAGAAATTTTGGCACATTTTTTGTATTACCCTTTTTATTTAAAACCTTCGTGAATTGAGTTTGACATTAAACTCTGACAGAATTATGTTCCCTTTTGCATAATTAATGAGCATGAAAATAACCAGTTTATCCTGCACTACTCAGTAGTATTTAATGTCCTAGGTTATGCACCCGGGTGAATTTAAGTATTCATTCAACTTCTATATCAAATTCTTTTTCTTTTTTGTTGGATCCACTAGTAATCGCTTTTTCTGTAATGGCGGTGATTACCGAAAAAAGTAAAAAAGTCCACGAAGTAAACTTTCACGAAAGTCCTGAAAACAATATGGTCGAGCAAAGCTCGACAAACAGGCCACGGAGCTTCGCGCTTGTGAGAATCCCCGAAATTAAAAACAAACATTTATATTACCCCTGAGCTTCGCGCAGCTAAACCCCAAAGTATTCATCTTTACGACATTGTGTCAACGCTTTCTTCATGTCCAGAGTTTACCTCGTCCGGACTGCTTCCGATTTTTCAGTACTGTACGCCCTATAGTACGCGGATTCAGAACCTTTAGACTTTCATTAATTTATAAGCCTATTTTCAAGTTAATTAAATGTTAATTCTTATGTTTAACTTGTGAGAACTTGCGACACTGTAAACATGACGTCATGTGCATAAAAACGAGCTAATTGCTTTGGTCTGCAATATTGCAAGTAATAGTTAGACAAATGCTTGATATGGTCGGGAAATGGGGGAGGGGTGGGGTATTTTCAGATACATCTGTGACAGTGTACTTATATTTACCTTAAAAGCAGGCAGAACACATCTAATGCATTCTAACAAAAATAAAACAAAAACATTCCAGAGGATCATGAAGCCTCTCCCATCACCCGCCACCACCCAACCCCGCTATGATAAGTTAAACAATGGGCCTAAGCTGTCAATTGGGCCTAGCTATGTACCTGTAGTCCGGAGTAAACTTTTATGTAATTCCTGAACATTTAATAATTGTAAAGTATTGAGCTTCGAGCGAAGCGTAGCCCCGAACATTAAATAAAACAATCATATTTTGGTAAGCTTCGCAAAGCGAAGCCCACAGTCAAGAGTTGCCCCGTTCTTCAATTCCATGGGTTGACCTTAGCTGACAGTTTCAAAGGGAACTGCATGTTACAGGATACATCAGCCTGTACATAACAAAACAGCTCGTTTAATTTGTTTAGGCTTTGCGAAGCGAAGACCCTTAAAGACCCATACATCATAGGTGAAATTTATTTTATAACTAACTAACAATTGTCTTCGTGAGGTGTACGAGAGGTGAAAAGTCACAATATCAAGCTTCTTATGTTGACAACTCTTCTGTCTACGAGTGGGGGTCAATATATTCTGTCACTGGTATTCGGAACTAACAGATACTGGAAATATAAGAAAAACTTCTTATTACATTCCTTCAAAGTATTCCCCTGAACAGATACACACTTTCGGAGTCGCGCTATGCATGACGTAAACGGAGCAAAGTAGTCACTTATGGAAGTATAGCGTCTACCAGAGAGGTTTTTCTTCAGCAAAGGGAATAGGAAAAACTCACAGGGACTAAGGTCGGGAGAATAAGGTGAGTGTCCAAGCTGTACCACTTTTTCTTGCTCCAAGAAAGACTGCACAATTTTAACTTTGTGAGCTGAGGCATTGTTAGGAATCAGCTGGATGCGATTCAGAACTTTACTTAGGCGTTTTGTCTTGTAATCATTTTTGACTGCTTTGTGAACTTTTTCCTTGTAAAATTTAGCCGTGATGGTTTTTCCCTGTTTGCATGGAATTTGTACCACAGGGCCACTGGAATTAAAGAAAAATTGCATACAAACCCCTTTTAGCGCTTTTTGTTCGTTTTGCAATAACCGGTCTTGCCTGATTTCTACCCAACCATTGGTCATTGTTTATCCGCCGCTGGGGCTCAAAATAGTACACCCACGTTTTATTTCCAGTGAGAAACTCAGAAATATTTCTAGAATGACAGTTTTCATATTTTTTAAGAAGATTTTTGGCACATTTTAAGCGTTTGGCCTTTTGTTCAGTTGACAGCAAATGATAGACCCATCTAGCACAAAGCTTCAATAATTTCAAACAGTCGGTCAAAATGTGATGAGTTGTGCCTTCTGAGATGCCAAGACTATTAGCTATCGTAGAAACTGTATACTTCGTCTACCATGGCCTTCACAGTACCAATGTTCTCCTTTGTTGCTGCAACAACAGGCCTGCCAGGACGGTTACGGTCTTTAATGCTAAGTTTACCCACTTTAAATGTCTTAGCCCAACGAAAAACCGTTCGCAAGGTCACGGCAAAACTGCCATGTACACGGCACAGTTCATCATAAATCTCTTTTGCAGGTACTTTTAAAGCAACCCTGGCTTTAATGTAAGCCCTAATTTCAATTTTTTCTTCACTTTTCATGATAGCATTGAAATATAACCACTATACAGGAGTGCGCATAATTCAACAATAGATATCTCCGTCAATTGTTATCGGATTAAACCGCTATTTTGCATGTACGTAGTTAGTGAAATCGCCTTCACCTCTATCAGTATTTATTCAAATGCACGAGTTTTCAGTGAGGTAATGTAATGCGGTTTCTACGGAAGCGCATTAGTGACAGAATATATTGAATGCCCCTCGTAGCATGCGAACAGAGTTGTTTTCAACCAGGCATTTCATAATAGTCAGTACTCCTTTAATATATGCGAGTGATTGTAGAACAAGTGCATTCTTTCACGTACATTTATCTAGAGATCTAAAATGAATTTGTCTCTGATTCATTGTATACCGGTATTAATAGCTTGACAATTATTCAGTGGTAAAATGTGTCCAGTAGTATAAACTAAACATGAGTAGCAAATTCTATATAAACTAGCAAGGCGCGTTTACATTGTAAGCTTCGCACGAAGCGAGGCCCGAACATTAAAAAGATTATATCACATACTGCCATAAGCTTCGCAAAGCAAAGCACCAAATCCCTTACAAATTCATATTTTATAACATATGACAAGTAGAGTGGTGAACATGCCGAAATATGACGTCAAAATAATGCCGAGCGCAGCGAGGTGTATAACAATATTTAACAAGATGTGTGTCTCATACAAATGGCTTACACATTTACATATATTTGTTTAAGTGATACCGTTGCTATTGTTGCGCTCTGTCCCTATGAGTATTATTTATAACAGTATAACGTATAGAATATGTAAAAGGGCCATAACTCAGGTTATACATTGGTCGATTTTGGCGCTGAATCGATATGCACATTTTGACATCATAAGTAAGCATCCTTTATATTTTCTAAACAATCAGTTGAAAAGTGTGGGATGACATTTGAATGTGGGGGGGGGGGGGGGGGGGGGGGCATAAAAAGACGTGGAGTGCGTAGTCTAGTGGTAGAGCGCCGAACTCATGATCGAGAGGTCGTGAGTTCGATCCTCCGTCGCGGCCACGTTATGTATCCTTGAGCAAGATAATTAATCCACATTGCTTAGTACTGGTTCTACCCAGGAAGCCATCGAGAATGATTAATCTAAGTTGCAAGAACTTGTTTCGCAATCGATGTAAAATAAATATGTTTAAAACATAAAAAGACAATTGTTTATGTGGTCCAATTTTCAAATTTAAATGAACATCCATGAAATGTGAGTTTAAAAGAAGATATCAACAGGGCAGTTTTTAAATCAATTTAATGCCGCACATCAGCATTTCTGATTACGTTACTGTCCCCTCTCCCTCACAATCTCAATATACGCGTCGTTGTGGTGGTGTTTAGTTGCGACTATAAATGTACCGTCTCGGTAGCTTTTTCTGTTTCCTGAAAACATACAGTTGATAGTGTCAGTGAATTTGGATTAACAAGGATTTTTCGTCTATACATATATTAAAGGGGCACACAGCAATCTTGATTTGCTATATAATAACACTTCTGTCGTCCGATCAGTTTTTCTACATAATTTACATTTTTGCAATCATTAATATTCATTATCAGAATAGTGCAAAGCACTTTGTTTTTATTATATATTACTAACTCTTGATGATGTTGCATCAATATAATTACTTGAACAATAGCAATATGCTCCACATATTCTCCACCATATAATGTTACTTTCTTGCAAGTTTTGAGCAAATATAGTGAAAGAGCTGAACAAAGGGAATGCATAAAAATGGCATATATCCCTTGTAAAAGGCTAGACATGTACAAGAAGGTTTTATTTACATTTAGAATGAGTCTGTACGAAAACCTATAGCATTGTATATATGTATGTTTATATAACTAACAATTTGCACGTGCAAACAGGGAATTTCTTTATTGAAATCCAGTTGTCAAATAAAAATTCTACGGAAACAGAAATAACTACTTCGGAGTGTCAGAAGTATTTACTTGGAACATAAGGTGCTGTCCGTTCTTTTCTTGAAGTTGTTTTGTCTCTCTGTGCATTCTACTGGGATCCGTTAGATCTTCCAGAGTTTTCTCACCGTGATCTTGCTCTCTCAGCTGGTGGTCTTGAAATCCAATCGGTTTGAAGCATAATCGGAACCTCTGCAAAAAAGAGAAACATAGTAAAAAATTTAACACAATTTTAAAAAATATTTTTACACAAATAACATCCAGTTGCAGCAATAACACGTTTAGTGCGAATTAGTCTAAGATTGACAAGCACCAATAATTAGAGGACCAAGATGACATAACCAAGAGCAATAACTCTCCAGGATAGGTGTTAACAATGCTGATTGTCAGATTCATCCAATATATATATTTATGACGCAGGTATTACAAGCAAGTGTGAAAGTCTAATACAATCTTCTGCCCTTATTGCATAAATAAGCCTGAATTTGCTTACCTTTTCAAGTGATAACTCCTATTCTATTGTTTGTTTTGTGTTTGCATTTTTAGCACATTTTATCATATGTATGATGGTCAATTTTTAGTAGTGGAGGAAGACCACCCACTTATTCCTAGGTAGAACCAGTACTGCATACCTCCAACCATCCGTATACCCATTCTAAAAATACCGCCCAAGAGACTTTTGGAAATAAACTTTAACACTTAAGCTATTGAACGTAAGTGAGGATGAACATACTACAGACAAAAAGGAGATCCCAATAGCACAACTTTGCTTGGGTGTACAATAAATACACGAGTTTAAATTTTGCATACCTGCCATGATTGTCCGTATCTGATAATGTGGTATATCCAACCGAGCGGTATCCAAACAGAAGCAAACCCAGCCATTGACCACCCTATTCCAATAGCCCAATTCGGGAAGGAGTACATGCCTTTTGGACGTCGATAGTCCAACTCCGAGTAATCGATTATACTCAATATGAAGATTGTCTGGAATAAATATAGTTATTATTTAGATGAGTATGATTATGCTGGTTGGTTGAATAATAATAATAATAATAATAATAATAATAATAATAATAAAGACTTTATTTAACGAGAGAACTTATTTGAAACTAGTCAATCTACCATGAGGCCTTCAACAATACAATATGTACAATATTTACAAGAAAAAATGCATTTAAAGTGGTATTTTCAGTAAAATGGAAATATGTTTAAATAGACTTGCAATACTTAGTCATTTACTTTTTTTATCGGATTGTGAATCCACTGTAAATACAGTGTTTTGAATTGATTAACAAATTGTGCATTTTGTATATTGTGGAGAAGAGAGTTCCACACTTTAGAGCCTGAATAAGCAAATGACTTTCTTAATAACTCACTATTGAGTCTGGGGGAATGTAGTTGTAGATTTGATGATGATCGTAAATTCCGCATATGGACATTTGAAGTTAGAGTAAATGCGTCTTTAAGATAAGCAGGGGTCTGATCAATTACTGTTTTAAACATAATGATTGCTTTTTGAAATATCTCTTTCGGGAAATGTCATCCAACTGAGTTTGGTAAAAAGTTCAACGGAAGGAGTTTCGAAATCTTTATCTAGGATAAGTCGTGCAGCTCTTTTTTTAAACCTTACAAGTTTATCTTTGAGAGAAGTATTACACTTTCCCCATATCACACAACAGTAATCAAGATGGGGTAAGATATAAGAATTGAAAAATAATTTGCGCATAGGCATAGAAAGGTAAATCTTTATGCGAGATAACAGGTATAACAACGAATTACATTTTTTCAGAGCTTTATCAATTTGGGTATTCCAAGAGAGGGTATTGTCAATTGTAACATCGAGTGCTTTTTCTTCGTAACTACAATTAATAGTTTTATATGTGAACTGAATAGAAGGGACATTATCATAAATATGATGTATTTTGTTCTTAGATGAGAGATACATTATTTTTGTTTTTGATGCATTGATAGACATGCACCAGGCGTTGACGTAGATAAGGTCATTATTGAGTAAATATGCAGTTAAAAGCATTGTATCGTCTGCAAAATATCCGTGACTGTGTTTTCCATAGATAATGGCAGGTCTTTGATGTAGATTAAAAATAATTATGGACCTAATACAGACCATCGGGGTACACCCGATACAATGGTTGAAGATTCGGAAGTTATACCAGAAACATGAATTTGTTGGTGTCGGTTATTCAGATATGATGAAAACCAGGAAAGTGCAGAACTATCTATTTTGTAAATTTCTAACTTTGCAGCAATATAGTATGATCAACTAAATCAAAAGCCTTTGATAGATAAAGAAATATAGTACCAACAATTTCATTGTTGTCAATGGCTGCAATCCAGTCATCTAATATTCGAATGGTGTTTTACATCATTTTCTGCACATTTTTAGCTTTATATGACGGTCGAATTTTAGTGTTGGAGGCAGATCACCAATTTTACCTGGGTTGAACCAGCTGTACTTTATACCTCTCGCAAAAAAAGTAAGAATTGACATTTTCTCACTTACAAGTTGAGCTCCCAGTGGGATTCGAACCTGCAGCAGTGAGAAGCAAGAAGGTTTCAAACTCAGCGTCATTACCACCCCGGCCATGGATGTAGGTTTTGATTATAAGGAATACTTTCATGAGATGGTAATAATGTAATAACAAGAGGCAGCGACAGTCGATGCAGATGCTCGTCTGTTCTGAGATATAAGCTTACATACAAAATCTTCAAAAAACATATAATCCAAGTATAAAAGGGGCCATAATTTTGCTAAAATAAAAGCATGAGTTATAGGACCGAACTGTATCACGTTATCTAGTGATGCCAAATACATGTGTGAAATTTCAATCCATTATATTTACTTCTTTCCAAGATACCTTACATACAAAACTTTAACCAGGGGTCGCAGACGACACAAACAACAACAATCAGCATTATACTTATAATTTATATAAAAATAAACACACTTGTCTTTATAGGGAAGCCTCACCCATTTCCAAATGTAGTTTACTGCTTTCCCTCATACAAACCAAGCTGAACATGGCTATGTTTGTATGGCAGCTTATAATTTGGTGGTAGTTTCAGAAGTTTCAGAAGGACTGGTAAAATATCCTTGTTTGTTTATTTGGTGTTTTACGTCATTTTCAACACATATAAGGTCATATAGGATGGTCGATTTTTTTGGGAAGAACCAGTACCGTACACCTCCCGCCATTTCTAAGAATCGACACTTCCTCACTTACAAGTCGAGCTCCTAGTGGGATTCAAACCCGCAGCTGTGAGAGGCGAGAAGGTTTACAATGCAAAAAGACGCTTGGTAAAATGACTGGAATAATTTAAGAGAAACAAAGTAGGTATAGTCCTGACGATCCATGTTGGTATGAAAGAATGAATGAATGTTGTTTTATATACATACCATGCAGAAAATGGGGGAAAAGACTGTCCAACATATTTCCATGTAGGGATTGATTCTAAAACCATACATCATCTCTAAGTTGTCATAGAACCGACGCACACCTGAAACATATACAGTCTGTGGTACTGGTACAACTATTTTTCTGACGAGTTTCATTCAACTTGCCATTCACTACAGGCATTCAAAAATGCATAAATGCCAAAAATTTGCAAATCAATTCTTACATACATCATCGCTATGTTGTCATAGAAACATATACAGTCTGTGGTACTGGTACAATTATTTTTCTGGCGCGTTTCATGGAACTTGCCATTCACTACCGGCGTTCAAAACTGCATAAATGCCGAAAATTTGCAAATCAATTTTTATATTTACATTACATACCCATTGTTATAGTACCAACAATAACGCGCCTTGGGAGGTTGGTAATGATAAATACATGCAAGAAAGATAAATATTGTCAGTGTATTTTCAGTCCGTGTAATAGCCATGTTATATTGAGATACATTGGATGTGTGCGTAGTTAGCTTCCCCAACTTGAAAAGGGAAGTTTATTCGAAATCTGATGTTGTTGGTTTTTGTCGACGAAAGTATAAATTAGAATGTAAATATTGACTTTAATAGAGAATATATGGGAGCTGGGACTAGTTTTATATGGGAGCTGGGACACGTTTTATATGGGAGCTGGGACTCGTTTTATATGGGAGCTGAGACTCGTTTTATATGGGAGCTAACTTTGCTATTTTCTTTGCTACAAAATGATGTTAATACATGGCTTTTTACAAAACAAATGGGAAAAGGCCTAGGTCTGCTGATTTTTTAAGAAAAGAAATCATGAGACTGTCAAAATATGGGGGAAAAAGAGCATGATTTTCGCTATTTAGCAGAATGCTTTTTAAGGAGAATTTTTTATTAAAATGTATGTTTTACGTATAATATCGATCAAGTATTTTTTTTATTTTTTTTTTAAATATTGGGATTTTTTTTGCAATTGGGAAGAGGCCGAATTTCGACCCCACTTATATAGGTGAAAAAGTATTTCCAATCAATGAAATGAGGTTTTACGTCCCATTAACACATTATATTATTATGAAGAATGAAGTTTTCCATTAGACATGCCTCTGCCGGGGACCAAACCAATGGAGGACAGGGGTATGTAGCTCTAAAGCGGGAGACCTTAATCACTGAGCTGCTGAGGCAGCGTATTTCAAACAAGATGAAGCAATCAGAACAACAACAGAACTCTTATTTCACCCCGACATTTGCCGAACGATCACGGATAATATCGAACCATCTCTGAGTAGCCAAATAGGTCGACCAATCAAACGCAGGAAGGCAGATTAAATATTCATTGTAACGGTGCCCAACGTAAAATTAAAAACAATACAAAAATGTTTTTACATGTCAGACTATTACTTGAACGCATGACAGATATATATTATGTGTTTGGTACTGTAGGAAAACATAAATTAAAGCGTGTTTCGTAACAGGATTGTCAGAAAACAAGGAATATTTCTATAGGAACACCGGTTCCAACTTACGTGCACATGCTCCAATGTAAACAATTCAACATGTGTTCTTGTAGCCTTAAATTCGATCTAGTTTCCAAAGAATGAGTCCAGATAGTTTCTGTATAGAATATCACTAAAGATTGCGGTGTTTTAGCGATCGAATACGCATACCTTAACTCAATATATACACAATGAAACTGGTTAATTTGTGATTGTTGATACTTATTTGACTACCAGCATCTGATTTGTTCTTGAAGTCATGTGACTTTGTGCCATATGACCGAAGTTCCGAACACTGAACGGATGTTTCCGAAGTACTGGTGAAATGGGCTATTTGAGTTATATAGTGATTGTTTATTAAACTGCTGGGTTGGATTATAAGGAAATTCTTCATGACATGGGAGGTGTTGTTATATTAACATGAAAAAGCAGATGCCAACGAATGGAAAAAAACAAAAACTGCCTATCATCGAGTGAAGGATTTCTTTATAATAACACATAAGTTAAATAATCTCTTTATTACAGTTCAAAAATAGTTTGTGTATGATTTTAACCAAAACATTGCATTTTGTTGAAACTTTTCAGCAAATGACTTCGATGTCATCAACCATTTTTTGACATCATGAACTTATAAAAGTCGGTTAATAAATTTATTTCAGCAGCCTTAGTAGCTCAGTGGATAAGGCATTGAGCGTTAGAGCTGTATATCTCTGCCCCATGCGGGTTCACTCCCTGGCGGAGTCACGTCTGATGGGAACCTTCGTTCTTCATGTCATCTCCATATGAGGTTGTTGTCCCAATATAACATAATAAGATATGTTAATGGTTCATAAAACCCCATTTTATTTTGTTAATTTATTTCGATTAATTAATGTATCGTTCACCTATAGAAAATGTAATAAAGAAACATTTCTAGTTCACATAGTTTAATATTACCATAACACCATGCGACAGCGACACAAGTAAAGGCAGCCACAAACAAGAGAATATTACTGCCTGTGTAGTAATCAAACAACTGGAACACATACATCCCACCCTGAAACAAAATAATTGTACACGAGTCAATCTAAATGCTTTTTCTTATGACTTTAGATAAGAATTCTACACAATTATTGTACAAGATTTATCATACAATGCCCCCGCCACCGCCGCCACCACCGTTGCCGCCAGGTGTTGTTTTTTTAATACGAAAAAGCAAATGCCAACGAGTGAAAAAAAAAAGATACTACCTATAATCGAGTGAAGGATATCCTCCTCCTCCTCCTCCTCATCATCATCATCATCATTTGCCCATGTATGATGGATTTAGGTGCCATGAAAAACAAAGTCTAGCCTTTGGCTTATCGCACATTTATAAAAGAAACTTACCCGACAGACCAACGGAATTCCACACAGGAACTGGACTATTAATACAGCAGCTATAAACACCTCCCTTCTATAGCCCTTCCTGAGGAAACCTGGGAACTGGTCCACAACAGCAGTAATCACTGCCTCGATGCCCACAAACTATTAAACACAAGACAATATCATTTAGGTAGTAATGGCTCATCAAAAACAGAGAATTGGAACATGGATATTCCTGAATATAACAAACACAGGGATGATGTTACGTAGGTTGCCACTTGAAAACTTTATGTAATTAGTGGCAATAAAATGTTTAAACAGCAAGAATAAGAGCTATTCCATTAAGCCTTAACCCGCTACATATATATAATGGACTGTTCTTTCTTTGAATTAAGACTATTCCATTTATGTGACAAAGTCATCGCTGGCTGATCTGGGTTTACAATGGACGCAAAGGCTATTATAGTCGTGCTTAGCGGGTTAAGGGTTAAAACATACAAGGGATCCCAGAAAGGCAATTTTGTAACTGAACATCCACCCATAGATGCAAAATTTAGTTTTAAAAGAATCAAATTTCAGAAAATGAGGTTCACCTACAGATGTTCATTAAATTGCCTTCCAGGTGTCCAGGGTACGTTTTAATGGAATAGCCCTAATAAGAAGCAGACATTGTTTAGTTTAGTTTATGCTAGATGTTGTTGCTGGGCAATCAGCTGAAATTTACAACTTATCATCAGTTGTTATCAGTTAATAGTCAATATGAAATATAGCATTGCATGTTTAAACTGTTTTAGATCACAGATAAAACAAGCAAAAATGTCCTACATAACAGCAATTGTATACTTTTTAACTGTAAAGAGCATCGTCAGATATCCACAGGTGACATTACGTTATACTCTATTCATCAACGAATGGAACATAACGTAATGTTGCCCGTGGGTATCCAACGATCATGATGAATGGAATATAACGTAATGTCACCCGTTTATCTGACGATGTGTGAAGAGCAGAGGTGTACATGTTTCAAAATGAAATTTAGCTGTATTTTTTAAATATACTATTGTCGATGAACGTGGTCATACCTCACTATCCAGTCCCAGCATGATGAGCATAATGAAGAACAAGACTGACCAGAATGGCGCCGCTGGAAGAAGCGTCAGAGCTTTGGGGTATGCAATGAATGCCAACCCAGGTCCTGTTATACGACACACACAAAAGAACATTGTAGTTATTAACGTTTGCCCTATAATGCACAGATATACACTGAATATATATAAACAACCTATTATGCATTGGTTTAAAGCCACTATCCCCACAACAAGAGGCCAGTTTTAGTAAAACATGTACACCATTTCTAAGCCTAATAACGATAAAGTATATATGTAACGTACATATGTTGCAAATACAAACTCTTTTATTATAATATACACATCATAAACATCAAGCTATTGTTATCGTTGAGTTATGAGTTACCACATGTTAACTCATTTTGCCCATTTTCAATTATGGGTATTTTCAGTACCTGTGAATAATTCTAGGCTTTTAATTGGCACTTTTATTAGGCCCCGCCACGATTGTGGTGCGGGCATATAGTGTTACCCTCGTCCATCCAGACCGTCCGTACATCAGTACGTCCCGTTTCTACATTCAAGTATTTTATTAAGTCAATTTCTCAGATACCAAAACCGTAAAGTTTTCAAACTTCATACACACTTACATATATATGGCAGCAACATGTTCCTACCCAAATCAGGTTAATATAAATGACCTTTGCCTACTTTTTACACTTTGTTAATTTACAATAAAGTTTTACATTCAAGTTTGATACATTCAATGTTTTTGTTGAGAACATTTCTTCAACACAAGATGCCTAACAGCTTTCAAAATGACCAAATATTTATAACTACATGACGGCGGAATGTTTCAATGAAAAGTAGGTCAATATGTGTTACCTTGACCTACTTTTGTCACTTTGTTAATTTACATTGATTATAAGTTTTACGTTTAAGTTTTTTATTATGTCCATAACTATCGTACAGCTTTTAAATTTCAAACACACTTACACCTGTATGACATCAACATGTTCCTCAAAACAGATCAGTATCAATGACCTTGACCTAAATTTTTAACTTTGTTAATTTACATTACCGTTTTATATTCAAGTTTAATATTATGTCCATTACTGAGACACCTAAAGCCACACAGCTTTTAAACTTCATACACCATTACATCTATATGACATCAATATGTTCTTGCACAAAAGCAGCTCAATATCAGTGTCCTTGACCTATTTTTATTTTTTATTTATTTACATTTAATTTGCTTGGATTTTTAAATTTTCAAGTATGTAATTATTAATATTTCACTCCTTGATAAAGCACTCTCTCACTGAACTAGAAAATAGTTTGTCTTCTATGACTTTTGGCCTCCCATGGAACCCAAATTGTGATGGCCCGCAAAATGTTGAATAAACGTATATTAAAGTTTTCGTGTAAGCTGCTGTAAGCTGCTGTATATATCTATAGGTTATAAGAGCGTAAATGAGTCTCCATTGCCCTTCCATAGTAAAGTTAGAATGTTGACAACCTGTTAAAAACTCAGACCTGGTTAGAATTCTGGGAAACTTACTTTATCATGCAAATAAACATGTCTGCTATTAAACATCAACAAGGAAATAGGGGGTTTAATACCTTCTAAGAAACATTTCTTCACTTGTATACTAACACCGGGTCAAAGGTCATAGCTATTTTTACCCCTTGCAATTTCATACCCTGTCTACTTTCACTTCTGAAATTTTTATCACA
Organism: Cyrtodaria siliqua; assembly: GCA_037043455.1. Classification (NCBI taxonomy): domain Eukaryota; kingdom Metazoa; phylum Mollusca; class Bivalvia; order Adapedonta; family Hiatellidae; genus Cyrtodaria; species Cyrtodaria siliqua. The sequence continues at coordinate 73,974 of JAWPHD010000544.1, read as the reverse complement.
AACTGTCAAAAACATGATAAGCTCCCTTTTTAAATATCAACAACATGTCCAGAATACAGTTACAGCCAAAAATTAACAGGAAATTGCACTAAAAAAAGGTTTAAAAGAAAAAAAGATTAGACTCTTTAATACAGAACTACTTTCGACTGCACCAGGCAAGCACATCCGGCTGATTTAGTGGAATTAAACCTATATAGTTTTAGTTCAACACAATTTTCTGTGGGATTCATTATAACATTATCTTATAAGATGGATGCGCAAGGTGCAAATGATTCATGGGGTCGCTGGGTGCCTTTAGAGCCCACCTTATCAAATCCTACGAAATATGCTATAATTTAATAATTTTGGTTTACATAATCATCCAATCTGTTGTACTGACCATATGTGTTACTCTTCTTATTCTTAGCTCAATTATATTTGGGTATGACCTACCCCCACCCAACTCCCCTCCCCACCCCAAACCATCCCACCCCCAGCACCCGAAACATTCGTTTTTCTTTAATTTTATCAGTTCTTACACCTATAGCTATTTTGTGCCTGCTCTCTCCCCCCACCCCACCACCACCACCCGGAACTGTTTTTGTTTTTCATATTTCTGTGTTGTTTTGTCTATTAGTTCATACACCTAGCTATGTTGCTTCATTTTTTGTGTGGGTAGGTGAGGGGAGGTGGGTTGAGGGTGAGGGTTGGAGTATGGGGCCCAGGGTAGTGGGGTTGGGGTTTTACCCCCACACCTTGGTGGGGCCAACAATTATAATATATTAGTAAACAAGAAGCAGTCCGAGGGACGGCCATAGTCCCCTACCGGGTCTTGTGCTCGACACGCTGTCTCATTATGGTGAACATTTAGGAAAAGTTATTTCACAATCCCACGATACATGACAAAGTTACAGCCCGGACAAAACGATGACAGACAGACAGACGGACTTGGGTCTTGCGCGCGACACGCCATCTCATTATGGTGAAGATTTGTGCCAAGTTATTTCAAAATCCCACGATGCATGACAAAGTTACAGCCCGGACAAAAAAATGACAGACAGACGGACGAACGTACGGAAGGACCTGGGTCTTGCATGCGACACGCCGTCTCATTATGGTGAACATTTGTGCCAAGTTATTTAAAAATCCCACGATGTATGACAAAGTTACAGCCCGGACAAAAGAAATGACATTTCTGACATTTAACCTCCAAGTGTGACATTGACCTTTGAGCTATGGACCTGGATCTTGCGCGCGACACGCCGTCTCATTATGGTGAACTTTTGTGCCAAGTTTTTTCAAAATCCCACTATGCATGACAAAGTAACTGCCCGGACAAGCCTATTTCTGACCTTTAACTTCCAAGTGTGACCTTGACCTTTGAGCTACGGACATGGGTCTTGCCGTCTCATTTTGGTGAACATTTGTGCCAAGTTATTTAAAAATCCCACAATGCATGACAAAGTTACAGTCCGGACAAAAAAATAGACTGACGGACGGACGGGGGCAAACCTAAAGTCCCCTCCGGTCCGGACCGGTAGGGGACTAATAATAACACATCATATGAAATGTGCAATATTTTTGGTTAAAAGATAAACATCCAATCTGTTGTTACTAAACATATGTTTTTTACGCTTTTTATTTATTAATAGCTCAACCATATATTTGGCTATAGAGTCCCCTCACATGGATGCGCATATCATTTCGGCGTCTTAAGTCGACCCAGTATTACCAGAGTTACGACCCTTTCTTTGTCAAATTTTACATAAAAATGACTTGTGTGTCTATCTCTTCCCACATGTTTCCACTCTTTACAGGAAGCTTACCTGTGATGTCAAGATTTTCATATCTTTTCGGTGTCTAAATCGACTCAGTATTACCGGAGTATTCTTTCTAATTTTATGTTTCTGACTGTTTTCAGTGGGGCATAGCATGGCAGACACCTAGGGATCATTTTGTCCATCGTCTGTCCGTCACACTTTAACCTGCAACTTAACCTTGGCCATAAATTGAAAAGTATTTCACTTATGTTCATGAAACTTTACACACGTTTTCATCTCACCTCAAGGTATGTAGTTACATAAGTCCAATAACTCTGACTTTCATTTTGACAGAGTTATGTCCATATTTATATAACTTTGGGCATTCATGTCCCATGGACACATTTTCTAGTTATTAATATTTTATTACCTCAACACATGGATAGAGTTAGGAGAAAGGTTTCGTAGTGAAAATTGGCGGTTTAGCTTCTTTAAAAGACTTTGAAGGGGTAACATCTGGTTTTATGTTGGGATCTAGGAGACTGAGTTTAAGTCAACATATAGATATATTTTCTATGTTAAAGGATCGAAACATTATGAATATATGTGGGTTCTAACCCAACCATGACCATATGTGTTGTGTCCCTAAACAAATTACTTTATCTGCATTTGCTTTAGTAAACATCGAAAGTGATTAAAATAAGTTCATAGAGCTTTCATTGCAACTGATGTAAATAAGAATTTATACCCGAGTGAAATGGTGTTAATTAACACCATAGTTTGATTGATATTACAGTTTTATCACGAATTGGACGTTTTTAGATTTTTTTCAAGAAAAGGCTGATTTTCTGTTTCTGTGTTTGAATGATGTTTTACATAAATTTTAGCACATATTAGGTCCAATATAAAACTAGAAATGTGTCCATGTGACACAGATGCCCCCACTGAAAACAAGTGTAAAAAGACAAACAAGAAATTTTAACGTAAAATTTGACGAAAAAATGGCCATAAGTGCGGTAATACTAGGTCTATTTTAACGCCAAAACAATATGCACATCTTGACATCATAGGTAAGTATCCTGTAAAGTTTCGGAGAAATCGGTCGGAGATAGACACACAAACTTTTCAGGACAGACGGAAAGACACATGTACGTACGGACGGACATGGCTAAACGCTATATGCCCCTTCACCATTCGGTGGTTGGAGCACAAACATCTGGTTTCCTTTTTATCTTTTGTATACATTACCTGCCTCCGCCACATCTGAGATGTCTTTACCCTGTACAAGAGCCATATGTCCTAATATGGAAAATATTATGAAACCAGCCAATATACTTGTTCCAACGTCAACCAAAGTAAAAATAACGCAGTCCCTGCAAAAAAAAAAGCATTTCAAACTTAATAAAAAAGAATTAAAAGAATTAATTGTTGATTGATAATGGCTCAATAACACATTCTTTTTTATTTAGAAACGGCCCAGAGCAAGGGGAAGGATACATAGCAATCCTGGGAACACAGGCGCGGCCCGCATAAAATCTAAACAGTTATGAAAATTCATATGTAAAAAGCATTTTTTGGGCGGGGGTTGTCAACTTTTTTTTTAATTGCGCTCCCCAACCCCCGCCTACCCCCGGGGGACTCCCACCTCAAACTGAAAACTTATGAACATGCATGTGAAAAGGTGTGTTTTTTGCTTGTCAATTTTTTTCAAAAGTTGTGCCCTCGCCGCCCCCAATCTTAAATCCTGTATCTGCCCCTGGGATAATCCTATCCTACTCGCACTATCGATTCATTTGCACTTACGGAATGTCCTGCATTCTGATTGGCAGAATAATTAAAATGTGTGACATATAAATATGTATATACCCTCGCAATCAAACAAGGTTCAAATATAAAACACTGTTTTGATTAGATGACAGATATAACAATACACATAGTAATGTGTAAACAAACTGACGTCAAATAAATCAAGATGGCAGCCTATATGGAATGATATTCGAACAGTGATACGGTTTGAACAACTTAAGATAAGTTTACTAGTTAATGTGTGTTAGAATAGGGTTAAATAGTCTTTAGATTTTTGAATTTGTAAACAGTATATGGACTCTTAAATGGTCTTAAATATTGATAAATGGATCCGCTATGGCGTCTCTACTGAACAACCTTTGACAGAGTTATGCCCCCTTTCATAAATCTTACAGAATAATTAACCCTATAATAGATTACTATGGTTATTTAACGTGCTGGTAGGACAGACATTAATACACAGACAATAATACACAGACAATAATACACAGACAATAATACACAGATAATAATACACAGAACATGCCAAGTTTTACTTCCTCATCAGCCGAACAAGGATAAGCCAATTAAAGACCCAGTTGCATTCAAGTACCCCAAAAATGCATTCCGTTTGCGTTTCGTTTGCATTCCGTTTGCATTTTATGTTTTAACAGGAGGTCAATGACATTGAAGCTCTACTGATAGGGTTTTGATAGCTTCATCAGCATTCCTGTGAAGTTTCATGAAAATCCATCAAGTAGTTTCAGAGGAGTAGTCGCTAAAAGTTTTCATTATATAACTCTCTGTATACAAAGATGGCCGCTGGCAGCCATGTTTAACGTCAAATCAAAATAATTTTTGAAAGGGATCAACATCATGTCATACTGATCATTTTAGAAAAAGTCCAATATCAATATCACTTATAGTTTTAAAGAAGTAGTCGCTACAAACTTGTTTTTTGAAAATCTATATTTAGTCGCTTTAAGTTTTCATTATATAACTCTATGTAAACAAAGATGGCCGCTGGCGGCCAAGTTTAACGTCGCATCAAAATAATTTTCGATAAGAATCAACATCATTCTATACTGATCATTTTAGAAAAAGTCCCATATCGATATCACTTATAGTTTTCAAGAAGTACTCGCTACAAACTTGTTTTTTGAAAATCTATTTTTACTTGTGGCGGCCATCTTGAATTTCCGACCAACCTGAAATGTTGCTAGGGTCATTTAGACATCAAGAGCAACATTCCTGTAAAGTTTCATGGAAATCCGTCAAGTAGTTTCAGAGAAGTAGTCGCTACAAGTTTTTACTAAATAACCAAAGATGGCCGCTGGCAGCCATGTTTAACGTCGAATCAAAACGATTTTCGACAAGGACCAACATCATGTCATGCTGATCATTTTAGAAAAAGTCCCATATCAATATCACTTAGCGTTTTCAAGAAGTAGTCGCTACGATCTTGTTTTTTTTAAATCTATTTTTAGATTTGGCGGCCATCTTGGATTTCAACATGAATTTCTGGTAGGACCAACTAGACTTCATGGGCAACATTTCTGTAAAGTTGCATGAAAATCCATTCAGTAGTTTCAGAGGAGTATAGTCGCTACAAAAAAAAGGGACGAACAGACGGACGGACGGACGGACGGACGACGGACACCGCACCTCGGCATAAGCTCTGCTGATCTCTGATCAGTAGAGCTAAAATGCAAATCATTTGCGTTCTTGGATGCATTCAGAAGTTTATAAAGGAAACCGTGCCTTTATTTAAATGCACGGAACGAACACAACAGAATGTGTGCGTTTAAACGAACGCAGAAAATGCATTTGCGTTCTTTCAGCGTTTTCCAATCGCACCATCTCTCACGACTAAATTATGCATTATATTTAGCCATGTGATTTTTATCATGAGTTGGCGACTTATGGTTATGTGATCATATTCAAAAATGGGTCTTTAGTTGACATTATTTTGTGGTGCACATGCTGATTATTCTGTTTTCTGTTTTCTTCCGGTTTATGTTAGTTTCATCAAATCAAAAATGTAACATACATAACACTATATAACGATATACCGACTGTTTTTTATCAACATTATTTTCGTTCTATATTGAAATAATTTAAAGTTTGTGATAAACAAGTAAAAAGTAAAGTAAATGTGTAATCGTGCTTCAGCGGTTCTAAAACACCATTTACACAGTGTAATTCTTTATATTAAAATACTGAAAAACGCACTTCGTTTAAATCGAGATTTTAAATATCAACTCAAAAGGATAATACTAGAAGTTATCCGAAATAGCTAAATGCATTGCGTTCGTTCGGTTCGTTTTCAGCATTTATCGTTTTAAAAAATGCATTCATTGTTCATTTTTTAAAACGATAAACACTGAAAACGAACCCAATCAACGAAACGAATGCAAATACATAGATCGTACAACGTTCATTCTGGGTTCATTTTCCGTTCGTTCAGCGTTCGTTCTGAGTTCATTCTGCATTTATTTGGGGTACTTGAACGCAACTGTGTCTGTAGTTGATTATTAATGGTTAAAATGTAGCTACCATTAATTATATAAAACAAGAATCAATAGCTATAATTAATGGTTTTATTGATTTTCATGCCTGCTCTTAGCCTGCTAAGGGCGACTACAACAGCCTTTGCAGCCAGTTTAAACCCTGATCAGCCTGCGAGTAACTTGCAGGCTGATCAAGGTTTACACTGTCTGGTTGCTCATCAGTCATTTAACCACAACACCTATTTGTAACATAAATAGAATGGTCCAAACTCAAAGAAAGGACAGTCCATTATACATTCATAGCGGGCTAAGGGCTAAAATGCAGTAGTGTAATGACACACTGAAGAAGCCCAGTGGCATGGGGAGTCTCTAACCTTGACCTCCAAATTCAGTCTACTCTGCCTTCCACTTGGCTACCATGGCCCCTAGTGGAGTCAAGTGTGCTTATTACATTTCTATGCGTGAACTATTGGGATTTCTCAGTGAAAGAATATTCATAATTGATAAATATTAACTAGAAGGGTATTCCACGGAACACTTGTGTCGATGCCATGTGCTTATATCACCAAGTAAAATCTAACTATAAAGTTTGAAGATACGGAGTGCAATACTTCATGAATTATGATGGAGCATTTTTTATTTTTAAAGTGTTAAACTTTTCAAGTTATGGCCAGTTTTCAGCTTGGTTAGGTTGCAGGTTAAAGTTTTATGAAAAAGGGCATAACTCTGCTGCATTCCTTTAATTAAGATGAATATGTGTGTGAAGTTTCGTAAACATAAGTCAAATACTTAAGTTATGGCCAGTTATGAGGTTGATTAGGCTGCAGTTAAAGTTTTATGAGAAGGGGCATAACTCTGCTTAAATGAAAGTCAGAGTTATTGGACATTTGTAACAGTATTTCTTTGGTTAAGATGAAGATGTGTGTGAAGTTTCATGAACATTTGTCAAATACTTCTTAAGTTATGTCTAGTTATGAGCCTGGTTAGCTTGCAGGTTAAAGTTTTATGAAAGGGGACATAACTCTGTCAAAATGAAAGTCAGAGTTATTGGACATGTGTAACAGCATTCCTTAGGGTAAAGAAGATGTGTGTGAAGTTTCATGAACATATGTCAAACACTTTTCAAGTTATGGCCAAGGATAGGTTGCAGGTTAAAGTGTGACGGACAACGATGTACAACGACGACGGACAAAGTGATCCCTAAGTGTCTGCCATGCTATGCAGGTGACATAATTAACTCCAAACTCAAACATAACTAACTGTGTTGTTGAGTCATGACGTCACTAACGGTCAATATTTTTAAGCGAATCATTTCGGTTAAAATCATAAACAACTTGTTTTAAAACATAATAAACAGATTAGGCCGACCATAAAAAATTGTTGGTTTGCTGTTTCCCTACCTACCCACCAAAAATGTCCCTACCATAACTTTTTATAGCAATTCTTTAACAAAAAACATTTTTTAGTATATTTTTCTTTAATTTCTTACGTTTTTTTACTGTCTTTGGCAAAAATAGAAAATTCACCTACCTACCCACTCTTAAAATCCTGGGTCGGGAAACAGCAAACAAATATATTTTTAAGGATGGCCTTATTTCGAACTTTCGATTATAAGGAAGTCTTTCACTCGATGGTAGGCATGTATTGTTTTTTCACTCACTCGCATACGCTTGTTCGTGAAAAGAAACACACGTCTACCATCTCCTGAAGGATTTACCTATAATCAATCCCAGCAGTTAAATAATCTCTACATATACTAAAGGAAAAAGCAACGTAACTCGGAAATTTCCGCTATATATTGTATTTACAATATGCTGCTGTTAATCGAATGGTACATGGCTACGTAAGATCTTTCCTTTCGGAAAAAAATACTAAAACAAAATGTAACACAGCATATAGTACTCCTTCAAAGTTTCCTTTTTGACAGAGTATGCGTTTGGCTCAAGCATGGGAGTAAACTGAGGTTGCAACAATTTTGAAAACTTTTCACGTTAAATACAGTACTGAAATGGCTCAAATTTTCAAAGAGGAACTTCAACATTTATGAATTTCTTGTTACAAAGTGTACTGTTATTAAAACGTCTACAATATCACAGTTATGTCCTTTCTCTAACTAACTGCAACTCTTTTTTTTACAAAACGTCTTAGGATTTCTTTGGAATATTATGTGGAATTAAGTGTGAAGTATATACAATATATAGCGGAAATTCCCGAGTTGCGTTTATTTTTCCTTTCAGTATATATTAAATTAATCATATTCTGTAGCATGCTGTCGCAATATCTGCCACTGAAATCAATTATTAAATATATGTTATTTTTATCTTTTACTTGGAATTAACTATGTGACATAGTGTAAAATATTAAAGGGACACAGGGCAATCTTGATTTTTTAAAAACTCACGGCGTCCCGTTAGTTTTTCTCTTAACTTGCCTTTGTTACAATCATTCATATTAATTGTTAGAATAGTTCAAAGCAAATTATTTTTACATATTACTAACTTTTGATAATATTACACCAATAATATATTTAAAAATTTGGTAAAATAGTGAAGAAAATTGAAATGTCAATTTTTTATTCAATTATATGCAAGCCGTTTTAAAGTCAAAATGACGCAGGATAAGTAAATCGAGGAGCACATTTTAATGTTCGAATAAAACTCAAGATTGCCATGTGTCCCTTTAATAACAAATAATGTGTAGAACCAATTTTAATCAATCAAGGGTCTGAAATATAGCATTATTGAATAACTAGTAAATGAAGATTAAAAGTGTTACAAACTATAAATAACATTGTTACAAATATTAGATAACATTTTTTATTATACGAAAAGTATACAATACAGAAGAATATAGGCAACATGACTAACAAGCCTACTGAGATTATTAGTCACTATAGAATTATTTAGTGCATTTTCACATCAAGTAGAATTAAAATGAGTATTAGGGTTTCACAATTAGGGCTATTCCATAAGAACATACATGGGACCCCAGGAAGGCACTTTTGAAATTGAACCAAATTTTAGAAAAAAAGGGTTCACCCACAGATATTTATTAAATTGCCTTCCTGGGGTTCCATGTATGTTTTAATGGAATAGCCATTAGCCCCCTACAACATCAGCTGCATGCAATAATTTACTCAAAATTTGATAACAACAGCTTAAGGTATTGAACAGTAGTACCAACGATGTGTTTTTAGTTCTTGTACCAAGCTAAGATGACATATGCTGATATTAACAAGAATAACAAGGGGTGGTGAAAATAACTACTGACGAAGGTATAAGGTTTACATAGTTATTATATCTACCAGTTTCGGCCATATCTTGGCCTTAATCAGGATATTTTGATCCTGTTAAAAGACAAGAAGTCAGAAAATAGAAAGTTCTCCGGCCATTTTTTGTTTCATCATGAACATGTAAATGTTTCTTTAAATCGAAATCGATACACTACAATAGATATTTCCAATTCACACATTGCAATATCTGTGAAAAGCGAGAATAAAATTTTATTTGATGAAGTCGAAAACTTTGAACAGGTAAATTAATCCACAGGTAAATGTATTTATCAATTATCTGGCAATAGTTGTGCAGCTATACAATTCAGATTTTCCTCATTTCCCTGTGCAGTTTCGCAGTGGTAAAAGTAGTATCTACGTCATGCAAATAATACTTATTTTAACATACAACTTAGTAGCGGTGTTCAATATATGTTTCTCTCCAAGACTACCAATAAATGTTCACAATAAATATTATTTTGTTTAAGATTTAAATTTGTCAATTAATAATACTACAAAAAGGGTGGCCATTCATCTTTAAAGTTCTTATCCTGCCATCAACAGGCAACTTTTACAACAGCTGTACCCCCGTTTATATACCTACTGATGATGAGGTATATATATAACTTACATATTCTGCGAATCCAAACTTTATAGACACACTAATAATGGCTTTAACCAGTCAGACCAAACCCGAAAAGTGGGGAGTTGAATTAGGAGTTACCAACTCATCAATTTTACGCATATTCAATCACGAGTATTTTAAGAACCTGTGAATAAACCTATAACTTTAATTGACACACATACATTATTATATGACACAAGTTTTGATCAACGGTTTTCTACTGTAATTTGGCCATTATTTGGCATGTTAGTTTCTTTAAGACAGTAGCATCTGAAGAATGTCATGTATATCATTGTTTTGTTTTTACTAACTGCCTAGACACTAAAAGTAGCAGGGATCATATATGCAATGTACATGAAGTGTTATAGGTTCAGTTTTTGTTCTTTTCAAAGTTAAAGAAACTAACCCGCCAAATAATGGCAAAATTAAATTCCAAAGCCGGTGTGCATCTGATGTAAAATTTGCATTTTGTTTGCAAGACAGGGACTGTAACTACACAGCAAAAAACGTTGCATTTGTTGAAGGACCAACGTAATCAACTACATTTTTAATTTAGAACTAACAGAGACATGCCTTACCTGTAGGAGTTCTGATGAAACTTGTTGTAGCTGCCAAGTGCTGTTAAAGCACCTTGTGCGATGGAAAATGAAAAGAATACCTGTGTCCCTGCATCAACCCAAACCTAGAGAACATTAACTGCAGGTCAAGCAAGAGTATTACATGTAATATCTAAAATATAATAGGACCAATACCATCAATAATTATTAGCACGGCTTTAATTGGGTTTGTGGGTGTATGAACAGTTTAATATACTTAAACCTGTGTTAAGATACCACTAGAGTTGGTCTCTTAACACAGGTAGTCAGTTAATATAGGTGCACTTTTGGAAATTGAAATGGTATTCTTTTAAAGCAGGTGGTCTCTTAATAGTTAGTTTGTTTGTATGGTGTTTTACGTCATTTTCAACACATGTAAGGTTATATATGACGGTCAATTTTTTTTGTGGTGGAGGCAGACCACTTTTCCTGGGTAACCAGTACTGTACACCTCCCGTCATCAGTAAGAATCGACACTTCCTCACTTACAGGTCGAGCTCCCAGTGGGATTCGAACCAGCAGCCGTGAGGCGAAGGTTTACAACGGAATGTTGTTAACCATTCGGCCACGGAGACGCCTGTCTCTTAATATATATCGTCTCTTTATCAATTTGACTATAAGTATCAGCACTTACAAAACTTGAAAATTATTGTAGTGAATAAATAGTGGATGGCTGGTTTGATCATTACTAATAGAATATTTGTTTAACTTGATAAAATACGAATTTTAAACAGAAAAAAAGAAGTCTCATACAAAGTTATGTACCTGTGTCTCTGTCATTTTAGAGAAATCTGGTTTGAGATAATAGACGATTCCCTCCATGGCGCCATCTAGTAGGCAGTTTCTGATCAACAGCACTATCATAAAGAAATATGGAGAAATGGCCGTCACGTACATAACCTGCAAAGAAATTGTGTGCGAGAAAGATATACTAAACAAAAAATGTTTAGCACGACATTTTAGTGACATAGATTAAACATATGAACATTGATATAATTGTTTGAAGATATTAGAAATGCTAGGTAAGAATGTGATTTTCATAAGATCGTGTTATTTTATTAAGCGGAGTATCAGAATTACCTCCCATATATTAACAAGAGGCCAATGACCTTGAAGCTCTACTGATAGGTTTTTGATAGCTATAATAGCATTCCTGTGAAGTTTCATGAAAATCTGTCAGGTAGTTTCAGAAGAGTAGTCGCTACAAGTTTTTACTATATAACTCTATGTAAACAAAGATCCGCTGGCAGCCATGTTTAACGTCAAATCAAAACAATTTTCGACAAGAACCAACATGTCATGCTGATCATTTTAGAAAAAGTCCCATATCAATATTACTTATAGTTTTCAAGAAGTAGTCGCTACAAACTTGTTTTTTAAAAATCTATTTTTAGCTATGGCGGCCATTTTGGATTTCACATCAACATCAATTTTTGCTAGGATCAACTAGACTTCATGGGCAACATTTCTGGAAAGTTTCATGGAAATCCATCTTGTAGCTTCAGAGAAGTAGTCGCTACAAAAAAAAGTTTACAGACACGTACGGACGTACAACGGACACCGCACCACGGCATAAACTCTACTGATCTTTTCAACAAATTTAATGTTTGGCATCGACAAGAATTGTCCATTCCGACATTGCTTAAAAAATGCTGAAATGTGTTCACCAATAATTGTTATTGTCAATCAAAAACATTCCAAATTTCATAATTTGAAAATTACCTCCATTTTCATTGAAATGAGAAAGGTTTTCGATAACCTATAAAAGTATGTTCCATGTATATGTCATTATACACAGACACGATGCAAAATATCAGAGTTCTAGGCCTTGTAGTTTTGGATAAGAAGATTTTTTTAAGTTTTCTCCATAAAGAACTATTTAAAACATTTGACACCTGTAGCGGAGCCATTGATTAATACAATATTTACATTGACCCAAAGAACATTCCTGTGAAATAAAATGAAATGGTCTGGTGGTTTTGGAGAAGACATCACTCAAAGTTTAACTAGGTAGAACTTTAGCGGATTATTTTTATTTATTTTTTACTAGGTATACTGGTGTGAAATATTTATTACATGATCCGACAGGTTCTTGTATTTTGATCAAGATTTTCGCTGGCAGACTCTATAAGTTATGGATTGATATGTAAATTCACTGCGAGGCGTAGCTGAAAGTAACCAATGTAGGTGGTTCTTATCTCGAAATTAAGATCTATAATGCAGTGTCATATTTCCATGAATGTGACTCGTGGATTACCTTTGATGAAGACTTGATTCCCTTACAGATACAGAAGTAAATGACTATGGTAGACAATAAAAGACAAAGCACAAGATCCCATTTTACTGGTCCTATATCTTCAATGCCGTCTGAAATGCCCAGCACTTTGTTCCTGTAGAAAAATATAATACAAGGAAACATAAAAAAAAATTACGACAATTTTGAACGTTTTTACTGCTATAATTAGGAAAACCATTGCATGCATAATGCATTAAATAAAATCAAAAGTAAATTATTGAAATATCAAATTCGCAAAATGTTGTCGTCTATCTACATGTTGTTGTTGAAAACTGTCTAGTCTGTTCTTAAATTACACACCTTTGTGGCCATGTCTTGAATCAAGTTCACTCACTCCTGGAATTTAATCGACCAATTTAAATGCAGGTCACCAATCCGTGCACATGGTACCTATACAACTGCTAACAGTGACGTAAGCTTTTCCTAACTGCCACTGCACAAGCCCAAACCTAAGTATTCACAGATATAACCAGAGGGAATATAAAAATGACGAAGACATGTAAAATAAATGTTCTTACTCCCAGTACTCGGTGACTGGTTCCACGTAGTAGGCAAGTTCTTTGTATAAGGTCACGTTGAGCAAGGCAGCGGTTGTGTTACTCTCACAGGTACCGTTAATTAAAAAACCCGTCTCATTACTGTACAAATACACATGTAGGTTAATAAGAATACATATCTAACATGTTTACCAGGAAGGGTTTAATCTAATGTTGGTAGAACTTGATACCAAACCCATCTGTCATTATAATATTTCTATATATGTTTATATTTGCTCTGTATGTAAAATATTGGCAATAAAATATGTTTAAATCTTTATCAACAGTCCGAGGCGTAACTTGTTTGTAATTTTTTAAATAACTTGTTTAGGTTATTACAGTTTTGGGTTTGTTTGTTTTTTTAAATAACTGCAGTGCAATAAGTTTTTTTCCGATATGCGTTCATTTTTATCTATTTTTAAATCTGCTTTTTATTAAAACTAGAATTTTCCTGTGTATTTTTGTGGTATTTTATCCTGGTTCTTTTATCTTTGTTGATAACTAACTTACCGGTACTTCTTTTATACAATCAGTGTTTTTTTACCTTATATAAGTGGTACCGAAAAACGGTACCAGTCCCAATGGCAAAAGGTATGTTTTTTCCCAATTGGAGTGAAAAAATTCTCAATAAAAAAAACACATATACATTTATATATTTTCTTTTCAATCAGAATTAAAATAAAATCTTAAAATCCTACTATTTGATTTCAGTCTTTTCCTGAGAGCCAGATTTAATCCTTATCCCTCTATGAATGTAAAATGGACTATTCTTTCTTTGAATTTTGACCAGTCCATTTATAGTACAAAGGGGTGTTTCGATCGAATGACTGATGAGCACCCAGACAGTATAAACCGTGATCAGCCTGCAATATGTCGTACCAATAAAGGTTCCAAATCAATATCACTTATGTTTTTTGAGAAGTAGTCACCACAAAATAGCATTTTTAAAATATTTGTTTAGCCATTGCGGCCATTTTGAATTTCCGACCGACCTCCATTTTTGCTAGGATCAACTAGACATCACAAGCAACATTCCTGTGAAGTATCATGCAAATCAGTCAAGTAGTTTCAGAGGAGTAGTCGCCACAAGTATTTCCTATATAACTCTATGTAAACAAAATGGCCGCTGGCGGCAATGTTTGACATCGAATCGAAATGAATCTTGGTTAGGACCAAGTACATGTCGCACCAGTCATTTTGGTAAAGACTCCAATTCAATGTCACTTACGGTTTTTGAGAAGTAGTCGCCACGGTCGCATTTTTAAAATCTATTTTTAGCCGTGGCGGCCATCTTGAATTTCCTACCGACCTGAATGTTTGCTAGGATCGACTAGACATCAAGAGCAAAATTCATGTCAAGCTTCATGAAATTCCATCAAATAGTTTTAGAGAAGTAGTCGCCACAAGTATTTCCTATATAACTCTGTAAACAAAAATGGCCACTGGCAGCCATGTTTGACATTAAATCAAAATGAACTTTGATTTTTTTGCTAGGATCAACTCAACATCAAGAGCAACATTTCTGTGGAGTTTCATGAAAATCCGTCAAGTAGTTTCAGAGGAATTGTCGCCACAAAAAAGTTTACGGACGGACAGACAGACGGACGGATGACGCACCACAGCATAAGCTCTGCTGATCTTTGATCAGTAGAGCTAAAAATCATGAGTATTGTATTTGTATGTATTGTCCTGTGCAGTGTATTCCGTATTCCATGATGAAAATTGTTCCAAGCATGTCTTATACAGTGTTTGTTTTGTTTTTACTTAACTTCTACTTTCCACTTAATCAAAATAGTTGTTTCTCAGTTTTAATACGTATGAATTAATTCACATCCATTTTGAAAGCATGAACTATTTAAAGAGAGTGTTTAGTCTGAATGATTCACTTTGAATCTAATGATTAAATAATCATTGCAATCAAAAATTATCTACAGCTCTGTGATTAATCAAATGATTTCATATTGACCCAGTTAGTCCTCAGAATAAGATAATTTCAGCAGGGTATATGATAGTGATGTACCGATTAATTGACTGTAACCGATCATCAGTTACTTAGGCTTCTGTTTATGATGATCAATTATGAAAGTATAATCCATCATCAGTAAAATGAAAAAATGCACTGCAGAACAATGTCGCAAACTTTTATTGTTTTATTTTACCCAAATGAAATCATGAAATACCCAATTAAATAAATACCGATGGGTAAATACCCAATTGATCAAAAAGCTTATCTGTAGCTCTGCATGCACATGTTATGCTTCATACTAACTAGCCGATTATAACCGATGATTGATTGGTTACATCCAACCGAGTGTAACCGATGATCGATAGAAAATATACTGAAAGGAAAAAGAAACGTATAATGGGTGTTGCCGCTATATATTGTATGTTTAATATGCTACTGCTAATCGAATGGTTAAGGGCGACATTAGGCCTGTCCTTTCAGAAAGAAGGTTTAAACAGCACCGAACACACCAATGGTTACCCGGTTAAAGTTTCATTATCGACAGAATGCGCATTTGGCTAAAGCAGATGAGCAAACTTAGGCTTTAAACGTTGCAATCTCTTAACATTAAACACAATACTGAAATGGCTTAACTATTTCAAGCGAAACTTCAACATTTATGAATTTAGTGTAACAAAGCATACTTTGATTAAAAGGTCTACTACATGACAGAGTTGTCCTTTCTGTAATTAGTTGTAGCCCCTTTTTGTACAAAACACGTTGAGATGTATCTGAAATATTCCGTGGAATTCGGCGTATATAATAGTGTAGTATAGGCAATTTTTTGATTATGCGTTTCTTTATCCTTTCAGTATATTAACCGATTGACCATCACTAGTATATGGATACATTCTAGCCAATTTGATTTCATATTCCCCCGAGTCGAAACCGTAGAACCGCGAGGAAATAGCAAGTAACCTTTTAGTTCTGGAACACTCAATTGCTATATAAACTAACCTTGTATTTGAAATGAGGCACCGATTATCGCCGTATTTGGTATCACCAAAGTTGGTACAGTGCTCGGATGCCCAATCATCGTAGTCGCAGTCTGTCCAGGGGAGCCTCAACGTAAACGAGGCAAACAAATACCTGAACGCCCAGGCCAGGATTACGTTGTAGTAGACGTTCACTATGAAGACGAGAACCAGTGTTGACAGACCGATACCTAGTATGACAATATATAATCTATTTTTTATTTATTTTTTTTATTGAAAGATACGTCTGCACTGCACAACCTTGTTAAAGAAACTAACCTGCCAAATAATGGCAAAATTACACAACAAACTCAATGTCAAAACTCTATTCCGGTGTTCAGGTCATACACTAATGTATGTGTGCTGATTAAAAGTATAGTTTTATTCACGGGGACACTTCAGTGAAAGATCTTTATCAACACTTCGGTGAAAGATCTTGTATCAACACTTCAGTGAAAGATATTGTATCAACACTTCAATGAATTGAATTGGGGTTTTAAAGCGCACCAACACATGAAAAGATTATATGGCGCCTAGCAGGCATGAACATGCCAGGCTCATCTTCCATGTACATCGAGATAAAATATGGAAAATGGGCTTAGAACCTTCTCACCCTGAACTGCAGAGTTGCTGCAAATTCTATCGTAGAAACTCCATTTACGCTGGAGCCACGTTATTGTTTTTTCTGCTACTGCTCTTTGATGCGAGCGAGATGGCACCTGAAACAATGCAGGGATCATGACGAAGACCTTTAATGAACATGAACAAAAAATGATAAAATGAACATGAATTTGGGGGGATTTTACCCGTCTGCCTACCCCTCCAAAGGGATCTGCAGTGGCCGTATTATTTGCCCCGTGACCAAACGGGGCCCCCGGCAACCACACGGGGCCACTTCAATGAAAGATCTTGTATCAACACTTCAGTGAAAGATCTTGTATCAACACTTCAGTGAAATATCTTTATCAACACTTCAGTGAAATATCTTTATCAACACTTCAGTGAAATATCTTGTATCAACACTTCAATGAAAGACCTTGTATCAACACTTCAGTGAAAGATCTTGTATCAACACTTCAGTGAAATATCTTGTATCATCACTTCAATAAAAGATCTTTATCAACACTTCAGTGAAAGATCTTATATCAACAGTATAGTGTGGATATCGCATCCAAACAAGAGGTCAATGACCTTGAAGCTCTAACTGATAGATTTTGATAGCTAGATCAGCCATGGCTATGGTGGCCATCTTGAATTACCGGCCAACCTGGTTTTTACTTAGGACCAACTAGACATCAAGAGCAACATTCCTTTAAAGTTTCATGAAAATCAATGAAGTAGTTTCAGAGGAGTAATCGCCACAGTTTTTTCCGATATAATTCTATGTAAACAAAGATGGTCGCTAGCGGTCATGTTTGACGTCAAACTGAAATAAATTGTGGCTAGGACCAACTGCATGTCGTGCCAGTCATTTTAGGAACGGTTCCAAATCAATATCACTTATGGTTTATGAGAAGTAGTTGTCACAAAATTGTATTTTTAAAGTCTTTTTTTAGCCATCCCGAATTTCCGGCCGACCTGCTAAGATCAACTAGACATCAAGAGCAACATTCCTGTGAAGTTTCATGCAAATCCATCCAGTAGTTTCAGAGGAGTAGTCGCTACAGGTTTTACTAAATGATTGAAAGATATTCTGTGAAAGATCTTATATCCATACAGCAGTGAAAGATCTGGCAACAACACCTCAGTGAACGATTTTAGCACACTAGGTTATAATTAGTCAACAAAAGTTTGATAAATATTTCATTTTTGTATCTAACCTCTGAATATAGGCGCTAGGTTCCAAGCCTTTATGCCGCCCATACCCATGAACTGTCCCACTGCCACCTCGATGAAGAATAGAGGTATGCCACCAACAATGAGACATATCAAATATGGAATCAGAAACGCCCCTGAAAAATTAAAAAAAAATAGTATTACTTGCATAAACTATTACTATAATTAAAGATGTTTCCTTTCAAATATACCTTCGTTGGTGTGTTCTTTGGGCAAGCCCCGTCCATCAGATGGTGATGTTCATGTAAACCAAGTGGTCTTGTGCATCGGAGTCGATTCTCTGAGAATGTTAAAGGAATTTATTTGTTAGTAAGAGTAGGGTAGATTCCCAGATTCCTATGCATCCTTCCTCTCTTTCCGATGCAGCTCTAAATAACCTAAGCAATGTATTGATGAGCCGTTAAAAAATATTCAATTCAATTCAAATACACTGTGGCAATGGTGTAGTGGTACAGCATCCGCCTCGCATGCGGGAGTTTGTGGGTCCAATCCCCGGCCGGGCCAAATACTTCTTAACTAGAAGGCCACAGACTGCATGTCCACCCTATGGTTCAGTGGTCCAGATTGGATTATTTTTTGGTTTGACCAACTCCAATGTGAATCCTTTGAGACATTCGTTCCTAACATACTTAGTATTTAATTTAATTAATGTCATTAACAGTGGGAGACGCATGTCGCAGCGGAGACCGGACATGACCTGTATTTCGTCCAAAGTAGGTCATAGCGTCCCAAATTTTGCACATGATGTTACAGGTGGAGTTTCTTGAAAATCCTGCAAGGAAGAAGCAAGTTATGCAGGTCATAGTGGAGACAGAATGTATTTTGTCCAAAGTAGGTCGCAGCGGAGTGAGTGGTCCAATGATAGAGCGTAGGATTTCAGATCGAAAGTTTTTACGTTTGATCCTCGCCATGTCCATGTTAAATTTTCTTGAGCACAAATTGCTTAACTAAACACGTGACCAATTTATTCTAAAGGTGAAACTAGCTTTGTGTCAAAACGGTCAGGTAAGTGCCCAGCATGTTATCGATCGGAAGAAGCGGATATACAGACACTGAAATCGCGCACTTTCAATGTGAGATTCTACAATATGTCTTGAGATTGTAAACTCCTTTAGTCTTGTATAAATGCTTGTAAATTCTCTGATTTTAGGTGGTGCGCGCGTCAAAAGCAATATAGGATTTGATATAAGATATTCCTTAACCAAAGCTCATAATTTCTTCTAAGTGTTTAAGGCGGGAGTAAATTAAAAGCATTAAAAATTAAAAATATTTTACTAATTGCATAATAAATAAAAAAAAACAATAGGGATTAAAACATGCGTCCAATCTACGTACATATTGTATGCACTTGTGAACTGTTCTTACACAGATATGACACTTTCCAAAAATGTATTGGAGCTTTTTACCTTAATTTCATGTACATCCTTAGTAATTCGTAAATAAGTGTGGTGGTGTTGTCAAATTTAGTATCCCGGCGTTACCAGTTTTTGATAGCCTAAGCAATAGCCGATATAAAATGAACACAAACACGCGTCTTACCTGTCTCAATTTTCCTCCAGCGATAATCCAATTCAGTTGCATCAAAACAGCACAGTTTCCAATAAAGTTCGCATCTTTTCAATTTCAAAAGTTCAAAATGTTATGTGGTAGTCAAAATGACATTAGTTAAAAAAATGATCCCAGTACTCGAGGTAGTCTTGAAAAAGAGGCTAATGACGTCATACTGTATTTGTTTCCAATAAGGTGTCGACTACGGGACACAAATATAATTATACTGTCTCGTTACACGTTTTGTGGTTAACCAAAGGAAACTGTTTTCTGTACAGGTTGAATCAAATGTTTGATATGTCAAAATATCGCATTCTATAAAATCATCTCACAAAAACGTATATATATGTATATTAAATAAGAAAAATCCAGGCATACTTACCAAGAAAATGTTGTTGTTTTCACCTAAATACATGAATTATATGATGGTTTACGAAAAAATGAAGACCTAACTTAGATTCCATGGTTTATGATTTACATTCAGTGATGCTTTTAAACAATATATATTCGTTTTTTTTTGGTATTTCAACTAATTGTAGGTAACATATATGACCCAAATTAATTTCCATAGATTTTTTCTGAACCAGCTCTTCAGCGAGCACTGACAGTTCTATTTTCAGTAACATAATACACTTTCAGTTGACACAGACAGTCTGCAAGTAAGATAAGATAAGATAAGACTTATTTCACGTCGGTTATGACAAACAGTATAAACATAAATTTTAAGCTTTTTTCCGACAAAACATAGTATCCATTTAACAAGCAAACAAAAGACCTATTGGATTTAAAATGGCATTTAGGTATATATTTAAGACATACATGACAATTTGAAATTATATGAGTAGCTAATAAAACATTTCATGCAAATTAAGCTACAATCGAAACGATATTTATAGGCATGTTAATAATATATATATATATGCACATACTATACAGATAGGCGAGTTGAAGGACGATTATAACTCAGATAGGCGAGTTGTAGGACGATTATAACTCAGATAGGCGAGTTGTAGGACGATTATAACTCAGATAGGTGGAGTTGTAGGACGATTATAACTCAGATAGGTGGAGTTGTAGGACCATTATAACTCAGATAGGCGAGTTGTAGGACGATTATAACTCAGATAGGTGGAGTTGTAGGACCATTATAACTCAGATAGGCCAGTTGTAGGACGATTATAACTCAGATAGGTGGAGTTGTAGGACGATTATAACTCAGATAGGCGGAGTTGTAGGACGATTATAACTCAGATAGGTGGAGTTGTAGGACGATTATAACTCAGATAGGCGAGTTGTAGGACCATTATAACTCAGATAGGTGGAGTTGTAGGACGATTATAACTCAGATAGGCGAGTTGTAGGACCATTATAACTCAGATAGGTGGAGTTGTAGGACGATTATAACTCAGATAGGCGAGTTGTAGGACCATTATAACTCAGATAGGCGAGTTGTAGGACGATTATAACTCAGATAGGTGGAGTTGTAGGACGATTATAACTCAGATAGGCGAGTTGTAGGACGATTATAACTCAGATAGGCGAGTTGTAGGACCATTATAACTCAGATAGGTGGAGTTGAAGGACGATTATAACTCAGATAGGCGAGTTGTAGGACGATTATAACTCAGATAGGTGGAGTTGTAGGACGATTATAACTCAGATAGGCGAGTTGTAGGACGATTATAACTCAGATAGGTGGAGTTGTAGGACGATTATAACTCAGATAGGTGGAGTTGTAGGACCATTATAACTCAGATAGGCGAGTTGTAGGACGATTATAACTCAGATAGGTGGAGTTGTAGGACGATTATAACTCAGATAGGCGGAGTTGTAGGACGATTATAACTCAGATAGGTGGAGTTGTAGGACGATTATAACTCAGATAGGTGGAGTTGTAGGACGATTATAACTCAGATAGGCGAGTTGTAGGACGATTATAACTCAGATAGGCGAGTTGAAGGACGATTATAACTCAGATAGGTGGAGTTGTAGGACGATTATAACTCAGATAGGTGGAGTTGTAGGACGATTATAACTCAGATAGGCGAGTTGTAGGACGATTATAACTCAGATAGGTGGAGTTGTAGGACGATTATAACTCAGATAGGCGAGTTGTAGGACGATTATAACTCAGATAGGCGAGTTGTAGGACGATTATAACTCAGATAGGTGGAGTTGTAGGACGATTATAACTCAGATAGGCGAGTTGTAGGACGATTATAACTCAGATAGGTGGAGTTGTAGGACGATTATAACTCAGATAGGTGGAGTTGTAGGACGATTATAACTCAGATAGGCGAGTTGTAGGACGATTATAACTCAGATAGATGGAGTTGTAGGACGATTATAACTCAGATAGGTGGAGTTGTAGGACCATTATAACTCAGATAGGTGGAGTTGTAGGACGATTATAACTCAGATAGGTGGAGTTGAAGGACGATTATAACTCAGATAGGCGAGTTGTAGGACCATTATAACTCAGATAGGCGAGTTGTAGGACGATTATAACTCAGATAGGTGGAGTTGTAGGACGATTATAACTCAGATAGGTGGAGTTCTAGGACGATTATAACTCAGATAGGCGAGTTGTAGGACGATTATAACTCAGATAGGTGGAGTTGTAGGACGATTATAACTCAGATAGGCGAGTTGTAGGACGATTATAACTCAGATAGGTGGAGTTGTAGGACGATTATAACTCAGATAGGTGGAGTTGTAGGACCATTATAACTCAGATAGGCGAGTTGTAGGACGATTATAACTCAGATAGGTGGAGTTGTAGGACGATTATAACTCAGATAGGTGGAGTTGTAGGACCATTATAACTCAGATAGGTGGAGTTGTAGGACGATTATAACTCAGATAGGTGGAGTTGAAGGACGATTATAACTCAGATAGGCGAGTTGTAGGACCATTATAACTCAGATAGGCGAGTTGTAGGACGATTATAACTCAGATAGGTGGAGTTGTAGGACGATTATAACTCAGATAGGTGGAGTTGTAGGACGATTATAACTCAGATAGGCGAGTTGTAGGACGATTATAACTCAGATAGGTGGAGTTGTAGGACGATTATAACTCAGATAGGCGAGTTGTAGGACGATTATAACTCAGATAGGTGGAGTTGTAGGACGATTATAACTCAGATAGGCGAGTTGTAGGACGATTATAACTCAGATAGGCGAGTTGTAGGACGATTATAACTCAGATAGGTGGAGTTGTAGGACGATTATAACTCAGATAGGCGAGTTGTAGGACGATTATAACTCAGATAGGTGGAGTTGTAGGACGATTATAACTCAGATAGGTGGAGTTGTAGGACCATTATAACTCAGATAGGTGGAGTTGTAGGACGATTATAACTCAGATAGGTGGAGTTGAAGGACGATTATAACTCAGATAGGCGAGTTGTAGGACCATTATAACTCAGATAGGCGAGTTGTAGGACGATTATAACTCAGATAGGTGGAGTTGTAGGACGATTATAACTCAGATAGGTGGAGTTGTAGGACCATTATAACTCAGATAGGCGAGTTGTAGGACGATTATAACTCGATTTATAACATTTTAAACAGAGGTTGAAAAGTTCACTTAGTGAAAAATTTATAAAATAGGTATGTATGAGTTCAATAAATAATAATTACGATTTATTCTGAATTTTATTTTGTTTTAGCTTGTAAAATAGCTGATCAACCTTTTGTCTGTAAATACCGGCTGATCGTCTGTCATTGCGCTTCATAGTTTCGAAAAACTACGCAAAATAAAAGTTACGTCGAGATAACAGGTACCTCGAGAACAGAGTACTTGAGGATACATCCATTTAGCATCCATTTTCATGCAAAAAAAAAAATGTAACACACCTGAAATATAGGTTTTACGAACTTATTCCGTGTCAATCGTCGCCCAAGGTAAAAACGTACTTAAACGTACTTAAATAAACATTGCAGCATTACTGATATGTAAAAAAAGCACAATGATTACCTATTAAAGTTCTTCCTTTTCATTCAACAATGGACGATCGATTAACTTATTGGTGTCAGACCAGTCAGGAAGTAGTTCCGGGTCGTAGGGTGCTGAAATAATTCCTTGAAAGAATCCTAAGTTTGCATGTGTTTTTCCCAGGATTAGTTTCTATTTCATTGTTAAATCTAACCTGAGGTTAAAGTATGTCTGTTGTCATGAATAGTAAGTATTTTACTGTGTTTGTCAGGATTATTTCTTTGGAGAGTATGAGCACAGATGAGCACAGATGTTAGGTAGAGATGTGGTTTTGACAGATGTTTATTTCAAAATACGCATAGTGTGAATGAATAACGCGAAATGTTGAAAAACCGAATCGGTATGGGACCGTTTGCTAGCCAAATGTGTTTAATACACAGAATAAAAGTGTATTTAAGCGAACGAATGTTGTGGAACTTGTGACTGATCTCCAAATATATCCTATATTGCATTGTGTTCAATGGGCTGATTTTCACGGATCTGACACCTATTGTAAACTTATCGACTCATCCGCATGATAAAACAACATCTCGGAAACTAGTCTCGCATGGATGGTAAAAGACGGTTAATTTGCCGGGACTTGCCGGTCTCCGGTAGAGGTGTTAAATGTAAAATTATTTTTTTCAATCAAAACATTATATTAAGAGGATGGAAACTAATTTGGTGTGTTGATATATGAAAGGATAATGATAAAAATAAAATAATAGTTTGATGTTTTTGATGTTTTTATGGGTGTATTTGCATGAAATTGAAAACGTCGGGCTCCGTTTTAGAAACGGCGGGCTCGTCTTCAAACCATAATTACAAACTAATTATCAAAATCTAATTGTATTTTTCACATTGGTTATATAAAATGACTCATTCTAAATATGATTAATAAAACATCTGTATTTTTTTGCAAATAAGGGTACCGAAATATTTATATTTAGACTAGGTACCCTGCAATTGGAAATTTCTTTAACCTATAAATGCCAGGCTCGTCTTTAAATCATTACTACAAATTTGTTATAAATTATAAATGTATTTGTGGTAATATTTATGTAACTTAAAAAATCGTAAGTACTATACCTAACAAAAAAGAACTTTTAAAGAATATACTTGCGTGTTAAATGTTATTATTGCGTGTTAAATGTTATTATTGCGTGTTAAATGTTATTATTTGCACCTTTTTTCAAAAGCTGATTGATACATTGTATGTAAAACACAGATTTGCATTAATTATCTAATTGTGGGCAATTTGGTTGAAGCATATATTGTGATCTTTTAATATTCATAATAAGATTAAGATATTCTCAAAGAATATGTTGCTATTGAATCGACGACAACGCTATCACTTAAGCTCGTCTAGCCTTTGTCAAGTAGAGATAAACACACACACACGCGCGCGCGCGCGCAAATATATGTATATAAATAAACTTCTTATTTGTCTCCATTTTTAACTTCGGAAAATAATAATTCATCCATTTTCAATATTAACTGAAAACTGTCATTACCTAGATAAACGTTTATACTGCTTTTCACGTTAACAATGGAGACATACCGATTTATTTGTATACTAAAGCATATGTGTATTTCAAAAGCAAATAATAACAAACACAACCCGTATTATCGTATATTATTGTATTTCACATAAAAAAACGCATGGATAATAAGAATTTAATAACATGATGTTTTCATTTATGATACATTATATAATGTTGATTTTTCTATAGAAAGGCATGGTATATGTATGTTTAACTCAAAGATATAAATGTAAACATGTAGGTCTATTGAACACTTTACATCACTATACATCAACTGGACTGTTTACATTGCCAATCCATAGCATCAACTACACCGACACATTGTTTGTGTAACCACTTTTTACATTTTTCCCTTCACATTATATCAAATCGTCTACAAATGCGGGCATTCCACAAATACATGATTGTTCAATTTTTATACATTTCACTGTATGACTTATGATGCCATCATTTCTACAATGGCAAACATAATGTAATAAAATACTGATAAAGGTGATAAGTCTGACTTGAGTTTTGTTGCTGCACTCTCGGGACTTTAACGTCGAGATATTTTTTGTCATTACCAAAATGTCCATTTCTCCGCCATTTCGCCCTAAAACGCCCATTTCGCCCCATTTCGCCGATAAATGCCCATTTCGTATTTTAGGTTTACCGGAAATAAACATTAATTTATAGTTTTTTTAAGCTAAATAAATATAAAAAAATGGG
Organism: Cyrtodaria siliqua; assembly: GCA_037043455.1. Classification (NCBI taxonomy): domain Eukaryota; kingdom Metazoa; phylum Mollusca; class Bivalvia; order Adapedonta; family Hiatellidae; genus Cyrtodaria; species Cyrtodaria siliqua. The sequence continues at coordinate 48,023 of JAWPHD010000544.1, read as the reverse complement.
AATATTTTCTTACTTGCAATAATAGCCGGAAAAGTAGTAGTTCTAACGACTTCCGCTTCAAAATGAAATTTCATGCAAGATGTTTTTCCGAAGATATTAAAATAATATGAACTCCTTTTAAGGTAAACTAAATAGCAATTTCTTAAATACTCCTATGGAAATTCTAAGGTAGGATGCGGTTGATTTTGTGCGATCTGTCAAAATAGATACATTATTTGGAATGTATGGAAGTTTTTAGATTTTATTATCAGAAGTAAACAAACAGCGATATCACCACAAACATATTTTTTTAAAAATAAATAAATAAAGCAGCAGTTATGTTATACTATGATTGACAATCATTTTGGTGTTTTAATAATCAAAATCTACCAAAAAATAACAAAGTTATGAGAGTTTAAACTTTAGACATGTCAGACTATTGTCTGTTATATTTGTATGCATATAACATCGATAAATACACCTCAGTAGTCACGTCAATTTACACAGCGGTGTACAGAGTGCTATGCAAATCTACACAAAAAAACAGTTATGGTCGGGTTGTTTGCGTCTTCTGCGCCGATTTGCGCCACTATCAGTGACATAATACACTATTCTGATTGGTAGTCTAAAGATAGCTTGACCTTTGGGTACGTTCTCTTTTCTTCACCAACAATCACAAGTGTAGACTGCTCCACAGCAATCATTAAAATAGACTTGTTTGAGTGAAACGGGAAGTGCGCCGTGGAGCAGTCTATCACAAGTGAAGTTAAAGATATAAGGGAGGTAATAGCTGGGGGTGGTTTCCCTTGTATCTTTAAACATGTTTCATTTCAGGGACACTTTTTCTTAAAAAAATCATAAAAAACAGTTACAGTTATTTTCAAAAAATATATGCTTGAAGTTTGATTTTCTTTCATTATTATGAAAATAGTGTTATTTGGTTCTTTCTGATTTTCATAATTAAATATAATCATCAAACCAAAATGTCAAATTTCACATTTATGGGAGGAGCAAGGTATTCTTGAGATCATGTGAATCCACTGTTTGTAAACAAATGAACAAGAAACACATGTACTATTGCTATACAAGTTAGTAAACGGTGTATAATAAACATGCTTAGCACTTACTTTGGATGTTTTTAATAAATACATGTACATGTGTGTTGCAGCGTTTTATATCCATTTTTCTAAACACTTAATTAATGTTTTCACCAATCGAAGTTTGCATCAGTTTTACAATTTTAGTATTATACTGTTTGTGTTTTGTTGCTCAAATACTGATGTATACACATATCCTTTTATTGAATAATCTGTGCAACAGTACATATATTACAATGATATCACAATTGTGTTGTATTACCAACAAAGACCGGTATACGGCTCTCCTGGTAGGTTAGGATAACGAGACCTTACTAAGTTTAATACACATTCTGGCATTATCTCTCTTTGAATTCTAACAACACTCTCATCTACGTGGTCCCTTTTCATTAATCTAGCCTTTCTAACAAGATACTCAGTTTTGCGCCAAGCATTTCGTCTGTCGAGCATTGACCAAAATTTCTTGTATCTTACCCTTCTTGAAATTCTATTTTTGGCATGTGGTCTTGACCCACTTCCAAGCCATGATTGTTCATGTGTTATCACACATGGAGAACAAAAGCAATGTATACAAGAATCATCTACATTTGTCATCAAATCTGTTTCTGTAACATCATTAATTGATACAATTTGAGCATCATGTTCCTGTTCAATAGACCAGATTTCTTAAATTGAATTAATTGGTAGCTGATGTTGCACATTGTCATTATTTTGTTTCCAATGAAATCTTCAGAAATCCTGGACTTTTCCAAAATATTTTTATAGAATAATTAATTATGACCTTTGAACTTATTTTTACGCATAACATTTGTTACTTGTAATTTGATTGGTTATGAATAATTGACTTTTAAAAAGCACCTGTGTTGTAGAATACACAAAGTCAAAGGCCGCTATTTTGGTGTTCAGCATAAAGTTGGTCGGTTTCAATAAATTATTTAAGGTAACAGACAAAACATGTTTAGTTTTAGTTTTAAATAATGTTTAAATTCAATGTTTATTCTTTAAGAAAATTTCATTAAAATAATGAATTAACTTCGTTTTATGTCAGTGTAAAAAGAGTTTGAAACTAGTGTAGTTTATACGTTGACAGATATAAACTGCGCAAGCGCAGAAACACGTTTCGTAGTAAATTCACGAGATTTTGTGTTTTGAAAGAAGTATGGCGGCGCATTCGACACATCATCTTGTCGTTTGATTATTTTTGTTAATAGTCAACAAATAGTGGTATATGAATGAAAATTAAGTCAGTGATTGAAATTATTTAAAGTTGGAATTATTAGTGTGTTAATTATGAGGATACCATAAAGGAACAAAGCTAATGCATACATACTACATAGTATACTGTTTTTACTTTTTAGTTATGAATGATAACAAGAACCCGTATAAATAAATACTGATAAAGGAGAGCAACAAACACAATAAAGAGAATAAAGCAGCAGACTCGGTTTTATTGAGTCTGTTCATGAGAAGTAATGAAAGAAGCAACACTTCTCACGCCTCCTAGCACCGGCTTAAGCGGTATTCTACTTCAAAGCCACATATATTGGGCTCGTTGGTCCCAAAGGACCAGTAAAAAATAACAATACTGATTCGTAGCACGGGGAGACTTTTTATAGCCGCCACACTGCACTAAACGAACGCTAGTGTGAATGTTAATAAATACTGATAAAGGTGATCCTTTGAGAGCAACAAACACAATTAAGAGAATAAAGCAGCAGACTCGGTTTTATTGAGTCTGTTCATGAGAAGTAATGAAAGAAGCAACACTTCTCACGCCCCCTAGCACCGGCTTAAGCGGTATTCTACTTCAAAGCCACATATATTGGGCTCGTTGGTCCCAAAGGACCAGTAAAAATAACACTAAACTCAACTTCAAGAAATTATAATGTATTTATAATAGCATGCAACACAACAGCATCAAATGTCTGTGACAACTCACCGAATGCTTGAAAAAACTTTGTTCTTTTTTAAACAAAATAGTTTATTTTTATTTTACTTCTACTGATCAGAGATTAGCAGATCTTCTGTGCCATGTTGAGTTATGTATCGTTGGTCTGTCAATAAACATTTTTTTGGCAACTACTCCTCTAAACTCGTCAAATTGCATGATGGACCATTTTATATTGAGGAATATAATTTTTAATACCTGTAATTTAACATAGTGTTACGGGTTTTTTTATCCACCATACCTGCATTTTAGAACTACTTTTGGGGTCAATGTTAGTCAGTGTGTTGCTTAATCTATATCAGAAGTAACTAGGATTGTTGATTTGAAGTATGTACAGTACCCATGTAAAAATGCAACTATTTGCTTCGTCTGCTGCTTTTGATAGGTAATATTGCAAACAAAATCTTCAATATATGACAACAACATGTAGGTGACACTTGAATGTTGGTAATACATTTTATTTGGAACAAAAATATACTTTTAATTTTTGCACTACCCCACCCACTTTGTAAAGTATGCGTACCCTTTATCTGCCAATCTAAAATTTAAAAAAAAGCATACATTACCTCCTCCATTTTTGTAACACAAAAATGGGAATCTCCACATATTTCCAAATCCAACACAAAATCCAATACATGCCAACAAAAAATCAAATTTCGATGTCCAAGTCTCTCGTTCGTGGTAGTCTTTGCTTGTATTTTTTCCATCCTCAGCATTTACAACCTTATTGTCTGCCATGATTAAATGTATGTTTACACTCTAGTCTTCTTTCTCCAAATACTGCAATAGTTCTATTTAGTCTCTGGATCTACAGTAGTTTTCATTGGTTGGGTCTAGTTTAGACCCTTGGCCTTGACGAGTCATATGGCCCATGATACGAGTTTTCTGTTTATGTGTGTAATCGCTCGTTATGCCATGATGCCGTCCTATAATCTATAGACAAGGTTTGAGCATTCAAACGTCCGTTTTTCCTCAAAGTAATTAGTTTTCCTTAAAGAAGAATGATTAAACTCTTTGCGGAAGTTGCACAAGGTGAACGGCATGCTTAATCCGTGACTCACACAGTGAGATGATATATTTTTCCTGCATCTTGAGTGGTGGTTAAGCACCAATCTTGATTGTTGGTTAAGCACCAATTAAGATACAGGAAAACATATGTCATCTGAAAGAGCTACACTTAACCAAAAAAATTAAGGGTCATATATTGAACAAGGAAAACATATATAATCTAGTTTACTTAAATGTAAAGTTCATCATCCAGAATCAAAAACAACATCCAAAAATACAATTCATTCAGTAAAACGGCAATTTCATGAATAACAACACAGGTTGAAGGAACGTGTTGGGACTGAAAAAAAATGAAAAAAAATATCTGAAAAAGAAATCAGATTTTTTTTTACTACATTGGTATACACACATCAAATCAAAACAATCCTATCCAAAACATTTTTGGTGTACAGTTTTTCATTTATTTGATATGTTCTGATGTGTGTGTACAAATGTAGTAAAAATAAAATCTGATTTTTTCAATAAAAAATAATTTCGGTCCCAACACGTTTCTTCAACCTGTGAATAAATAGTCCAAATTTAACGTTTGTTTATGAACACCCCCAAAAGTCAAGTGAAAATATGGGAGTAGGTGGGGTACATGATTTTACAGTTCATCAATTTTCGTAATCGCACATGGTTCTAAAAACGTGTATGACCTCCCCTGGCCTGAATAACGTCCCTTACATGTTTTGGGAAGCTTCTGATCAATTGACGGATGTCAAACTGGGGGGTCATATCCCACTCCTTAGTAAGGGCAGCAGCGAGCTCCGCTCTGGTCGACGGCTTCGGCTGACGGGCTGAAACCCGTCACTGCAGCATGTCCCAGGCATGCTCGATTTGATTGATGTCCGGTGACCGCGCTGGCCAGTACATCCGGTGAATGCCCTGGTCCTCAAGGTATTGACAATTTTGGCACGATGTACGGTGGCATTATCATCCATCAGGATAAATTCCTGGACAACTGCATTTATAAACACGTGGAGGTATGTGCGTCCATCGAGAGATACCGGCCAAACCATAACGGACCCTCCTCCAAACTGGTCGTGTTGCGCAATGCAACACTTCCGGAAGCGCTCGTTTCGCTGTCGCCAGACACGACGTCGACCGTCGTGAAAGTCCAGACACAATTTTGACTCATCAGTAAAGAGAATCAGTTGCCAAGGTGCGTGATCCCTCGCAAAGGCCAGGCGGTTTACTCGGTATTGTGCCGTTAACGGCGGGCGTACAACAGGTCGGCGGCCACGTAAGTTGGCATTATGGAGCCTATTACTAAATGTCTGTGCAGAAATATTTACCCCGGTGGCACGACCGAAGTCTCTATTCAGCGTCACAGCCGAATCCAACCTCCGGCGTTTGGCCATCAAAGCCATGGTACGGTCTAATCGTGCAGATGTAGACTTAGGATGACCACTTTGTGGTCGCCGAGCAACAGTCCCAGTATCCAGGTACTTCTGTCACAATCGCTGAATTGCACTCTGGCTAACGTTCATTCTCGCCTTTGATCGATACTAGTATCATCTCTCATATGAGGCGCTTGGAATGTTGGGAAAAAATATATATATGGAATACACAGGTATATCCAGGATTCTTTGACAGAGCGTTGGGGATCATGTTTCAACAACGGGTACAATATAGTTATTCTTTGTTGTTGCTGTTGTTGTAGTTTTAAATAACACTGTGTGACAGACATCTCTAAATCCGCCAGAGGGAAAAATAAACAAATATTTATAAGCAAGTGATGAATAATATCCATATTAAATTATCATATTTAGTCTTCATGGAGGACGATTCTCAGCAGGGGCGGATCGAGGATTTCATTTTGTGTATGGGGGGATGCAGGGGGGCGTAAGTTTTCCAAAATTGACAAGCAAAAAACAACACATTAATTGTGTGCCTTTTTTTTTAGAGGTCGGCGTAAACATCTTTAGGTTAAAAAACTCCATAACAATGTATTGTGCCATTTAAGGTGGGGGGAGGGAGGGTTGGGTTGGGGGGGACGTAGGCCTTTTTACTGTAGGTGTAAACATATTTGGCCAGGTTTTGGGGGGGCGGGTAGAGAGGGGGTGGGCACGTCGGCTCCTCTCCCCCTGGATCCGCCCATACTCAGTGACAGATCAAGTGATGCAATTGCATGTAGAGGATATAAAGTATGACTTAAACCCTGAATATCTGAAGGATATTGAATCGAATAAATATTATCATAATTATACATGTTCCTGAAATGTAGACATTTCTACATGTATAAAATGCGAAGGTGTAAGAAGTGGGGGGTTGCGGGTTTGAATCGTGGCTACGGCATACTGTGTGTGTCTTTGAGAAATTAAGCATCTTAATTGCTGTAAATCCAGGTACATTGCAGATATACATGTACACTTGTAGGGCCTTTACAAACTTACTCTGATATAAAACTTTGCCGCGTGCAGGACTCGAAACCACGACCATAATAAGTTCACAGAGGACCCACACATGATTCCGTTTTCTCGTTCTGTACAGCCTTTCTATTCATTTTTAAGCACTTTACATGCTCTGTGAAGTTTGTTCAGTTTCAATGTTCGTATGACAAACAAGTCAGTAATAACTATATGTATATCTATATAATACGCTTACTTTTTTTAGCCATGTAACTTCTCGCATTCGCACAAAGAACTGTCCAGTATAGAAGGATATACAGATTAAAATATTGTTTGTAAACTGGTCTGTTATAAAACCTTTGCCGGCTATGCTGTTGTTTATTCTATAAAGACCCTCCTGGCAGTACTTCAGCAAGCTGGGGCCGGGTGCCCACAACAGAGTGTAATATGTTTGTAAATGGTATGTTCTTATATGTCCTGAAGCAGTAAAACTCAAGTTATCATACAAAATCACATGATATAAAAAGTACTAAGAGGGTCTGTTATCATCACAATAAGCAACAACATGCCACAGGTTGAAGGAACGTGTTGGGACTGAAAAAAATAAATAATAAAAAAAAAAAAAATTGGAAAAAAAACTCTGAAAAAAAAAAAGATTTATTTAATTTTTATTTTGACTACATTTGTATACACACATCAAAACATACCAAATAAATGAAACAAACTGTACACCAAAAACAATCCTACCCAAAATTCTAACCCTATGTAAGAGTATTTAGACAAGGTCACTAAGAGCTCGTTGGAGACTTTTTACATCACGTGTTTCCATCCTCGATTACAAATCACATATTCAACCCCAATTCTAACCAGTTTATTTGCTACGAACAAAAAAGAGCGAACATCACCGAGGTCGGAAGTTTACAATTAGGATTATGCATCCGACAATTGGTCTCGGTTTGGTAATATTTCAGTACATTGAGAATAGAACAAAATACACTGTTTTCGAGTCGTTGTCATTTATTCCACAACTAAGGTACACATATCTGAACCTATTTAAGGCTTCACACTTTTGCTAGAAATGAGACTGAGCAGAGAAGCAAATTTAAAAATAAAGTCCAGGACCACAACTCAAAAGTGTGAAGCCTTTAATAGGTCAGTGCAGGCAACTGTTAGGAAAGATATCAACTATTCGCGTAATTTTAAAGGCCGGGTGCACTCAGCAGCACACAAGTTAAATAACACAGTCGGTGAGTCTCTAAAAATAAAACTGGAGTACGTAACAGGAAAAAAAATGTCTACTCGAACAGCTCAGATTTTAGAGCTCATAACAAAGGATGCTGAATATCATAAAACATACACAAAAACACCCGCACACAGAGCCAAGCGTATAAAACGAATTGCTACCATTCCTACACAAGCACCAATGTCACCTAGCACGATTACAGGAAAGGACAAATGGATGACATAGATCATGCATATGCAGTCCGGTAACTCAGACACAAAATCGTATAGGACACACGAGCGACACGATACCATGCACTTTTGCAGTTGTAACCTGGAAATTCACGAAAACAACAATAATAACAACAATAACAACAACAACAAAATCGTGTCTTGTATAGAGCAATACCACTGATGAGACCTGATAGCTGGTCGAAACACGTACAAAAAGAACAAGAGGCCCAAGAGGGCCTGTGGACGCTCTACTGGCTAACATGGCTCTTATAACATCAATGAAGTGAGTGACTGCCATTTACGTTTTTTTGAAAGTTTCGGGCAAAAAACAGCTTTTTAACTAAATCAAGGGCCATAACTAAAGAATCTGGTAAATTTTGGTAAAGATCAGATGAAAAATGAAGGCCCAACCGTATTAACGAGGCAACATATAGCATGTTTAACTAAATCAAGAACACCTCTGTTACTGGTCCGACTGGTCGAACATACAGCTAAAAAAAAAAAAAAAAAAAAAAAAAAACAATTCAAAAAAAAAAGAAGATATTTAAAAAAAAATCCAAAAAAAAACAAATTCAAAAAAACAATTCATAAAAAAAAGAAGATATTTAAAAAAAAAAAAAAAAAATTACAAAAAATTAAAAAAAAAATATTTAAAAAAAATATATATATATATTTAAAAAAAAAAGAATACAATTTCAAAAATCCGATCTTTTCAATCCTGTTTTTCCCCAGCAAAACGCATATTACATTGGGTGAAATTATTGCCATTTACCTTTTTTATAGTCCTCTTTATAATTAAGTAAAGTTTATATCAATTGGTGGACAAAAAAATATAGGTAGAGCCTCTTTAAAAAAAAAAAAATTAAAAAAAAAAGTCCCTATACATGTCTATGTAAAACATGTGACCCTTGGGGCGGGGTCAAATATGACCCGAGGGTTACCATTTGAACAAACTTGGTAAAGGACCATAAACTTATAGCAAATGCAAAATATTAAACCTCTGGCTCTTGCAGTTCCAGAGAAGAAGATTTTTTTCAGTTTTTCCCTATACAAGCATTTATGTAAAACTGTGACCCCCGGGGCGGGGCCAGATGTAACCCCAGGGTCCCCATTTGAACAAAATTGGTAAAGGACCATAAGCTTATAGCAACAGCAAAATATTAAACCTCTGGCTCTTGCAGTTTCAGAGAAGTAGATTTTTTAAGTTTTTCCCTATACATGTCTATGTAAAATATGTGACCCTTGGGGCGGGGCCAAATGTGACCCCAGGGTCACCATTTGAACAAACTTGGTAAAGGACCATAAGCTTTTAGCAAATGCAAAATATTAAACCTCTGGCTCTTGCAGTTCCAGAGAAGATTTTTTTTCTTCAGTTTTTCCCTCTACAAGCATTTATGTAAAACTGTGAATCCCCGGGGCAGGGCCAGATGTGACCCTAGGGTCCCCATTTGAACAAAATAGGTAAAGAACCATAAGCTTATAGCAACAGCAAAATATTAAACCTCTGGCTCTTGCAGTTTCAGAGAAGATTTTTTAAGTTTTTCCCTATACATGTCTATGTAAAACATGTGACCCTTGGGGCGGGACCAAATGTGACCCCAGGGTCACTATTTGAACAAACTTGGTAAAGGACCATAAGCTTATAATAAATGTAACATATCAAACCTTTGACTCTTGTAGTTGGCGAGAAGAAGATTTTTAAAAAAAAAATCCTATATAAGTCTATGTAAAACTGTGACCCTCGGGGCGGGGACAAATTTGACCCCAGGGTCACCATTTGAACAAACTTAGTAGAGGACCATAAGCTGATGCTACATGTATTACATGAGAGCTCTGTGCCATGTGGTTCCAGCGAAGAAGATTTTTTTCAGTTTTTCCCTATGCAAGCCTATGTAAAACTGTGACCCCCGGGGTGGGGCCAAATGTGTCCCCTGGGTCACCATTTGAACAAACTTGATAGAGGACCACAAGCTTATAGCAAATGCAAAATATTAAACCTCTGGCTCTTGCAGTTTCAGAGAAGAAGATTTTTTAAGTTTTTCCCTATACATGTCTATGTAAAACATGTGACCCTTGGGGCGGGGCCAAAAGTGACCCGAGGGTCACCATTTGAACAAACTTGGTAAAGGACCATAAGCTTATAATAAATGCAAAATATCAAACCTCTGGCTCTTGTAGTTTCCGAGAAGAAGATTTTTAAAAAAAAATCCTATATAAGTCTATGTAAAACTGTGACCCCCGGGGCGGGGACAAATTTGACCCCAGGGTCACCATTTGAACAAACTTAGTAGAGGACCATAAGCTGATGCTACATGTAATACATGAGAGCTCTGTGCCTTGTGGTTTCAGAAAAGAAGATTTTTTAAATTATTTCCCTATATGTCTTTATGAAAAACATGCAAAACCTCAATATACAAATTTTGGACCCCCGGGGCACGACCATTTTTGACCCCGTGGACTTTATTTGAACAAACTTGATAGTCTAGGCGTTGGCGATCATTTTAAAAGAAAAACTGTTGAAATCTGTCTAGCGGTTCTTGAGGAGAAGATTTTTTAAGGTTTCGATTATATATGGTAATGGCAGCCATCTTGGATGTAGCGTTGATCTAATTTTAACAAATCTAAAAAGCATTCATCTAAGAATCATCCACGTGAAGTTTGGTCAAAATTAGCCAAGCGGTTTCTGAGGAGAAGTCGTTTGAAGAAAAGTTAACGGACGACAGACAGACGACAGACGACAGACAGACGACGGACGACGGACAACACAGCATCCCATAAGCTCTGCTGGCCCTTGGCCAGTAGAGCTAAAAATACAATATGTCATCCATCCATCCACTGCCCAATTCACCCTAAGTTTACTCACTTGTCAAGTACAGGTAGGTCTAGCTGCTGGTATGTTTGTCATTCAAATGCACAAGACATTCTCTAATTCCATCACCATGCCCATAGCACTTGCCATTTGAGAAACACATTGCACGACTATTATTTCTCGCCTAGGGTTTGAACACAAGGTGATCACAGTTCACACACAATGCATTGTTACAAAGGTGACTGGTGACTTCGGAAGACGGGACATCTAGTGATTTAACATGAATCATAAGCGCAACTCGTTGAACTGTCTTATGATCTGCTTGGGGTTGGTCTCTGGGATCTTTACATCTAATCACAGCGTACGCTGAATTTGTCTTTCGACAACCAGTCTATACACTGGTGCATCTTAGATTCATCGCAAATCTTTGCCTTCAAATCAGCCCAAAAAAGATCCATAATTTGGTTTGAAAATGCACACAATCAATACATTCAGAGCTACAATCACTGTTTATAATATAGCAGACGACAATTTAGGGTTTGTTTACATTTTTTGTATGGCACTGTGGGACTTCGTTTGCTTTTTTTAATTTAAATTTTTCAAAAATTTGATTTTAAAATTACATAATAAAAAATAAAATCAAACCTTATTATGCATTTCCTTGTAACAGTCCATCAGCAGATCGTCATTCTCCTACGCCAGGTAGCTCCGTTAACGACAGCATAACAACGTCAAAAATATTTCCCTCCCGACTCTTTGAATAAACCTGAAAATCCGCCATTTTGTCGGCTTGAAATGATCTAAAAAAAAAAGTTATAAAATCGATATCCTGAGATATGGAGTTATTATTCCCAAATCATCCCCGATTTGATTTTTTTATACGAATGAAACGTATGTGATAACACAAAGAATATAGCAAAAGAACTGTTCAATACTTGTTAATCGAGCATAAAACATGCAACAATAGAGCGGTTTTTACGCCGATACTTTCAATTCAGTCAATTTTGAAAGGCTATCATGATTATGTAACAAGCTAATGCCATGTATTCTGTCAACAAGTTCTTTCAACAACTTATCGGTTGCCCGTATACATTCTTTAAAATAGCAAGCGCGCCTTTAAAATCAACTTTCTTCGTAACAACTCAAAGCGTCAAGGGTTTTCTCAACGTTATTATTATATTACAGTATGACGTAACTTAAGTTATAGTTAAAATGACTAGATGGAAAAACCCACAACAATATCCGTGCGATACTGTCTTTTCTTTCTATTTTCTTGGATATACAGTAACGTTTTATCAACTCAGTTTTTTATGTGTTTTTTTTTTCATTATTATCATGTTTTCAGTTATGTATGAAATCTTAGATCAGTAGATTAGTAAGATATGCGTTATAGTATATAAAAAAAAGTCGTTAAAAATTACCGTGAGGGATTGCAAACAAACGAAAACTGCCATGGATTAATATATATATTCAAGCTGCTATCATATTCTTTTATTTTTTTCTATTTTCTGGAATATGTTTTATAAAGTTAGGCTAATTTAAAACTATGATTTTTATTTTTGTATGAAATGTGGGGTTATTATCAGTAAGATACCGGCGTGTTTATAACGGAACTGTGCTTATAAATCAGCTGCAGTTGAAAGAAATGTTGAAACATAAGGAGATTTAGAGTGGCGGGCCTAGGTTTAAGAGTTGATGTTTAACGGCGCACCAGATCAAAACAAAAGCGTATCGCGCCAACAGGAATGAGCATTTAAGGCTCAACCCCTCCTTAATCCCCACCCCACTCCCCGGCAACTTGCCCCACTTAATTTACTCGAGAAATAAAAAGGTGCATACTGGGAATATAATCTGCAGACATTAATTAAGAGCCGCTGCACATCCTATTGAAAAGCTGAATTTATTGTAAGGGGGTCACACGCTTTCTGTCACCACAGAAACAACACAAAACCTAAAAAAATGTGATGCGTGGAACGACTGACCCCTCCCCAAAAAACATCCAAAATGAAATTACCTATTTCCAACTATCAACTAGATATGAAAATAGTACTTGTAATGCGTTAAGTCAGTCTCCTTCCCCCTCCTCCTAAGACCACCCCACCCCCTTTTTTTGGAGGGTGGAGGGGGTTGGGGGAAGGGGTGTAGATGGGTGGTGGATTACCACACTAGAAACAAAACATGTCGACTCCATCATGTTTTTCGGTTGTATCCCCACCCCATCGAATGCCACTTGGGGTCTCCATTCCAATTTTTAAAACCCATGAGTTCCCATCTATTCATAAAAAACGTTTTAGCAATGATGTTTTCCGTACGCCCCATAAAAGCTTAAAAGGTGTCAATATACATGTGTTTTTTACCAGTCTCTCACCGCTGCGGGTTCGAATCCCAATGGGAGCTCGACTTTTAAGTGCGGTAGTGTCGATTCTTACGGATGACGGGAGGTGTACAGTACTGGTTCTACCGCTGGAATAGTTGGTGGTCTGTCTGTACCACAAACTAGAAATGTGTCCATAGGACACGGATGCCCGCGATATAAGTTGCTATAACTATGAATTCGCCAAAAAATATAAGATACAAGATAATGTCAAAAGGGCCCTAACTCATGCATAAATTGACCGATTGATAAATTGAGCGAAAAAAAGGAACTTCACCTGTATTTTTTAATTACAAAATGACACACCAAATATGAATTCAAAACATGGACCCTTTCAAAAGTTATTGAGCGGAAACCAATTTGTCGCAAAAAATGACCAACGTTGACCGAAATCGCACTTGACCTGTATTTTATAATAACAAAGTGAGACACCAAATATGAATTCAAAACATGGATCGTTTTAAAAGTTATTGAGCGGAAAAGGGGCCTTCAGAAATTGATCGATGTTGACCTAGTTCGAACTTGGCCTGTATTTTATAATTACACAGCTACACACCAAATATTAATTACAAACATGGACCCTTTCAAAAGTTATTGAGCGGAAACCAATTTGTTGCAGAAAATTAAGTCGAAAAGGGACCACAACTCCTGCATAAAATGACCAACGTTGACCGAAATCGAACTTGACCTGTATTTTATAATTACACAGCTACACACCAAATATTAATTACAAACATGGACCCTTTCAAAAGTTATTGAGCGGAAACCTATGGATGGGACGGACGGACAGGGGTAACACTTAACGCCCCTTTCGGCATTCTCGAATGCCGGGGGCATAAAAAATCGACTTTCATATATAACCTTACATGTGTTGAAAATGACGTAAAACACCATACAAACAAACAACCAAACCAGACAAGATTTTAAGAAAAGAGAGCCATTCGCCCACCCACCAATCCATGCAACGGTTCGTGTCTGTGACCCCGTGGTTATTATTAGGCCTGTGTATAGTAGCAATCAACTCTTTAAGGACAATATGATAGCGACAATGGTAGTTGTTTCACACAAACGATACATGTGTTACAGCTAGTAAATAATGAAGGTTATTTAGACCTGCTCCCAGATTGACTGGGGATACAGACATCCACCACCACCTCGGATTTTTTTCTTTTTTTCTTTTTCTTTAAGTGTTTTTTAGAAGTTGTATAGAGGACCACCCGTATTATGTCATAATAGTAATAAGGATCAATAAAACAAAACCTACCTACCTACCCATTTTTTTAGGGAAGAAGTTTTTTGTTGTCATAATCAAACCTAACTTTTGATTGAGTACATACATACAAACTAAAATGTTTTATTTCAAGCAGAATGCAGTTGCTATCGTACTGCCTTCAACCATTATGTGTTGCTCGTTAATAAGCGTAAAGTACGTTCAATTGTATCCGTCAAATTCTTTTCCCAGTAAATATACAATAATGGTAGTTGTATTATGTTTGTCAACGCAATTATTTTGTGCTTTATAAGCTAAACGTTACAGACATTGTCCCTTTCAATACCCAGCGTCATGCTCCAAGCGTCTTACTGAAACGCGACATGCACAATGAAGCTGTCGAACAATTTGAACAATTTTGTAGGCCGAAATCTGATTGAATACTCGTAAGGTCAATCTGCCGTGACCTGCAATAGAGCGTGGTCAGATCCTTAGTAGCGAACAGTATGGTAGCGTGATAAGCCTGGTTTTAATGAGATTGTCAAAACTCTATTCAAAGTTCAGGTCATATGTATTTGTGCTAAAGTCAGGACTTTATAAATATCACAACACGCACTTTCCAGTCACCAATTTAATTGTATATACTTATTCAAACTAAATCAACAGAAAACGTATCTTTTATCAAAGTACAGTCCTATTTAAATTTGTCCTAATTCTAACAGTTATATGTAACAGAATTCAAATTGCCAAAACATGAGTCTATCGGACTGGTGATTGCAAGCCTAAAGTGCCTAAAACATAGACATGACTTCAACTCAAGACTTGCTTATAGACTGCCTCAAAACACGGAGCGGGCCCATTTTATACATAATCTCTCACGGCAACAGCCGTGAGAATCTGTCCAGACCGCCACATGGTCCCTGACTTATTGCCGCTAATATGGCCAACATTCAATATCTTGTGACACCAGTATGTGGTTCAACTTTTGATCAGACACAAATTATACTCATAAATAGCAGCCATATGGCTTATGCATGACAACAAAGTCAGCGCTACCGGTCTTTTTAATGAGCTTGCTGGATATATAGATGTGTATTCTCAGTAAAGAGCACATCATATATTAATTATATGGCTGTATTTATGTAACTGACCAACTTAAATGCACGCACGTGTCGCACAGCTGCCTTAAGCCAAGTACTGATGCCGCCACCAACATTTTTTTTTTAACTTAAATTTTTCAAAAAAAATATTTTAAAATTACATAATAAAAAACAAAATCAAACCTTATTAGGCTGCATTTCCTTGTAAGACATTCCGATAGCAGTCCATGTGTCTCTTATAAGGTCTCGGTTTGGTAATTTCAGTACATTGAGAATAGAACAAAATACACTGTTTTCGAGTCGTTGTCATTTATTCCTCAACTAAGGTACACATATCTGGAACTGTTTTCCTTCAACTATCCATGTAGAAGTCCTGAAAATCAAACGTCTTAACCTCTGTCGATATACTTGTTTGTTCACAAATTTCACTTCCGTTCACAAAATGTCCATGTCAAAATGTTCACCACATCTCTGTGAGTAGGCAGATGGCGTCATGAGGTTCTATCCACAGTCAGCAAATAGTCCTGTAAAACAAAGTTCAGTGCTAATAAAACCTGCCAAACATTACATTTTATATAATGGCATAGCAAACACAGTATTCAAACACATTTGTTCACAAGTAACCAGGCCCTGAACCGTCAACACATTTTTTTTAAAGAACTACTTTCGTGGGTAACGACCCGTAAGACCCGGAAGCAAAATAATACCACGACCCGGAAGCAAAATAATACCAATCTGACACCAATTGCGGACAGACGGTGTGAATGCTTCTTCTTCTCTGGGCAAATATTACACGTTCCGCGAGAAGAATCGTCTATTTGGGGCATTTTTGATATTTTTTTAACATGTGGACACACCGCCTTATATGAACGTGTCCACTTTTTCAATATTAATTAGCAAAAACATAAAAAAAACACTTTAAAAAAAGGCTAAAAATCAGTTTACTCCAATTGGGACAGGGCCCTAAAATAATCCTTTTTGTCACTGTTATGCGTTTCGTGATCCGCCATTTGTTGTTGAACTACGAACCGTTAACTGCGCATGCGCACTGTTTAAACCAACCTACTTTTATTAAAATTTGCATTTAATATGTCCAACTTCCGTCTTTTTTCGATTCGTTAATAACTTATATAGAGATACAGAAACAGTTTGTATGCATCCATGATATATATAATACAACTGATAGAAAACTAAAAACATTTAATTCAATCCAAAATGATTTTGACATACCTGCAACAGAATTCTTAAAATACCACAAACTTATATCTTCAATACCAAAGCAATGGTTGCAAGAACTCAACGTAGAAAATGTCAACATACTAAAACAAAAAACGTTATGCGAATGCATTATGGGAAAGCCTTCAAACTCAGTCAATAGATATCTCACAAAAGTTCAAATAGATCATTTAAAAGATGACACAAAATCGAAATCCCAAATTAAGTGGGAAAATATATTTTCACATACTGCTATGAATTGGAGGTACATTTATAGAAACATATTCAGATGTAGTAAAGATAATAATTTACAAATGTTTCAGTACAATTTTATATATAGGAATATTGCCACAAATACATTTTTATATAAATGCCAACTTGCCGTTTCAAGCATTTGCACATTCTGTAATATGGCAATCGAGACTTTAGACCATCTATTCTGGGAATGTATGTGGACGCAACATTTCTTGAATGAATGCCGTTTATGGATGATTAAATATAATATTTACTTTGGAGAACGAGATAAAATATTCACTTACATAACCATGTTGGGTAAACAACTCATATATAAATGTAAATATAACGATGAGATACCGAAATTTGAAGCGTTCTTAAGAAAATTGAACAATAGGAATGTACACTGCCCTTAAAAATGATACTCTTAATAAATTTGAAGAAACTTGGAGAAAACTATTAACAACACGTGGGCTGGCCAAGGATGCTCTCTATCAAACTCATTATCTATTATCTTACACTATTCCCTTCTAATACTACCTTTTTTTCCTTTCCTTCCTATTACACTTCTTAAAATATAGTCATACAATATATTTATTATGACTTAAACAGTGTTATGCAATTTCACTGTTATCTGCTGTTTAAATTTGTGTAGTAATTGTTTTTAATGTAATGTTGTATGCAAAAAAAAAAAAATAATAATAACTTATATAGAGCAACAGATTAAAAAAGATTGTAAAAAAAAAAGAACATAATTATGGACAGGGGCTTTAAAAAATGTATTATTGGGCTAAGATATACCTCTTTTAATATTTTTTTTTAAAATCTCATCAGTCTTATTTAAGAAACTGTTGTGTTCTTTTGACAAAGAAGACCAGTCATGTTTAAATCAAATATAGACATAAATTCAATCAGACTGTTTAACGGGTGAATACTTATCAAAATGGGATGAAAACAGAGAAGATAGGACCATGTGAAGGTTCTTTTGAAACGGAACGGATATGGTAGCCTTCCCCGACCCCACCACGCCATGCCATATCCCCCTCCCCTCCCCCCCCCTCCCCACCCAACACAAACATATACACGTGCTGTCTGTCCATCTGCATCATCACATGCTGTTGTGTTTCATAAGTTTATTTGAATTAAATTTGTTTAAAAACATTTATTTATATGTATTACGAATTCCGTGGAATCGAATCATAATAGAGTCGGGTAATTAAATTAAACTAATAAAGGTAAGAAATATAAAAAGATCGGACAGTAAAAGTAGCGTAAAGCAGGACAGTCAACCACAAAACACAGAAACAAACACGCAAACAGACAAACAAGAAGGCAAAAATAATAGTAAATGCAAACGACATCACAAACACAAAAGGGTTGACAATAGGGCTACCGCTTTGGAACGGTCAGTGGCAAAGTAGGCCACTTGGGTTTAAACCGGTTCTAGGGTGCACCAAACCTCACACTTACCCTACTGTCATCCCAATAAAACAGGACAGTGTAAATAAAGAAATCCCAGCATGATCTAATCTCTAACCAACAAGGCAGCATCAATAGACAATATAAGTAAAACACAAATATGCTCGTGTAAATATAATACAAAAAAAACAATAGCCTAGAAAGCCACAATGAAGGTACTCAATTACTTGGCAGAAGCCAGAGCAGTAAGAAAATAAACCATTAAGGGCACGACAAGAAAGATCATGGACAAACATCAAACGCCACCGTCCCAATGGGCTTTAGGTAGGCGTCATCATATGGCATTGTAAAAGCATGCAGTACGTTGCAAAATGATAGGGTCATAACAAGTTTAACAAAGATAGTATGAAAGTGATCATGACCATGAATCTTACGAAGTTTATAAATCACATCACCATAGAAGTAAGGTTGTGATAGTCCTTGTCGCAGAAGAGTCCTTAAATTACTTTTATAATTGGAAAGAAGATCAGGGTTACGATAACAACATTTTGCAAAGGTTTTACGAAGTTTATGGTAATTGTAACCCTGATTGAGTAGATGTTTAGTTATACAAATATTACGAATATTAAAGTCCTCAACTCGAGTACAAGCTCTTGAAAAACGAATGAGTTGAGACACATACACCCCCATAAGAAGTTGCTCGGGGAACATCCCCATCCAAGTGGGGGATAATTAACAATGTCAAATTAAAACCATCTCTCTTGTCATCGATTTTGCTAATTATTTCACCATTTTCAATCGAGAGATCTAAATCAAGAAAAGAAGCGTTATTATCAGATATATTAGCTTTGTTAAGCTGAAGTTCTTTAGGATAAATATTATTAACCATAGTTGGAAAGAAAGGGTTGTCAATGTTCAATATGTCATCCAGATACCGAGAGGTGTCATTAAAGGCTTCAATAACATCTGCCTGGGTATCTGGTGAAAGACTCAACATGAAATCTCTTTCATAGCAAAATAAAAACAAATCTGCGACAAGTGGTGCACAGTTCGTACCCATACCAACAATTTGTCTATAAACGGTGGTTCCATACCTGACGAAAATATTATCTAATAGGAAGATGAGTGCTTCACAAACTTCATAGCAAGTTTAGCATGCATACTACTCATTCTCCATGACACAGCTACCTCGGTAGCTCAGTGTATAAGGCATTGTGCCTCAGAGCTATAAATATATCCACAACGACGGTTCACTCCCTAGCGGAGGCATTTCCGATAAAAAACGTTATCCTTAATCTCATCTCCCTCAGAGGTTACAGTTTCATATATAATGTGTCAACTACGTACTAGACACTTTTGCATAGCCTCTTCCGTCGGATAGGGATATAAACATATCTATCTCGTGTATCTATATCCCGAGCACATTAAAGGACCATATGCATATCTTCATTATTCCGAATAAGTCAAGTTCTCGGATTTGTATGTTTCCCAAACGCTTTTTCTGGGACGGCTTTAAATAACATTTCATGTGTTGACAAACCATTAAACAGCATTTGAATATTTCTGTGTTTTTTTATAGCGCCGCTTACTGATGATGCGAAATGGGTACTCTTTAAACGTTGTGTAGACAACACGTATATCTACACACGTTTTGGATTTTCACTTGGTTAAGTTGCAGGACTTTTATAAAATGTGTGCACTTAACAAAAACACACCTGTCCCCACGCACGCACATGCACGCACATATCTGTACATCTCTAGCATTGGTTGACATTATGTATGAACAGACGTCTCATCACCAGGTACGTTTAATTTGAGAGTTTTAGGTTTTATTCTTGGTTTCCTCCATGTATGATACAATAACGTTCTTATTTATCGAGTGAGTAATTATAATAGGTAATGGTAGCGATTAGGTACTTAATATACCAAACATACACTAGTACATGTACTAAACAAGAGGCCCAAGAGGACTTGTGGACGCTCTACTGGCTAGCATGGCTCTTAAAACATCAATGAAGCGAGTGACTGCAATTTACTTTTTTTTTGAAAGTTTTTGAAGGCCCTATCGTATTTTAGCATTTTTAACTAAATCAAGGTCCATAACTCCGCTGTTACTGGTTCGATCTGGCTGGTTTTCGAAATTGTCCGAGCTTTCATTGATATTAACAATCAAGTAAAGTTTGGTAAAGGTCGAATGAAAATGAAGGCCCTATCGCCTTAAAGGGGCAACATTCCCTACCCTGGTAGGGAGAAATTAGAGGTGTGTCTTTATCAATTACACCAGCTATGTAGCCTGTCAGTTATAGTGAATGACTCATGTAAACAATTCTCTCTTCAAGCAGACGAAAGAAAACTGTTGTTAGATATCAGCGAGGAGTAAAGCTTTTTAATCCAAGACTCCAAACTACATAATTTCTGTTTATTTTATTGGAACTGTGACAATTTATTCATGTTCTACCATGTATATTTTTTATTGTATTGTCATCTATATACTATCCACTGCACTGTGTATAACATAAAACAGAATTGCTATGAACTTTTACACAAATGTAATGTGATGACTTAACAGCCAGTAAATATTTCACAAGTTATCAGTGTTTATGAATGAAAATTAATTTCCAATTATAGTTGGTCTGGAGAAACAGGCTTTATTTACTGCAGTGCACAATATATGGTATAATTTGGACATTTATGGTGGTATGAATGCTTTTTCAAAAATGAAGCATAACAACTCATAACTGTACACATTATTGTTAGGAATGGCTGAACATGATGGAGATAATCATATAAGGAATTACATCTTATATAGGCCTAGTTATGATTAAGGAACATATACATCTCTGAGCCTAAGGAGGGTGTATTCAATTTTCATAGGTGGTGTATAGATGTGCATTGTGATGCTACTGATTCTGGTGAGTTTCTGATTCTGATGTGAAATGATAAAGATGAATTGTTATATGGAACACATGAATAGTCACAGGTTCAAACATCCCATCTCAGAGTATTGCTATGGAGGTTTATACACAAAACTACTGCCAATCTCCATGCCATAGTGTGTGTCGTCTGCTGTAAACACTACCACGTGTATTTGTGTACATTTTTCAGTTCATACCCCCACAGGCTCCTCCCCTATATTTTCAAATATTTGTCAGTTGGGTTTAAAAAATTATTTAAAACTAGGAATAAGAGATACTTTTTCACAATTTCTTTTTTACTAATACAATTGTTTAATATCAAACTACTTCTGTGCCAAATATTGAATTTTTTATGAGGTGGAATTTTTAATATTTTGAAAAAGGTGTCCCTGATTTAACTATGTACAAATTTAAATGAAAGATCTGCCCCAGCTCCAGCTAGTGGCTTTGATACGGCAGTTGGACCTTTAACAAAGCCAAATATAGCATTTTTAACTAAATCAAGCCCATAACTCCGCTGTTACTGGTCCGATCTGGCTGATTTACGAAATTGTCCGAGCTTTCATTTCATTGATAATAACAATCTGGTAAAATTTGGTAAAGATCGGATTAAAACTTAAGGCCCTAAACGAGGCAAAATATAGCATTTTTAACTAAATCAAGGGCCATAACTCCGTTGTTACTGGTCCGATCTGACTGGTTTTCGAACTTGTACGAGATTTATTGATATTAACGACCTGTTAAAGTTTGTTAAAGATCGGATGAAAAATGAAGGCCCTATCGTCTTAACGAGGCAAAATATAGCATTTTTAACTAAATCGATTTTAACTAAATCGAGGGCCATAACTCCGCTGTTACACGTCCGATCTGACTGGTTTTCGAACTTGTCCGAGCTTTCATTGATATTAACAATCTGGTGGTAAAGTTTGGTAAAGATTGGATGAAAAATGAAGGCCCTATCGTCTTAACGAGGCAAAATATAGCATTTTTAACTAAATCGAAGGCAATAACTCCGCTGTTACTGGTCCGATCTGGCTGGTTTTCAAACTTGCCCGAGCTTTCATTAATATTAAAAATATGGTAAAATTTGGTAAATATCGAATTAAAACTGAAGGCCCTATCGTCTAAACGAGGCAAAATATAGCATTTTTAACTAAATCAAGGGCCATAACTCCGCTGTTACCGGTCCGATCTAGCTGGTTTTTGAACTTGTCCGAGCTTTCATTGATATTAACAATCTGTTACAGTTTGTTAAAGATCGGATAAAAAATGAAGGCCCTATCGTCTTAACGAGACAAAAGTTAACGACGGACGACGGACGGACGACGGACAACTCGGCATTACATAAAACGGTAAATGAACTTTTATTTATTCCCTTTAATTTCTCTTGTACATTGATTAATTAAATAATATAAGTTGAAGATTGCAGTGGAACATGGAATATGCATTAAATAGTAGCATGTATCTTTATGGTATTTGATATAATACTATACAAGCAAACTTTTACGCAAGCGTAAAATAGCTGCCGAGAGGAAATAGCAGATATCTGGGTACATATCAAGTCAAGGGTGTTAAAACAATATTGAAAAAAAATAATGTTGACGTAAATAATGTTGAGTAAAACTCGGGAAGTTTTACCATCATTTGTTCCTACCAAACATTTTGAATCAATGTGGTTTTTTCCATTTAATATTTTATTTTCATCAAATATTTACAATGACATGTATACATATTATACAGTATGTAATATTATAAATAATACAAACAACTTTCAGTGGTATTAGGTGATAATATTATAAATATTTTAACTTTTGGAGTTGTTATATCACATGTATACAGTTCTCCACAGTTATCTGATGAGAACTATTAAATACAAATTAGAAGAAGTAGGTAGAAAAAGGTGAAAAAAGGAAAGATTGAAAATAGGACATAGACAATATTGTCTTTACTGGTGTTTCTATACTATATAATTTATGTATATCATCTTAAATCAATTTAGAAAATTTGGCATTTTCGGTCATGTTCTTCTAATTTGTCTTTATCAAAAGCAATACATCTTTCAATTTCAATTCTCTTATATAGATAACTTATAAAGCAGTTTATATTTGGAATTGTTTTCAAACATTTGTTTTTAAATATAAAACATTTCCCACTTATTATTATGAAGTTTATTAACCTATTTTGTAAACTTGCATCAATTTTTCCTAAAGATACTGTCATAAAGTCAAAATCAAAGTTGATATTTAACCTTGTAAGAAATATTTTAAGTTCAGACCAGAATTGTTGAGTCTTATAACATTCCCAAAATAAATGAGTCACTGTTTCAATATTCATATTACAGAAGTCGCAAAGGTTTGAATTGACAATATTACATTTAAAGAAATATTTGTTTGTAGGTACTATGCCCATAATGAAAGGAAAAAGAAACGCAGGGTGCGTATTTCCGCTATATATTGCATATACTGCACACTTAATTCCATATATATTCCAAGGAAATCCCAAGATGTTTTGTAAAAAAAAAAAGTGCAGTTAGAGAAAGGACACAACTGTGATGTTGTAGACGTTTTAATCACAGTACACGTTGTAACAAGAAATTCATAAATGCTGAAGTTCCTCTTTGAAAAATTGAGCCAGTTCAGTACTGTATTTAATGTTAAGTGATTGCAACATTTAAAGCCTAAGTTTGCTCACCTGCTTGAGCCAAATGCGCATTCTGACGATAATGAAAATTTAAAGGGGTAACCATTGGTGTGTTCAGTGCTGTTTAAAACTTCTTTCTAAAAGGACAGGCGTAATGTCGCCCTGTACCATTCGATTAGCAGTAGCTTATTAAACATACAATATATAGCGGAAATACGCACCCTGCGTTTCTTTTTCCTTTCAGTATAAATGTATTGAATCAAGGTTGGCGACCTCGCTTCTCTCTGTTCAAATACCTTGATTTACCTTACATACTGATTGCAATTCAACTTTGGAGCACAACGTGCTAGAAGTACACATCAGCACAGAAATACAGGTGTTCAAATGTAAGGGATGCGTATGCGTTAGCATGTGCATTACAACAGAGATAAACGTCTCACTGCTACCAGATTGCGTTATCAAAGTGAAAAACTCAAAGAAGCTGTTCATTGCTACCTTACCATTACATGTGCAATTCAATCGTGAACGCTCGGCCAATCCCGCCATTCTTCGGGATCCCGCCTCGTGTGTATCACGGCGCTTCAGTATCTTCAAAATCTTGACATTCTGTTAGCCGGAAGGTAACGGCACAGAAAATAGTGCACTGTTGCTATGTAAACAATGTGGCCGCCGTTCGCACGTGATAATGTATAATTTGCGTTGAATGTTTGTTTTTTATAATGCAGATGAAGATTTTATCAGTGCTTTCATGTAAATAAACTATTGATGGAGCAATCGGCTGAATAACATTGCAACATTTGGATGATAAGTTTGATTTTAAATGCAAATTTGTTTTGGTGGTTTTGGCGGGAATCTAAGGCGCGATGACGTAACCAATATGGAAACCTGTGTAATACATTCGAGTAATGCTGCGAAGCAGTGTACGAGGTGTTGCAAATGATGTGCAATTATGAAAACCATATAGGCAGCGAATAAACCCATCGACTAGTGTATAACACGGCGGTATTTACGAGAATACCGCGTTACAAAAGGGTATTATTCCATAAAAAGGTATTATTCCATTAAAATACAGATTTGCACTTATTCCATTCCAATACTTGCGGTTTCATTCAGTTTCACTTACGGTTTTATTATGCTCCGTAAAAAATCCAGGAAGTGAAGATCCCGGAAATATTGCCGCATTCTACACTTTAGTAGATTGCTCTAAGAAAAGGTCATTTGAGGCAATAAAACGGCAAGCTTTCAACATTGAAAAATATGTGTTTATACCATTCAAGTTTTTTAGACGGGTTCCCTAGTTTGTCGTAATGCATGCTTATTGTCGGCTGTATGATTCACAGTCTGTTAACCGTAGACATAGTCTAAACCCATATAAGAGTCGGCAGCTGAATAACTTGCATACCGCTGTACAGAGATCACAAAGAAGGCCCCTACTTGCAAGATTCTGCCTCCGCAACCCCAGTCCGATACATTACTAAGAAATATAAAACGATTTGACAGGGAAAGTAGCATTCAAGGAGAACAGTCAACCACAAAACACAAATACAAACACGCAAACAGAAAAAAAAGAAGGCAAAAGTAATAATCAATGCAAACGACATCACAAACACAAAAGGGTTGACACTCGTACAATTAAAGAGGAAAGCATAGTGGCGAACCACCAAGCATGCAGTACGTTGCAAAATGATAGGATCATAACCTCTTTTGATAAACTTTTTAACAAGTTTAACAAATATAGTATGAAAGTGATCATGACCAAGAATCTTAGGAAGTTTATAAATCACATCACCATAGAAGTCAGGTTGTGATAATCCTTGTCCTTAAATTACTTTTATATTTGGAAAGAAGATCAGGGTTGCGATAATACAATTTTGCAAAGGTTTTACGAAGTTTATGGTAATGGTAACCCTGATTGAGTAGCTTTTTAGTTATACAAAGATTACGAATATTAAAGTCAACTCGAGCACAAGCTCTTGAAAAACGAATAAGTTGAGACACATACACCCCATAAGAAGTTGCTCGGGGAACATCCCCATCCAAGTGGGGGATAATTAACAATGTCAAAATTAAAATCATCTCTCTTGTCATAGATTTTGCTAATTATTTCACCATTTTCAATCGAGAGATCTAACTCAAGAAAAGAAGCGTTATTATCAGATATATTAGCTTTGTTAAGCTGAAGTTCTTTAGGATAAATATTATTAACCATAGTTTAAAAGAAAGAATTGTCAATGTTCAATATGTCATCCAGATACCGAGAGGTGTCATTAAAGGCTTCAATGACAATTGCCTGGGTATCTGGTGAAAGACTTAACATGAAATTTCTTTCATAGCAAAATAAAAACAAATCCGCGACTAGTAGTTCACAGTTCGTACCCATAGGGATACCAACAATTTGTCTATAAACAGTGGTTCCATACCTGACGAAAATATTATCTAATAGGAAGATGAGTGCTTCACAAACTTCATAGCGAGTCCACATAGTATAATTGTCTAAATTGCCGTTAGTAAAAAACGCTTTAATATTATTACATGCCAAAAATGTAGTATTTTCTCTAGCGAATGTTTTTTGAATAAGAGGAATTAGCTCGTCTTGAATACGGTGATGTGGTAAGGTTGTATATAGTGTAGAGAAGTCATAAGTGCTTATTGATGAAACTTGACCTTTATTGAACATTTTATCAAGAACGTCTCCTGATTTTCTTATAGACCAAAATAAATTAATCCAGAGTTTTCAGAAGTTTTATCACAATATAGTTTAACGTGATCTTTAACGACAGTCAGACAAGAAGTTAAACGTTTGGAGATGTTTGTTGTGGTGCAGGCATTAGTATTTGAATAAAGCGAGCCTTATACGGAGGTATATGTTATTTAGGAATCTAGTACATAGTAGGCAGTTTATTTTGCTTATCGTTTACACCAGCCTTGAAAGTAGTGCACCGAGTGATATGTGATATGTGCGGAAACAACATCATCCTCAATATAATTAACTGGAGTATAGGAATTAGTGCTGCGAGTTCCAGAGATAAAACCTTGACATAATGTAGGCGTCAAACAATAATTACATTATTAGCTGCTTTATCTGCAGGAACTAAAACAAATTTATTATGAAATTCTTGAATTCCCGATTTTTTTTTAAAATTACGAAAGGAAAACCTAGGTCTCTTTAAAAGTTAATATGTTTATCTATAATTTTAAGAATTGACTTTTTCAAGTAGAAAGCGAGTTTGGGTCCGCATGTTCTCTACGACACCATTTTATACTAAAATCTTCAATGGAGTAGGCGATCTGGGCACGACAGGCATTAAAATCAATTGTTGAAGGTAATCTATATTTAAGACCTTTCGAAAACAAATGCCGAATACGTTTATCAACAATATCAAAACTACCAGTGATGACATGACCTTCTGGAGCATAGCACTATTTTGACGTGTTGCATTCACATTCCTTATGAGTATTATGTACTATATCAAGGTCAGAAACAAATTACAGGACTTTCGGAATTTTTTAAATATTTTGGGATAGAATCAATTACATGAGTATCTCGAAAAATACTAGGCATGTCAATGAAATCAATACCTTTATTAATATATAGTAGTTTTGGAAAATGCCTGACGTGATCAAACTCCTTGTCAATACGGGAGAACATGTTGTGTGTAGCTTTGAACTATGGAAGCAGTGTTTTACAAGGGATCTGTACGAATGAAAGAAAATTATCGGCTTCCTCTTCGATCAACTTTAGTGAAGAAATGGACAAGGAGGTAAGCCGTGAAAGCATAGAGTGCTTTCCAGACTGTTTAAAAATAGTATGTAAATCAGAGACAGAAATAATTACACGCGATTTACGTTTGATGTTACCATTACGCTTAAGACTATGAGACCTAGATTTACGCTTTTGAATAGAAAACATAGAATAAATGTCAATATTAGGATCTTTAGAAATATTTCCTTCTTGATAAATACTGTCATTAAGGCCGAGTGGAACAAATTTAACACGAACGAAACAACAACCTGTCAAGATATTTATTGGGAACACAATGACAACAGGACCAATTTTCACTTGAACGATAACAACCTGGTAAGATAACAATTGGACAACAAGAAAACACAATGACAACAGTAAAACAATTAATCAACATCAACAACCGGGCAAGATATCAATTGAACAACAACAACAAAACACAATGACAATAGGAACAAATTTATCACAAACAACAACAACAACCTGTCAAGATATTGATTGGGCAACAACAACAAAACACAATGTCAACAGGACCACTTTGCACTTAAACAACAACAACCTGGTAAGATATCAATTGGACAACATGAAAAAATGACAACAGGACCAATTTTAACTTAAATGGCAACAACAACAACCTGGAGATAATGATTGGACAACAACAATCAAACACAATGACAAGAGGACCAATTTTAACTTAAATGGCAACAACAACAACCTGACAAGATATTGATTGAATAACAAAATACAACGATGACAGGACCATTTTTTCACTTAAACGACAACAACCTGGTAAGATACCAATTGGCAACAACAACACACAATGACAACAGGACAATTTTAACTTAAATGGCAACAACGACAACCTGGCAAGATATTGATAGAAACACAACAACAAAACAGAATGACAACGGGACCAAAGTTAATCAAAAACAACAACCGGGCAAGATATCAATTGAACAACAACAACAAAACACAATGACAACAGCACCAATTTTAACTTAAACGACAACAACACTCGGGCAAGATACCAGTTGAACAACAACAACGAAACACAATGACAGGAACAATTTTAACTTAAACGACAACAACCGGGCAAGATAGCAATGGTCAACACAAAACAATAACAACAGGACAACATTTAATCAACAACAAAAACTAGGCAATATACAAATTGAACAAATACAAAACACAATAGCAGGACCAATGTTAACTTAAACGACAACAACACCCTAGCAAGATAGAACAAAATTTAATCAACAACAACAACCGGACAAGATACCAATTGAACAACAACAACAAAACACAATGACAACAGGACCAAATTTAAATAACAACAACAACAACCGGGCAGGATACCAATGGACAACAAAAGACAATGACAACAGGACCAAATTTTAATTTAATCAATAACAACAACCTGGAAAGATATTGATTCCACAGCAACAACAAAACACAACGACAACAGGACAAAATTTAATCAACAACAACAAAGGGGCAAGATACCAATTGAACAACAACAACAAAACACAATGACAACAGGACCAATTTTAACTTAAACGACAATAACAACCACGCAAGATACCAATTGGACAACAACAACAAAACACAATGACAACAGGACCAATTTTAACTTAAACGATAACAACAACCTGACAAGATTTCAATTGATCAAAAACAACAAAACACAATGAAAACAGGACCAAATTTAAATAACAACAACAACAACCACCAGGCAAGATACCAAATGAACAACAATAACAAAACACAATGACAACAGCACCGATTTTAACTTAAACGTCAACAACACTCGGGCAAGATACCAGTTGAACAACAACAACGAAACACAATGACAACAGGAACAATTTTAACTTAAACGACAACAACCGGGCAAGATAGCAATGGTCAACACAAAACAATGACAACAGGACAACATTTAATCAACAACAAAAACTAGGCAATATACAAATTGAACAAATACAAAACGCAATAGCAGGACCAATTTTAACTTAAACGACAACAACACCCTGGCAAGATAGGACCAACTTTAATCAACAACAACAACCGGACAAGATACCAATTGAACAACAACAACAAAACACAATGACAACAGGACCAAATTTAAATAACAACAACAACAACCGGGCAGGATACCAATGGACAACAAAAGACAATGACAACAGGACCAAATTTTAATTTAATCAATAACAACAACCTGGAAAGATATTGATTCCACAGCAACAACAAAACACAATGACAACAGGACAAAATTTAATCAACAACAACAAAGGGGCAAGATACCAATTGAACAACAACAACAAAACACAATGACAACAGGACCAATTTTAACTTAAACGACAATAACAACCACGCAAGATACCAATTGGACAACAACAACAAAACACAATGACAACAGGACCAATTTTAACCTAAACGATAACAACAACCTGACAAGATTTCAATTGATCAAAAACAACAAAACACAATGAAAACAGGACCAAATTTAAATTACAACAACAACAACCACCAGGCAAGATACCAAATGAACAACAATAACAAAACACAATGACAACAGGAACAAATTTAACATAAACAACAACAGCAACCTGTCAAGATATTGATTGGCCAACAACTACAAAACAAAATGACAACAGGACCAATGTTAACTAAAACGACAACAACCTGTCAAGATATTGATTGGGCAACAACAACAAAACGCATTGACAACAGGACCAATTTTCACATAAACGACAACAACCTGGAAAGATACCAATTGGCAACAACAAAAAACAATGAAAACAGAACCAATTTTAACTTAAATGGAAACAACAACAACCTGGCAAAATATTGATTTGACAACAACAATAAAACACAATGGCAACCAGACCAATTTTAACTTAAATGGCAACAACAACAACCTAGCAAGATATTGATAGAACAACAACAACAAAACACAATGACAACAGGAACAAATTTAGCTTAAATGAAAACAACAATCTGGCAAGATATTGTTTGGACAACAACTAACAACAAAACACAATAACAACAGAACGAAATTTAACTTAAACGACTAAAACAACCAGGCAAGGTATTGCAATGACAACACGACCAAAATTAATCAACAACTTAAGTGCTGATGGTAAATACACACTATTAAGTAGTTTCAGAGAAGATTCAAGTTATTCCCTATATCAGTCTATGTTAAATACGTGCCTCTTGAGTGGAGTGGAGTGCTGTGGTCTAGTGGAGTGGATCGCTGTGGTCTAGTGGTAGAGCGTTGGACCCATGATCGAAAAGTCATGGGTTCGACACCCGTCATTACCATGTGTGTTGTGTCCCTGGGCAAGACACTTTATCTGCATTTGCTTAGTATTAGTATTAGTTCTACCCAGGAAGACATTGCGGGTGATTAAAATAAGTGCATACAGCTTTCGTTACAATCGATGTAAATTAAATAAGTTTAAACTAAACACCTGACCCTTGAGGCGGGGCTAAATTTGGCCCAGGGCGACCATCTAAACAAACTTGGTAGAAGACCATAAGGTGATGGTAAATGCACAATATTAAACCTCTGACTAGGTTTCAGAGAAAACAGTTTTTACCTACATGAGTCTATGTAAAATATGCGACCTCAGAGTCACTATTTGAACAAACTTGGTAGGGAACTATAAGACGATGCTACTTGCAAGATATCGGCTTAATTTCATAGATTTTTTAATATTGTTTTTAAAAATACACATAAGCCCCGTGACGGTGATATTTATGATATAGGTGCACAATTTGGACAAACTTAAGAGAGGTCCATATAAGGATGCTTCACATAAATAAATACTGATAAAGGAGAGAGAATAATATGTTTTAATTGAAACTTAAGTATTTATATGGGGGCGGGGGGGAGAGAGAATAATATGTTTTAATTGAAACTTAAGTATTTCTATGACTCAAAACTATAAAGTATTTAGTTTTTTGTTTTAGTTTCGACATTTATGGGCCATCATTGCTATTAAAACTGTTTTATAATTAAAACTATACTGAAAGGAAACAGAAACGCATACTATGTATTTCTGCTATATATTGTGTGTTTAACACGCTACTGCTAATCACATGGTACAGTGCCTGTCCTTTTCGGAAAGAAGATTTAAACAACACCGTTCACACCAATGGTTACCCCTTTAAAGTGTTATTATTGACAGAATGTGCATTTGGTCAAGCAGGTGCGCAAACTTAGGCTTTAAACATTGAAATTTATTAACACAATACTGAAATGGCTCGACTTTTTCAAGAGAACTTCAACATTTATGAATTTCGTTTAACAAGGAATACTTTGATTAAAAAGTCTACTACATGGCAAAGTTGTCCTTTCTGTAGTTAGTTGTAGCCTCTTTTTGCACACAACACGTTGAGGCATATAGTGTAGTATAGGCTATATTTTTATTATGCGTTTCTTTTCAGTTTATATACTGAAAGGAAAAAGAAACGCGACACGGACATTTTCGCTATATAGTATGTACAATATGCTGTTGTTAATCGATGGTAACGCAACACAGCAAATAGTATTCCTTCAAAGTTTCTGAGTACGCGTTTGGCTCAAGCATGTGAACAAACCTAGGATGCAACATTTTGCAAACTCTTTACGTTAAATACAGTACTAAACTGGCTCGACTTTTCAAAAGGAATTTCAACATTTATGAATTTCTTGTTACAATGTGGTTAAAACGTCTACAACATGACAGTTGTGTCCTTTCTGTAACTGCAGGTTTTATTTTACAAAACATCATGGGATTTCCTTGGAATATATATGGAATTAAGTGTGCAGCATTTACAATATATAGAGCGGAAATTCCCGTGTCGCGTTTCTTTTTCCTTTCAGAATATAGATATTCAGCTGTATGACCTTATGTTTCGGGGCAAACAAAGTGAACTGTAATACCTGCTGTAATACCTCTGTAATACCTGTTGTAATACCTACGTAATACCTGCTGTAATACCTCTGTAATACCTCTGTAATACCTGCTGTAATACCTACGTAATACCTGCTGTAATACCTCTGTAATACCTCTGTTATACCTGCTATAATACCTGCTGAATTTCGATCCTTTTTTCCCTATACTGGTAGATCCATCGCTGGGATATTACTTTCAGAAAATAAGATATACAGTATAAAATATAACCACACAAATATTTATTCAAAGAACTTTATTTCTTGATCAGCCATGTGAACCTGTGAAGTTTTATGAAAACAGGACCAGCATTGTCAGAGTATTCGCCACAAGTTTTTCCTATACAACTGTATGTAAACAAAGATGGTCGCATGTTTAACATCCAATCAAAAGAGTTTTATTTATTCTAGTAAAGGTTCCAAATCATGTTTTTTGAGAAGATAAAACGTTGTGTTTTTAAAATCGATTTATAGCAATGGTAGCCACTTGAATTACGGGCCGACCTGGTTTATGCTGTTAGATTGAATTACGGGCCGACCTGGTTTATGCTGTTAGACATCAAGAGCAACATTTCTGTTAAGTAGTTTCAGAGGAGTAGTCATGGGTGTTTTCAATATTATTCAATGTCAAAAGATATGGCTGCTGGCGGCCATGTTTGACATCGAATCAAAATGAATTTTGACAAGAACCAATATCATGTCAAGCGGATCATTTTAGAAAAAGTCCCGTATCAATATCATTAATAGTTTTCAAGTAGTTGCTACAAACTTGCCTTCTTGTTAAGGATCCACTACATGTCATGGCAGTCATTTTAGTAAGGTTTCAAATCATACCACTAAGTAGTCGCCACAAACATGTATTTTTAAAATCTATTGATAGCCGTGTTGGCCTTTTTGTATTAATTGGCCGACCTGATTTTATGGTAGAATCCACTAGACACCAGGAGCAACATTCTTGTATAATCGCCGCTAGTTTTTCCTATATAACGCATTTAAACGCATGTATATCGCCTATAAACATGTTAGCCATGTTAGACAGAATCGAAACTAATTTTGACGAACTACATGTTGCGCCACTCGTTTTTGGTAAAGGTTCCAAATAAATCACTTATGGTTTTTGAGAAGTAGTCGCCACGTAATTGTATTTTAAAAGTCTATGTTTAACTGTGGTGGCCATCTTGATCTGGCCGACCTGAATATTTGTTAGGATCAACTGGACATGAAGAGTAGTTTTCTGTGAAGTTTCATGAAAATTCATCCAATAGTTTCACATAACTAGTCGCTACAACCTTTTACTATTTAACTACGTAAAAATGATGGCCGCTGATAGCTATGTTTAACGTAGAATGAAGTAGTCGCTACAAGCTTTTAAAGTGTAATTTAACTTTGGCAGCCATCTTGGATTTCACATCAACGTGAATTTGTGCTAGGATCAACTAGACATTCCTCTAAAGTTTCATGAAAATCTATCTAGCAGTATCAGTAGTTGCTAAAAAAAAAGGTTTATGGATACCATGAACGGACAGATGGACGGTCGACTGACTCTGCACCACGGCATAAGCTCTGCTGATCTGACACCACTATTCAGTCCTCGGTTTCTTTGTCATTTTGCTGAAATAGAAAAAGAAAAAAAGATAAGGATTTGTGCATTACCACAAACTTAAACCGATTAAGTTTAGGTCTGACAATATCTGGGTATTAGATGTATAGATTTGTGTTGGGTGCTGGCTGTTGTATGCTCGAACACTAAATGGCAGTGAGTGGATGATATTAAACATGAACACATATCTTTTAAAACTTAGTCACTGAGAGAGATGAAGAAAAAAGATACAAATAAATCCGCGAACCTTCTCTTCTAATCAACTTTATTAAAGAGGCTATCCCTCCAAAACAGTCATAATTTACAACATGTGCACACCGTTTCTAAACCTACTGATGACGAGTTGTACTATACGAAACGGCTTTAAACAGCCAGACCAAACTGGAGCATCGAATTAAGAGTTACCAACTCCTCATTTTGAAACATTCAATCTTCGTCGTTTTAAGAACCTGTGAACAAACCTATACTTTTAATTGGCACATATACTTTATTATATGACGAACACCTTGAGAGTTTTGATAAATGGTTTTGTAGTGTAATTTTGCCGTTATTTGGTGGATTCTTTAATGAATAACTTCATATATTTTACACGAAGCTATTAAACAGAGAAAAGTGACTTTCCTATGAACATTCAGAAGAAACCGGGCTCTGGTTCTAAAGCAACAACGTTAACCGATAACGCATTTGTATGTGTGTGTGTTTTATGAGTGATGAAGATTAATTGCAGGTAAGTTTGAATCCAGAGGTGAGCAAGATAAAATTGTAATATGCGGTATTGGAAGTAAAACAATAGTGTCGTAAAACACCTCTTATAGGTGCTCGGTTTATATGGTTTTGAATTGTGATGTTTAATCGAAATACAGTGCATGTCAAGAATGAAAGTCTGCATGAGAACTAACCTGCATGTTTCTTCAGATGAGGTGCCTTGACATGGTGCTTTGTTATATGGAACATTGGTGTAAAATGTTGATTTTGTTTCATTAAGTGGTTAAAGATTTCATTCAATGGTTGAAGATTACCAGTAGCTATCATGTAATGCCATCTTGAATGCGAATGCCTATGCGAGTTAGGGAACGTTATTCTTTAAATAAGTGAATCTCCAGGAAACCAGTGTCGCTGTTTTAGGTGTTTTGTTTGTTTTAGCACTACTGGTCGTTTTATTGGATGAATTCAATTGAATTGGGTTCAACGGCACATCAACACAAAATGTTTATATAAAGCCTAATAGGATTAAACAGTTCAGGCTTCGGCATTGACATAGAGATACAAATGGAGAATGGGCCTAGGACCTTCTAACCTGCAAAAATATATGTACAGACCGTTTTGAGAATTTAGACTAAAGGTTTTCATAGTGTTTTTAAGAATAAAACGTTAAACTGCTGAGGCACAGGTTCACTTAGTACTCTGAATATGTGCCAATATCGTACAGTCATTTAGTTTGGAAAGAAATCTATGTAAACGTGTTTGGGGAGTTTAACCACAGACAATGGGGTTGGTGGACAAAGTGCTAATTTATAGAATTCGCGACGTTTATTGTATTTATTTGTATGTGTAGTGTTTTGTAATAGCAATAAAACATCTTACATTTCAGTAATCGTACTTCCTCTTTTCATTCCATGCACATGAATCCCGTCTTCAAATGCCATGTTAGGATATATTGTTTTTATCTGCTCCTCTGCACCATCATCAATTCCCCATTGATGTACATAGATTTTTGTCTATAAATATATGAAACAGCAATATATCAACAGTACAATATCCAATTAAATACAAAAGTGGAAATAAAAGTCGAAGAGGAAATCCAGCTTACACAGAACACAGTAAACCCAATAACAGGCATGTGACGTCAGCAAAAAAAAGGGTTGACGATAGGGCTACCGCCTTGGAACGGTCTGTGAAAAAAAGGCTGTTGGGTTTAAACTAAGTTCTGTGGTGCATCAAACCTCACACTTATTGTCATCCCAAGAAAATGGGACAGTGTAGAAGGCACGTGTTTCGCCTTCCGAAATATTAACTAAGAAAAAGGGAAGATGGAGAAGGGTGGGGCAGTAGTCGGGTGCTTTTACGTCTGCATTTTATAATTCAACGTTTAATAAAGAAATGTAAGCAGTATTTAGTTTGTATGATGTCTTAATGTTCTGCGTGGAGTGTTTTTTATTTGAAATTCTGGATACAGGACCTGTGATTTAACCGTAAAGGTTAACTGGTTACATAGACGGTATAAACCTTGTACGTGAAAGGTTGCAGAAAGTTTTGACTAAACATTACTAGGAATTGATCAGTTTGATTTGGCAACGAGTCGCCAACAATTGAAACGCACGTTTCAATGCACTAGTATGTGTTTGTGTATTGATTGCATTGTCAAGATGGGACAAGACATGTAATCTAAGTCAAATGATAAAACATTTGCAATGAAGTGTTTGAACAGCAATAAAACCTTATTATGTATACACTACTGGTTAGTAATATAATAGTACTAGTGTTTATACATATAGTCATTATTATAGTAGCATTAGCCGTGTATTAGGCCACATGAAACTATCATCTGATATAGATGATATGAACTTACTTGTAAAAGCAGGCACCGATCACAATTCCTTCAAATTCCATCGATTCAGATGTCTCCTGGAAAGACGGATAAAAAGACTGGTTAGCACTAGTAATCTGTAACAAAAGATGATCATGCTTTTATGCAGAAGCGAACACTTGTATGAAAATGAATGGAAAATGAATGTTATGGTTCACATAACAAGCACTATTCGCGACGAATTCCTTTGCATTAACATTTTCTTGTAGGTTGTATTGCTATTGCCTTAAGTCCCTATTTTCCAACGCTAAATGATGATTGATAAAGTATGGAAAGCTTGCTTATTTATTGCTTACATACTTCATGACCGATTAGCTGAGGTATATAAACTGAGGACAGAATAGTTTTCTGTATGCAAAGCACTGGTATATTGAACAGTATCTAGGGTATAACAAATATATAATACTTCACGCTTTAGTTTTTATGAAAAAAGCAAATTAGCAATGGCTGTATTTAACACAAAACTGTTGATAATTCAAATACACCATTGTTTTTAGAATAAAAACACCAAAACATAACTAACGAAACAACTGCTTTTATGTTGTAATATGTTGGTTTCATGCAAAAGCTCTATTAGGAGTATTACTCATCAACTGAAACTAGATTGAATATCACTGTTTTCTATGTAACTGTATGTGCCGTTACCTATACACATTTTCTCCCCAAATATAATAGGCTGGAAATAGATCCTTAGGTTTGTGGTGTTAAGAGGCAGTGTATTGGTGTTATAGGAGATCTCATAAGGGTAGAGTTATTTGTTGAGAATACAGATTTAGTGAGATGAAAATTTGTTTGTTTGTTTGTATGGTGTTTTATGTCTTTTTCAACACATGTAAGGTTAGATATGACGGACCACCCACTTTTTCTGGGTCAGAACCAGTACTGTACACCTTTCACTATCCGTAAGAATGAATGAATGAATGAATGAATGAGTGGTGTTTTATGGCACGTCGACACATAAATAGGTCATATTGTGCGCAAAAACCGATGAATCATGAAAGAATGAAGTAGTAATTAAAAATAATGTAAACGTATAAAGATAAAACTATCTACAAATAAGGGATGACACAGTAGCAATATGAATGAATGAATGAATGAAAGTCTTTATTTACAGAGGGTAACCCAATTAGTATAAACTAATCTTCCTTGGGGCCCTCTAAAGCAATATTTACATACATATAAATACATAATTATATAGCAATATAACAATCAGCATAACAAATTCAAAGTTAGCATTATTCATAAACATGATCAACATGATAACAATGTTACACAACAACATAATACATACATATGGCGGCAGAGGTTTAACTTACAGACTTACATATGGCCATATTTACAATTTTAGCTTTATGACTGTTGATTCGAATTTATCCACTTATTATAATTTACTGTGAAACTTTTAATACTTTCGCTCTGTCTTATTTCATTTGGAATGTTATTCCATACTTTTACCCCAGAGTAAGACATACTCCCTTTAAAAAGTTCTATATTTGGTTTGGGTATTAAAAAATCCGATTTATTTGAAGAACGTAAATGATTTGGACGCCTGACATTGTAATTGAACATATTTTGAATATATGACGGGACTGCATTTTGCGATACCCTGTACATAAATTTGGCTTTATGAAGTGAAACCCTCTGTTCAATATTAAGAGAATTAATTATATTTAAAGCCTCGCTTAAAGTGGTATATTGTTCACCTAGAATGATACGACATGCTCTTCGTTGTAATCGCACTAAAACCTGGATATTTGATTGTTTTGTACTACCCCAAATGATACTACAATAGTCAAGATGTGGTTGGACATAGGCTTTGTAAAACATTATTCTATAATTAACAGGAATAAATACTTTAATTCTTGATAATAGCCACAAATTACTAGATATTTTCTTCCTAAGAAATTTTATATGCGTATCCCATTTAAGGTTTTCATTTATATATATGCCAAGAATTTTATCACCTGTTGTGATTTCCAGATTTAAGTCTTTATATTTCAAATTTAGAGGTTGATTAACTAATTTTGTCCGTTTCTGGGGTGTCGTTATCAATATTACTTTTGTTTTTGAAGCATTTAATACCATACCATTGTTTAGACACCATGTACTGACGTTATTCATAGCAGCTTGTAAATTCATTTCAACTTCTAATTTAGATTTATTTATGTCATATATTGTAGTATCATCTGCATACATATCAACGTTTGAAACATTATCCTGTACATACATAGGCAAGTCATTTATGAATAAAATAAATAAAAGAGGCCCTAGAATAGACCCTTGCGGGACCCCGCATGTCGTAATTTGCTTATCAGAGAGAACACCGTTTAAGTTCACCGCTTGAGTTCTATTTGTAAGATAAGACTTGAACCATTTAATAGTATTATCTCCACATTTGTAAATTTGTAATTTTTTTAATAGTATTTCGTGGGAACATAAATCGAATGCTTTAGAAAAAAATCTAACATAACAACGCCTACAAATTCTCCATCATTTAAAGCTGTTAACCATTTATCTATCATACATACTAATGCTGTTTCGCAGCTATGTTTTTTTCTAAACCCACTTTGGGATTTACATAATAATTTATAATGATTAAGGTAATTAACAAATGAATCATGCACATGTTTTTCAATCAATTTTGAAAGAGTAGGTAAAATTGATATTGGCCTATAGTTATTTATATCATTTGATGAACCTTTTTTAAATAAAGGATTAACTTTTGCGCATTTCCATTCATCTGGGAAAACACCATGTTTTATACTACAATTTATAACATACGTAAGACTATTTGATATAACATCGGCTGATAATTTTAAAAGTTTTGGCCCTATTTGGTCAAGTCCTGTAGCTTTGGATACATCTAAATTATTTAACATTTTACGCGTTTGGGATTCCGTAATCAGAGGAATGTGAAAATACATATGATCAGGAACTTTTGTTTTTTTTACAAAATCATTTACTTTATCAAAATTTGAAGTTGGAATAGGTTCTTTTAATTTAGCGGCTACGTTTACAAAAAAGTTATTAAAAGTATTTGCAATATCTTGGTTATCAGTAATATCTATTCCATCTTTATGAATGCTTTTTATTAAATTACAGTTGTTTGTCTTTTTTGTAGACGCACCATGTTCTTTAAATATTTTCCAAACTGCTTTAGGGTCTGATTTTCTTTCCTCAATTTTTCTTTCATAAGATTCTTTTTTAGAATTATCTATCAATGTACAAACTTTATTTCTTGAAACTCTGTAGTTATCCATATCATTTTTAGCCTTAAATTTATCACGTTCTTTAATTTCATCTAAAATATCAGGTGTAAACCAATCTGGTTGTTTTATGTGTTTAACTCTGTGAATTCTAATTGGGACGTGATTATCTACAACACTTGAAAAATTAGACACCCAAGTGTGAAGTACTTCATTAGTATCAGTGTTGTTTAGATTACCCCAGGGGATGCTGATAAGATCTGATAAAAATGACTCCTCTGAAAATGACCTAAATGATCTGTATTTTATAAAATTATGTGAATTGATTTTTTCTTTATAATTTAACTTTCTTGTACATAGGATCGGATAATGATCGCTAATTCCTATTTTGGGCACGCTTACATTACATATATTTTGATCACAATTAGTATAAATGTGGTCTATTAAAGTTTTTGAAGTTGAACATTCACGCGTCGGCTGCTTAATTAACTGTTTTAATCCTAGTGATAAAATATAGCTAGACCATTCATCATTTATTTTGGAATTTAATAAATCTCGATTTATATCGCCTAAAATTAATATTTCTTTTTCTTCAAGTTGAACCTTTTCTATATGAGTGTCAAATATTTCTTTCCATGCAACTTTAGATTCTGGATGCCTGTAAAGTGAACCAATTAAAAAAGATTTACATTTAGTTGGCATAATTTCTAACCAAATTATTTCTATATCATCTCCTTCTAAATCTAATCGTCGTATGCAATTTACGTTTTGTTTTACATATACTGCCAAACCTCCACCGCCATTGAATAAACGGTCGCGACGAAAAGGTACTTGATATCGATCTATATGAAAAGTTTCAGTTTTATGGTTTTCATTGAATTTCGTTTCACTTATACCCATTATATCTATTTTGTTTTTCTTAGATGTTAGCATTAATTGTAATAGATCAAATTTAGAAGACAGTCCAGCTACGTTTAAATGACCGATGGTTAAACCTTTTTTATTATTTAATCCTAAATTAGTTAAATTTATGTGTTCCGAAATATTTAAGATAGTAGCGTTAGAGTTTTCATAAACATTTGGAAAATTGTCACAATTACACTCAATTTCTTGGCAAAGTGTGCATATATGATTTAAAACATCATAACTATTTTCATGAACAAATACATTTGGAATATAATGTTCGGCTTCATTGCCATCATCCTAGTTCCAACATCGATCCTGTTTATGTCCCACGAGCCCGCACCCCCAACACTTGACAGGAGCCCTGTGCCGACAGTCCTCTGTCGCATGGCTAGATTCGTCGCAATTCATGCATCTATTGTGGTGACGCTGTCCCCTGAATGGGTGTCGTCTATATTGCCGATTAGATTGGTGCCCAAACAAGTTTTGTTTGTCTGGGAACACACATTTGGTGTAATCTTCAACGATCGGTGTAGACGTGTGAAAAGTCGAAAGTAAGCGCCTAGTGCCTGGCCGAGATAGGTGAATAGTGTCA
Organism: Cyrtodaria siliqua; assembly: GCA_037043455.1. NCBI lineage: Eukaryota > Metazoa > Mollusca > Bivalvia > Adapedonta > Hiatellidae > Cyrtodaria > Cyrtodaria siliqua. The sequence goes on along the minus strand of JAWPHD010000544.1, from coordinate 6,658 downwards.
TGTTCATTTAGATAGCGCATCAACAATTTACCGTTTTGATCATGGAATGCTCTGTAATAGTCTACAATTTCAGTTTTATGATGAATAGAAAGTTGCTCTATGATCTTGTTAATTGGATTGACATCCACATCTCCTCTTGGGGCAATTTTACTTAAAATAAGTTTGCACTCTTCATTTCCGGCTTTTATTAGCGCAATTAGCTGGTCATACTTTTCTTCTATCAACTCAAAGTCTGTAGTCCTGGACAGGTCATTCCCGCCTATATATATAATGACTGTGTGGAATTGAGTCAGATCATACATCTCAATGTCTCTAATTAGCGTGTTTATTGTTGCACCTAAACTATGTATATATGTAAATCAACAAATGCCCGTCAACGGGCTTGTAAACAAGTTAATATATATAGGAAAATATTATATTGATTTATAAAGTCTGATTTCTTTAAGGAAATCTAAAACAAGACCTACTGTGTAGTAGGATCAAAGTCTACACATTCCAACAAGAAATGTTTGACCGTTAACGGTGCAAAACAGGGTATACATTCTGGCAACTGCTCACCTTGTAATAAATATGAATGAGTACAGCGTGTATGCCCTATCCTGACCCTGGCTATGACAACTTCCTCCCGACGAATGGGTCTACTAGAAGGACGCCATTCTCCGAGTAACGGTTTAATGGAATGGAGTATATTGTTCACCGACAAGTCCCAAGCGGCTTGCCAAGAGTTACGAGTATATGTGTTGATACAACTTTTAAAATCAGTATAAGGCAATTTGGTATTAGATATATGTAAACCTAATGCTGCCTTAGACTCGTGATGATTGAATTGGGGTTTTAAGGCGCACCAACACATGAAAAGGTTATATGGCACCTAACAGGCATGAACATGCCAGGCTCATCTTCAATGTACATCGAGATAATATATGGAAAATGGGCCTAGAACCTTCTCACCCTGAACTGCAGAGTTGCTGCAAATTTTATCGTAGAAACTCCATTTACGCTGAAGCCACGTTATTGAGACTCGTGATGAAAATTAGAATGAGCAACTAAGGAAGTAGGCATGTGCCGTGTGTTGTAGAGCATGGGATAGACCACGTGTTTTTAAGAGCGGACATCTTTGGTGGAGTGGGTGTGCATGTGTGCGCGCATATACTGGCCAGCAATGAAAGAGTTCACACAAAGTATCTAGAATTGGAGGCCTTTTGGACAAAATATATAATGCATATAAGGAGTCGACATTTGACGTTTTTTCACGTGCATACCTGTATTTAGCGCATTTCACATTGGTGTTTTTGTATGCACGTGCATTTCTGATTTTCGTTATTTACATCGAATAAAAACATCAAGTTCTGGGAAACCTGCATTTGCATAAAACTATCTGAATACAAACGCCAGTGAATCGTTGCAATATATTGCGAGACAGATAATTGCAGATTGAAATTTATCTAACATGTCTAAAGCAATTTTGTTTTTAGAATTGTCCATATTAATTAAAGGACAATAGAAATAACTGAGCAACTGGTTGTCATAAAGTTCTACACTTAAACGAGCAAGACAATTTAGGTGTCAAGATTCAATACTTAACGAATGGAAAATATGGGTTGTTCAGCAGTTTTATTCCAAATGTGTTGCGAATAAATATAACAGAATAAAGCTATGGAGTTAATGGTAAGTTTTCATTGCCAGCCCGATAGTTTTGTTATGATTTTCCATATTGCGGGATTTGTTACTCCAGCCTCAACACTTGTTATGGCCCTTATGGCTTTTAACTCTTCTGGCCATGGGATGCCGATTTGTCCGTCGTCCTTCCGTCGTTAACTTTTGTCTCGTTAAGACGATAGGGCCTTCATTTTTCATCCGATCTTTACCAACCTTTAACATGTTGTTAATATCAATGAAAGCTCGGACAAGTTCGAAAACCAGCTAGATCGGACCAGTAACAGCAGAGTTATGGCCCTTAATTTAGTTAAAAAGCTATATGATGGCTCATTAACACGATAGGGCCTTCATTTTTCATTGATTCTTTACCAAACTTTACCAGATTGTTAATAACAATGAAAGCTCGGACAAGTTCAAAACCAGCCAGCTCGGACCTGTAACAGCGGAGTTGTTCCTTGATTTAGTTAAAAACGCTATATTTTGCCTCGTTAAGACAATTTTTCATCCGATTATTACCAAACTTTACCAGATTGTTAATATCAAGAAAGCTCGGACAAGTTCGAAAACCAGCCAGATCGGACCAGCAACAGCGGAGTTACGGCCCTTGAATTAGTTAACAATGTTATATTTTGCCTCGTTAAGATGATAGGGCCTTCATTTTTCATCTGGTCTTTACCAAACTTTACCGGATTCTTAGTATCAATGAAAGCTCAAACAAGTTTGAAAACCAGCCAGATCGGACCAGTAACAGCTGAGTTTTGGCCCTTGATTTCGTTAAAAATGCTATATTTTGCCTCGTTAATACGATAGGGCTTGACTTTTTCATCTGATCTTTACCAAACTTTATCAGATTTTTTTACTTCTTTTTTATATGGTTTAGAATATGTCTATGATTAACAGACTGCGAATCATGTAGCCGACAATAAGCATGCATTACAACTTCAATTCCCTAGGGAACCCGTCTAAAAAACTTGAATGGTATAAACACATATTTTTTAATGTTCAAAGCTTGCCGTTTTATTGCCTCAAATGACGTTTTCGTAGAGCAGTCTACTAAAGTGTAGAATGCGGCAATATTTCCGAGATCTTCACGTCCGGGATTTTTTATGGAGCATTTTGAAACCGTAAGTGAAACTGAATGAAACCGCAAGTATTGGAATGGAATAAGTGCAAATCTGTATTTTAATGGAATAATACCCATTTATAATGCAGTATTCTCGTAAATACCGCCGTGTTATTCGCTGCCTATATGGTTTTAATAATTGCACATGTACTGGTAAGGTAGCAATGAACAGTTTCTTTGAGTTTTTCACTTTGATAACGCAATCTTATAATTGCACATGGTAGCAGCAGTGAGACGTTTATATCTGTTGTAATGCACATGCTTACGCACACGCATCCCTTACATGTGAACATCTGTATGTCTGTGCTGATGTGTACTTCTAGCAAATCGTGTTCCAAAGTTGAATTGTAATCAGTATGTAAGGCAAATCAAGGTATTTGAACAGAGAGAAGCGAGGTCGCCCATCTTGATTCAAAATGTTTGGTAGGAACAACTGATGGTACAACTCGGAAAGAATGTGTCTGGTAAGAAAGAAAAATGGTCATGGCGTGTTTACGCAGGGCTTTATATTTAATTATCAGCCCAGGTTTACGTCAACATTATTTTTTTTTAATATCGTTTTAACACCCGTGACTTGATATGTTATTATGTTAAACTTCGTTTTCAGTCCCTACCCAGATATATGCTATTTCCTCTCGGCAGCTATTTTACGCTTGCGTAAAACTTTGCTTGTCGTTTGATAAACCTGTTTCAATTGTATTTTAATAACAGTCCACCGATTTCCAATTGACAAAGCGTGTCGTTATTGGAAAAACCCAAAACCTATTTTTATTTTTCCCGTGACGTTCAAAATGTACAAATCTGGGACAACACTCTGCACTCAAGTTAAGTCACGCTCATACAAACAACAAGGACATGAGATTATGGAACTGGGATTTCTCTACATTGCAATAATACATCCACATCAGTGTACAGTTTAGTTATGAAACCACATATTAATTTCCTTATTGACACCAATGTTAAACTGTCAAATGTTAATGAGTTGCTGCAACTTCAACTCAAGTATGGATAATGCATCAGTGTAAACTTAGCTTTTCACTAGAAAAATTCCCAGAAAATGTGGTGTCATAATACATGTTAAGGAAGTTCTTGTTTGTTTATACAAGAAATCCGTGCATTCACATGTCTCGCTTAACGGGGGCTGGAAAATAAAACGGTCAATGATGCTTAAATGAAAGTTTGTAAACATTTTAGTAACTAAAATCAATGGAGTTTGCCGTTTGCTGAGATGACATTTTAAGTGCATTTGTTTAAAAACAAGAGGCCCAAGAGGGCCTGTGTATGCTCTACTGGCTAAAACGGCTCTTATATCAAATTCCCATCAGTAGTTTTTCAAAACATTGCAAAAACAACAGGGATAGGATGGCCTTAGTTCGCTCACCTGGTAATCATGGGCAATAAGTCTTGCTGTGTCTAGTCTGGCATGGGTATTTTTTAATTTGTCCCACTTTCTTCTATGAATGAAATTTCATGAAAATGGGGGTTGGGTGGGGTGTGGGGGATTTATAATAACATTCTAAACAAATATGGTACAGATCAGATAAAAAACGAAGTAACTACAGATTTAACAAAGGAAAATACAATATAGCATTTTTCAACAAATCAAGGGCTATAACCTGTCGTTTCTAGCAAGATCTAGCTGGTTTTCGAACTTGGCCAAGATTTCATTGATATACCATGCTTTGCACAACTAGACATCATACTGAGGCTTCCTGCCAAATTTTGTAGAAACCCAACAAGCCGTTTAGGACGAGTAGCGCCAACAAGAAATTTAAAGTAAATATGTCAAAGTGCCATAACTCCGTACGTTGCAATGTACCACCCAAGATACAACTATAAGCAAAGTTTGGAAGGTCTTAGTGCATACAGCTTGTGAAAAGGTGACCTAAACGCCAAAGTTGAAGGTAGAAATTATAAGGTTATCTGCCCTTTGCTTGAGGGTCAATGTCACTTGCACATTTGCTTTGTCACGTTGCGATGTACCACTCAAGATACAACTATAAGCAAAGTTTTAAAGGTTTAGTGCATACAGTTTGTGAAAAAGTGATCTAAACGCAAAAGTTGAACCTAAAAATAATTAAGTTATCTGCCCTTTGCTTGGAGGGTCAAGGTCACTTCCACATTTGCTTTGTCACGTTGCGATGTACCACCCAAGATACAACTATAAGCAAAGTTTGAAAGGTTTAGTGCATACAGTTTGTGAGAAAATGACCTAAACGCAAAACGTGAATGCTGACGCCGCCGCCGCCGCCGCCGCCGCCGCCGCCGCCGCCGCCAGAAAAGCAACACCTATGTCTCTTTTTTTCTTCAAAAAGGCGAGACACAAACAGCTGTTTGCATTGATAGTTGCTCACAAAGTGTATGCATAGATTCAAAATTTGGACAATGTTCATCAATAATCCATTAATGGAACACACGGCAATCTTTATTTTTTTTAAAAATCACGGCGTCCCGCTAGTTTTTCTGCATAACTTGCATTTGTTCAATCATTCATATTAATTATAACAATATTATTAAGCTTGTGTTTTCATATTATTAATTTTTGATATTATTCCACCAATAATATATTACAACTTATAGTATAACAAGACGAACTAGTGAATATTTAAAATTTGATTTATTTAAATGTAACCAGGGTAAAAGTAAAAATGATACTCGATATATAAATCGAGACACCCATTTAAAACACTTCAAGATTGCCGTGTGTCCCTTTAAAACCTACCAACACTTCTTATACATATAACAACAAAACCGAATATAAACCGGCTATTTTCCCCTACTTATAATGCATATTTTTCAAAAAAGGAGCGATCACTTCTTATGATTTGAAGTACTTTAATACTAATATTTGTATGTTTATATATATATATTGACTAAAAACGTTAACATGTTAGATTTGTGAATATAGACAGGAGTATCATATCATGTCAACTACCTATACCATTGTTTTCAAATATTATTATTACTATCGTTATTATTATCATTATTATTACTATTATTATTATAACACTAATACCTGCAATGTTGAAGTAGTATACTTATACATTGAATAGACATCTACAAACGTAATTGTTAGATAGATTGTAGATGTATATAGTCGTTTCCTGATGTATACATGTTTTTGTTTTTTTCCTTTGTGACGATTTGTCGCCATTCATTCATATGTAATTGTATTTTGTAAAAGGTTGCTTATGTTGTTCATATGTATGAACCTAAGTGAAAATAAATAAGTTAAAAAGACTACAGCTCAGAGGTTTATATGCAATGGGTGGTGGTAAATATGTTTCATTTCAATCTTCTGTGAGTTTGGAGTTGCAGTATACAGCTTGATGAATCGGCAACACGCGTCTGTAATAAAACAATGCAACTCACATAAACAATGTGGTCAGGAATTTAAACAAAAGGAAACTATATCTATTGTAGTAAGACTTTAATAAATGTATGCTGACAAAAACAAAATTATAATTTATCGACAAGTTCTATTTCATAAGTATAGGCATTGAACTTCTAGAAATTAAAATAGCTATCCCGCCAACAACAGCCGAATTTTACAACATATGGATACCGTTTCTAAACCTATTGACAACGAGGTATACATATAACCGACATATTTTGAGAATCCAAACTATGTATACATAGAAAATAGTATTTACATTGGGATACACATCAGGGGCCCCGTTTCACTAAACTTCTTGCGATAATTTTGATCATAAGTCAAAATCAAGGTAACCAAATATGAGTGTAGATATTGCAAAAATGCTTATAAATGCATTAAGAAATATAATTTTTCATTATTTCTTTATTTTGAAAAATAAAAAAAGGAATTTAAAAATTTGACTTACGATTAAAATTGTCATTAGAAGTTTAGTGAAAAGG